>JARQOC010000001.1:286000906-286509752 GCA_033576535.1 Allobates femoralis
TGTCAGCTTCTCCGTGGGAGCATATTGGAAGCTCCGGCTCTGGAACGGGGTCGGTTGCGGTTTCGTCCGCTGGAACGGGTCGAGCTGTGGTCCTCACGGGAATGATACAGTCTATGGGCTCCGGTGACGAAGCAGGACAGGTGGTGGGCGACGGTGAGGCTGTTGAAAAGCTGGCGATGTCGTCTGGGCTTGGAGAAGCTGTAACCGGTCGGCTCTGCTGCATCGCATGATGGAGTCTTCTGCCTAGGGTCGCGCTCCAGCTGCGAATCGTCCACTCCACTGTCTCAAGTAGTCGCACCCGGAGGTCTTGTAGAGCCTCTAGCCAGAAGTCGGGGCTGCCGTCTATGGTAAGGGCAGGATCCGGACCCGGTTGGCCGATGGCTGCTCTGGCCTCCGCCTCGACCTCCCGCATTAGGTCTTGGAGTCTCGTGCTGGCCATTCTCTTCTTGGAGGGAAACCACACCCGTTCAACCGGTAAACGTTCTGGTAGAGCTGGTGAAGAAGTCTGTCTGACACTCCTATTTCCTCTGGGCTTTTTGTAGTCCAATCGTGGGAAAAGTCTTTGGGGTCCGCCCCCATGGTTGATTCGAGCAATCAGGGCGGACAAAGAGTTTGGCGCCTTTTGTCTTTAGCCCTCCCACGATGAGGGGGGGTTGACTCACTCCTGGGCTTGCACGTGGCGGCTTCTTGTGGCGGGAACGCCATCTTGGGCGCCATCTTGACCCAATGGTGAAAAGGCGGGAAAGTTCTTTTAGGGACGAACAAAGTCCAAATTGTAGACAATAAAGTCCAGTTTAAGCACATTATACCCGTTGGGTAACGGGCCTGCTCGTATCCTGTTCGTGACGCCATTTTCTGACTCACCGTGGCCGGCTGACTCCGGTTGATACAGGCGATGCTTCCTTCCTCCTTGTCACGGGTGGACCGCGCCTGCCGGTAGTGGGGCCCGGTGTAGTGCAGATCAAAAGTGAAGACGTCTTGGTGGAACAGATTAAAGGGGTTTTAATTTATTCGTGACGCCACCTATGAGTAGATTCGGTAAGGACTACCGACGCTGCGGAACCCCCGGGGATGGACAGCAGCAAGATGTTACGCTCCCCACAGGCTGAGCGGTGATCCCCGGGGGCTGGAGCTGCTCAAGATGTTGTGCGGCAGCTGCGGTTACCTTGTTGTGCGGACGGGTAGTTCATAAGGAAGCACAGACACAGAAAGTCTCTATAACGGGTCTTTACTGTAACCAGCAGGCAATACATGGTATACAGTGGTTGAGTAGTAGACCGGGTGGACTCAGCAGTGACGGTGTCCCTCAGAGATCCGCAGTGTTCCTCCATTCTACCTACTTAGTTTATCGCCAGCGTCACCCAGGAATACCAGGTCGGGTACGGGAGGCTGCTTCAATGCCCTATCCATGATTTACGTTCTGGATGCTTTGGGGAGCCTTGGGTCCCTCAGTGGGTACACCGCTGGTTAGACGACTGGAAACTGGCTGGTGGTGGGGTGCTCCTGTGAAGCTGCTCCTCCACTCTTCTGGTTCGCGTGGCAGAGGTGAACTGCTGCCAGCTTCGGTACCAGTGAACCGGCTGTGAGTTGTGGGCACGGGAGTCTTTTGGAACCCGTGTAGAAATGCCCAATCCCGGTGGTTAAGGCCTCAGGTGCTGACACCCGACCGGTGACGGCCCAGGGGCCCGCACGGAGTGCGGAGCCCCCGCTCCTCTCCAAGTTCTAGTCTGCTCTTGTCAGGTTCTAGATCCTTTCTCCTAACTGTCTAGATTATTGTGTGTTCTACTACACTACCCTAACACTCCACCCCCCAGGACCTATGATTGGTCCCCTGTTCTAGGTGTTGCATGTTGGGTTGGATCTCTATGTTAACCGGATCATTGCTGAGTCAGAGGATATTGCGGCTGCATTTGTGGCTGCAATACCCTCCTGTGACGCACTCGTTGCGGGGCGCCACACTCTTTCTTACCAGCTCATCACTAGAGCAAATGTTGGAGTGCACTGACACTGTGCATTTAACCCATTCACCCTTAGACAGTTTTCCATTTTCCGTTTTTCATTTTTCCCTCCCCTTCTTCCAAGAGCCATAATATTTTTTGATTGTCCGTCAATATAGACATATGAGGGATTGTTGTTTGTGGGACGAGTTGTAATTTTGAATAAAATTATTTATTTTACCATATGGTGTACAGGAAAAGGTAGAAACATTCCAACTGCGGTGTGCAAATACACATGTTTTTTTATTCACCATGTTCACTATATGGTAAAACTGACATGTTGATATGATGCCTCGGGATGGTACAAGTTCGTTGAAACCAAACATGTATATTTTTACTGTTATCTAAGTGGTCAAAAAAATTCTGAAGTTTTTAAAGAAAAAGAATTGCACTTTTGCACCATTTTCCGTGACCTCTAGCGTTTTCATTTTTTGGGATCTGGGGCTGTGTGATGGCTTATTTTTTGCAGCTTACGATGATGTTTCTAATGATACTATTTTTGGATAGATATGTTGTTTTGATTGCCTGTTATTTCATTTTATTGCAATGTTGTGGTGACCAAAAAAAAACATAATTTTGGCGTTTAGAGTTTTTTTATTACACAGTCTACCAACCTGAATAATTGATTTTATATTTTGATAGATCAGGCATTTCTGAATTTGGCGATACCAAATATGTGCATTTTTATATTTTTTTAATAGTTTAATTTTAAATGAGGATGATTAGAATTTTTGTTTTTTTTTTCATATTGTTTAAAACTTTTTTTACATTTTTCCTTTATTTTACTAGATCCACTAGGCAGCCTCAATGCTGCACATTCCAATCGCTTCTCCTATGCTCAGATGAGATTCTGCTCTTCTGAACATAGGAGAAATGATCAGTTTCTGCCGGTGATGTCACTGGCAAATCGCTGGCAGAAAGTTATTGCAGACAGCTTCCAGGGTCATCACAGGACCCCGGGCTGTCGTGGTAGCCATTGGAGGTCTTGTGGTCACTTTATGGGACCCCTGATACTGCAATCCCCGCCTGGTATTTTGAATCGCACTGTCAGTGACTTATAGTGTCATTCAAAGGATTAACAGCACCAATCAGATTGTTGATCTGATTGGTGTTGTTAGCTACACATCTCAGCTGATGAGATCAGTTGAGATGTGTAACGGAGGATGTGAGCTCAGCGCGTGAGCTGACATCAGGGGGAGGTATATGGCCAAGAGTGTATATATACTCCTCAGGTCGTGAAGGGGTTAAAAGAATATTGCACAGTGACAAGAGAGCTAGCACTGTGCATATATCAGAATTGACAACTGATGCATGTTCAGTACACAGGCTCAAGCCCAGCCCTTGAACCGGACATGTATGCTTCATACCAGGGGGGAGACAGAGGCTGCTCCAGCCTTTCCCCATGATGACATCCCATTTTAGTATCCCAGCATGCACTAGAGATTCTCAAATAAAATGTCATCAGTACAAAAATAGGTTAAAACAATAAAGCAGCTAGAGAAAGAGAGGAAACTATAGGAACTTTTTACTTCAGTTATGTTAAACAAGTGATTAGATTATTACATTATATAGACATATATTTAGTATTAAATCAGTGTTTCAGGCCACCCCTTTAACTGCTTTCCCTGAGTTAGTTCTTTCATGTAATCTCTACATTCCTTCTGTCATATGGTTTTACTTTTTCCAACATTCACAACTGATTGCTAATTTGTTTCATAGGAAAGATCCAGAAACACCACTCACCTAAACTATTTTCTGCAATGTTTCAGTTTGCTAGTTTCACTTGAAAATGAAAGATCTGAAGGTTTTGACCATGTTTCATTCGAAATTCAATAACATCTAATCTGGTTTTCTAATAAGAAAATCTCTGGTAGGTCTTTGTACAAGCCTAAAAATCAATAATGTTATCATTGCACCTTCAAGTGGTATGAACAGCATTGCACCATTAAAGAGAATCTGTCAGCAGGTTTTTGTTATGTAATGTAAAGACCACATGCTGGAAAGGTTAACACAAAAGAATTCAGCAATGCTCTCTTATCACAAAGTAGGCTGTTGTGTATCTACAATGTTTGTTTTAGCACCAGTAGCTAAACATTGCTCTGACTAGCTGGCTTGGTGGCACTTGTCCACACACCTCCTGCTGTGATTAGCAGATCACTGTCTATAGACTTTGTATACAGAGCCTGTTATGGGTGGGAGCAGCTCTTTCAGCTCTGCTGCATTGCTAAAACCAAAAACTTTGATTGTGTCAGAACCGCTGCACACAGTAATTTAAGTGATAAATCATTGGATTGAGGGTCTCATTAACTACATTAGACTGCTCTCAGGTGAAGAAGCAAAAACTAGCTGACAGATTCCCTTTAATCGCCTGAAAACACAATTCATGCCCATTTTTCGGATTATATTTCTAACCACATCTTGACCCCATAATGGAATCCCACCTATAAAGGTTACAATTGAATGTTTTTGCTAAAATTCATAATTATGCAATTACTACCCCAGGGTATTTACTGTAGCTATAACTATGGTAATGGCACCTACCGGTAGCTTCAAAGACAGGAATAAACCCAAAAGTGAAAATCAATTAAGTGAGAGTGAGCAAATCATGAAATAGCTTAGGCACACAAGTACTGGGTAGTAAAAGCCACCACTGGAAATACTCCTTGTTTGTAATAAGGGAATATATATTTCTTCGGTAAGTTATACCCATAATATCCAATTGAAATGGAAAATATTAAAGGGATTAGAGAACATTTCTCTATATGCTGTGTGAGGCACCGCCGGCATGATCCTCATGGCCGGGGCGCATCACATACAGGATCAGGGTATGATCCTGTTCACACTGGCCGGTTTTCCTGTGATGATACTGTGTGAACCTATCCTGAACACAATGAGGTTTAAAGTGACTAGTGAGTGGCTCATGAGATCGAGAAATCCCTGAGGAAAGGGATGTAATGAGTGATTGCTGACAGCCCAGGTGGGTGTGTCAGGTGGGTGTGTCCGTAGGAATAGCAGCCCAGCAGGATGAATCAGTGTGGGTGTGGCCGGAACGATAAGAGTCAGCCAGCTGAGTGATTGAGAGATTCATTCTCAGCCAGAGATCATTACCTGCCAGAGAGTAGAGCAGAGCAGAGCAGTCCAGTCCAGAGCTCTGTGTGCATGGAATAATGGGAGCATGCTAGCTCCATGCCGGTGCCTAGGTCCGGGGTCGTGGCAGCACCTGGAGGGGGAAGCCGTGGTTGACCCCATGGACGCTGGTCCGGGCGTGGTTCACCTCACGTCCGGGAAGGGGCCCGTGGGGATGCCTGGTGGAATCTGTGACACAGGTAGCGAGACCCGGATCCGTGCCCGGTAAGAAAAGCAGTTCTTGAATGATTGTGTGAACTGTGCACCTTGTGTGTAAATCATGCTAGGCGAGTGTAGCCGCCATTAGGTCCAGTGAAGGACCTGTTGAACCTTATAAGTACTGTATGGCTTTTTAAAAGACCCAGCGAGTGAATGTAGCCCTATAGGGGCCGATGTAGGAAGTGTGCCAGGCGGGCATAGACCGCCCTTGGGACCGACTCAGTGGAGTCAGTTAAAGGTCCTGATGAATCGGAATGTATGTAGCCCTTCGGGAGGCGAATATATGTAGTCCTTCGGGAGGCGATTGTATGTAGTGTGCCAGGCGGGCATAGACCGCCCTTGGGACCGACTCTGTGTAGTCAGTTAAAGGTCCTGATGAACCGGATTGTATGTAGCCCTTCGGGAGGCGATTGTATGTAGCCCTTCGGGAGGCGATTTTATGTAGTGTGCCAGGCGGGCATAGACCGCCTTTGGGTCCGAGTCGGAGTACTCAGTTAAAGGACCTGATGAACCGGAATGTGTGTACGAGAGGTCAGAAGCAGGGGTTAGAAGGGCTCCCGTACTGGGTAACGCGTGGTTAGGCCGGAGGCCGTAGCCCCACGGGTTACTAGGGTTTGCCAATCCCTGTTCTGAACCCAGAAGAGCCACAGTCCATGGATGTGTATATGATGGGCTGTGAGCGTGTGAATGGACATGTGTGGTCCATGGTGGCTTATAGGATGGATCACATATTGTGTGTAAGTACCTGGTCAGGCTGGATTCCTGATTCCAGGGTAGTATGAAGCTGGGGAAATAAAGCCTGGCGGGTGCTTCTGCCATTGGGAGCCATAGGGCCCGTTGATATGGTACTTGATGTTAAATGTATATGTGCAATGTTCTATGTAATGTATGATGTATTTATGTAAAGTGTTTATAATCAATGTGATATGTGTCAAACATGCTACCCGGGTTATGTTATTAATATGTGAAAATAAACGGGTAGACATTGGTTAAATTAGAAACACGTGTTGTTGTCGTTATGCAAGCAGGTTCCCCGGTTGCTACCTCACAGCTGATAGATATTCAAACAGCAATCTGATAAGTACTTGACATTCTCAAGTTACGCGCTCTCTACACTGCCCCTACTCTGTGGTTTGGCTGCAGCGGTGATAGCACGATAGCAGCACTACAGCCAATCACAGAGCTCAGCATCTCACAGTGTGTAAGTGTACTAGAGCATAACACAGAGCTGCTGAGCTCAGTGATTGGCTGCAGAACTTCAGATGTGCTGTTATCACTCCAGCCAAATATTAGAGAATGTTGACAAGACAAACTGACCTCACTTGGACAGGTCATCACCGGTACAGAGGAACCGAGGCGGTTAGTTACGGTCTAACCTTAACCATAGACCAGCAGGCTGTGGGCCCGACATAAGGGAGCCACAGCACCTTCAAGCAGTCCAACATCAGTCCCATAGCTGGGTTCACGACGCTGAGAAGTAGAGAGACTTTAGGCAACAGACCCAGAGGACTGGAGACTAGACTCACGAGTGGGAGGACAGAAGGCCATCAGGGCAAAGAAAAGAAAAGGACCAGGAGAGCCATTTTTAAGGACACCTCTGAAAAACTCTGGAAAAGCCTCCAAAATCTGCGGCTACGGCCCCCGGTTAACCCAGACAATACCGTGTACCGATTTCACCTGGTGCAAGTAAAGAACTGTTTGAGCTGATCTGGTGTCTGGTCTCCTTTCATCTGTCACCCGGAGGGCCTCTACAGCATCACAGACGTGTGGACTACTACTTCCCCCATCCATGCCTGCTGCCCTGAGGTAAAGCTCTGCCTGTGGGGAGCTGTACTACCAAAGCTGCATTTCCATCACCTCAATGGCTGGCCGCAGTGCTGGTAACCCTGTTACCAAGTACCACAGGTACCCCCATCCGCCATAGAGGGTCCAGGGCATGGAACCGGGGAACCGACCAGCCGTGATCCCCACTGAAGTAACCACCTGTCCCGTTATCCGAGTACCCCCTACCCTGTCGACCGACTCATAATCTAAATAAATATTCAGCAATTCATATTACACTAAGTGCCAGAAAGTCTATTAGATGATTAATATAAGACTAACAGCAGCTGTAAGGCTGCCTTCACAGTTGCGTTTGTGTCTGCATGCAGAGGGCATGCAGACGCAAATGCAGGCAAAAGCAGCCCATAATAATGTGAACGCAGCGGAGAATCTCCGCATGCGTTCACATTACTATGGTGCCCCGGCAGCCAATCAGCTGTCTCTCGGGGCGGCCGGGAGGAGGAGATCAGCAGCAGAGATCTCCTCCCGGCACAGGTGATCTCCCACCGGTGTCAGCGGGAAGATACAGCTGATCTGACAGCTGTTTAAATCTCCTGCGTTGACACCGGATAGGGTGAGCTCAGCATGGGAGATAAGAAACAGCTGATCGCTGCTTCAAATCTCCCACGCTGACATCACCTATTCGGTGTCAACGCAGGAGATTTAAACAGCTGTCAGATCAGCTGTATCTCCCCGCTGACACCGGCGGGAGATCCGCAGCGTTCTCCTGCGGTGTCATGCAGAGGACACTGCGGATCCATTGAGATCAATGGTTTTTTTTGTGCGCTTGCGGATAGAACAAGCGCCGCGAACGCACAAAAAAATGCTTCATGCTGCGTTTGGAGTGCGGTCGGAAGGCGCATAAATTATGCGCATCCGAACGCAAATGCGGCCAAACACAGCCATACGCAGGCACATGCGTTCCCATGTTATACATAGGAACGCATGTGCGCGAGCGTTTGGCTGCGTTTGGTGCGCTGCGCTCCAAACGCAAATGTGAAGACAGCCTAATACAAGTGATCAAGGATAGGAAGTGCGATAATTATAATACCTGAAGGCATCTCCTCTTGCTGGTGCTGGTACCAGATCTCGACGTGGATTTCAGTGTATGGCCTTCATCATATTTGCATTGTTTTTGTACTCTATGGAATGTATTGAAACATAATGAATTGTTAAATATTTATTGATATTACATATATTACTGTCTTAGTGTCTGTATATTTAGCTCATTGCAGCTATCACCACCTTACTTGCACTTTTGCATGTATTAGTACTTTACTATAATTCCTTTTGTGCTTTCAATGTTTCTTTTTGTGAAAGTATATTTATTTATATTTTATTTGTTGCGCAATCACACTTCGGTGGAATATATGCATCGTTTCATTAGTGATCTCCTTATATATATAATGTATCTCCCCCACTGTGCTGTGCCCCCTATCATTTTTGTTCACTGTTTTGTTCTTGCAATTTTTAATTTTGTACTAATAAAAATTATGTATTTGATTTTAATTGGAGATATATTGTTTCTCTTTGGGATTTTGGTTGACTCTAATTCTATATAGCCTTCAGCCTATTAGCCCATAATAAGATTTTAATATGCCAGGGTTAATCATATTCTGTACATGATCCTTATTAGCCATATTTAGTGCATTATTGGTTTTGTTGAATTCTAAGGAAATCAAGTGCTGCTGGGAAATGTAGTTTTAGCAGAGTTAGAATAGGATCAGTCATTAAGCTGGACGCACAGAAGAGCAGAAAGAGATGAAAAAAGACACAAAGTTACAAAAAAAGACATTTTATGTTGAAGTTAATCTGCATATTAATAAGAAGTATGCATTCATTGTGTTTCGTGAAAAATAATGGTGATTGGTGGAATATTACTTTAACCTCTTTCCGACATTTGGCGTACGTAGTGCGTCATGTGTCAGCTCCCTCCCTCTGATGTGAGCTCACATTTTTTCCCCGACAACTCAGCTAATATCATCAGCTGAGGTATGTGGCTACCACCGCTGATCGGATCAGCGATCCAATTGGTGGCATTAAGGGTGCGTTCATATACTGCGTAGTTGCTGTGTATACACGAGTGCTCTTGCAGTTTTTGTAGCCAAAACCAGGAGTGGCTGATTAAAACCAGCAGTGGGTGATTAAATACAGAAGTTGAGCATTTGTTTCTGTTATGGCCACTTTACACGTCCCAACGTCGGTCCGATATTGGATCCAACGCCGCAGGAGCGCGCTTTTTCTGGGCAGAATTCCAAGATCGCATAGGAGATTTTACACAGCGCGATATCGGCAGGCACCGCTCCAGCGATGTGTATGCCCCCTTGTACGGGCAACCCAAGAAACGACCATTTAATATGGGAGAGAATAGGGGACGTTGTACTTCACATCGTTGTTGGGCTTTTACACAGCCCGATCTGGCCACAACGTCCAACCAATATCGGCCCGTTGGAGAGCAGGCTCATTTGATCCCCGATATCGGTTTGGCATCATTCGTGCATCGTATTGGGCGTTTAAACCATACAACGCATGAACGATATCGGGGCCAACGCACGAACCACGTGACTTTTGGTCGGAGTTGGACGCCGATATCGGGACGTGTAAAGTGGCCATTAGACTTTTCCACTGATTGTTCCACTCCTGGTTTTGGCTACAAAAAGATCAAGAGATCTTCATATGTTACCATGATAGCCTGGGGTCCTGTGGTGACCACAGATGTTATCAGGGTTCACCTCCTGTGGATGGCTGCTGAGCACCAGCATCTACAGACAGTGATCATTTGTGCTATGTCCCAATGTGCTGCAGCTCATCGGGACATAGCACAAGTGACCGGGCAGTGCAGCACTGTGGCGCCCTATGGGGCAGTTTACAACAAATAAAAATATAAAAAATAGTTTTTAAAAATATAAAAAAAACACAAAGGCAAAATTCAAATCACCCCCCTTCTGCCCCATTCTAAATAAAAGTATTAAAAAACGTAAAAAAAATACACATATTAGGTATTGCCGCATTCAGAAATGCCCGATCTAAGATCTAAAATCAATTAATCAGATCTGTAAACTGCGTAATGGAAAAAAAAGTTCAAATGGCAAAAAATTAAGTTTGTTATATTGCCTCAACATTGAAATAAAAGGTAATAATGGGCGATCAAAACAACGTATCTGCACAAAAATTGTATGATTTGAAACTTCAGCTCAAGATTAAAAAAATAAGCCGCCACACAGCCCCAGATCCCGAAAAATGAGAACGCTATGGGTCACGGAGCATGGCAACGAAAGCGCAGTTCTTTTTTTTTTTTTTTTTTTTTTTTAAACTCCTGAATTTTTTTTCACTACAAAGGTAACAGTAAAAGTACCGTATATACTCGTGTATAAGCCGACCCGTGTATAAGCCGACCCCCCTACTTTTACCCCAAAAATCTGGAAAAACCTATTGACTCGTGTATAAGCCGAGGGTGGACCCCAGCACAGGTATACAGCCCCCAGCAGTGTGGTATACAGGCCCCCCCCAGTGGTATGCAGGCCTCCCCAGTGGTAGTATACAGCAGCCCCAGTGGTAGTATACAGCAGCCCCAGTTGTAGTATATAGCAGCCCCAGTAGCCCCAGTGGTAGTATATAGCAGCCCCAGTGGTAGTATATAGAAGCCCCAGCAGCCCCAGTGGTAGTATATAGCAGCCTCAGTGGTAGTATATAGAAGCCCCAGCAGCCCCAGTGGTAGTATATAGCAGCCCCAGTGGTAGTATATAGAAGCCCCAGTGGTAGTATATAGAAGCCCCAGCAGCCCCAGTGGTAGTATATAGAAGCCCCAGTGGTAGTATATAGAAGCCCCAGCAGCCCCAGTGGTAGTATATAGAAGCCCCAGCAGCCCCAGTGGTAGTATATAGCAGCCCCAGTGGTAGTATATAGAAGCCCCAGTGGTAGTATATAGAAGCCCCAGTGGTAGTATATAGAATCCCCAGCAGCCCCAGTGGTAGTATATAGAAGCCCCAGTGGTAGTATATAGAAGCCCCAGCAGCCCCAGTGGTAGTATATAGAAGCCCCAGCAGCCCCAGTGGTAGTATATAGAAGCCCCATCAGCCCCAGTGGTAGTATATAGCAGCCCCAGTGGTAGTATATAGAAGCCCCAGTGGTAATATATAGAAGCCCCAGCAGCCCCAGTAATCCAGGGCCCCCCAGCCTTGCTCCGGTAACCTGTAAAGGAAAATATACTTATCACTGTCCCGCTGCTGTCCCCGCTCGCCCCTGCCGTCCGCGATCCTCCATCTTCATGCGTCTTCTTCCGGTTTCCTGTGTTCATCGCCAGCAATGACGTCATTGCCGGCGACGAACACAGGAAGCCGGAAGAAGACGCATGAAGATGGAGGATCGCGGACGGCAGCGGCGAGCGGGGACGGCAGCGGGACAGTGATAAGTATATTTTCCTTTACAGGTTACCGGAGCAAGGCTGGGGGGCCCTGGATTACTAAGGCTGCTGTATACTACCGCTGGGGCTGCTATATACACTGAGGCCGTATTGACTCGCGTATAAGCCGAGGGGCCTACTTTTCAGCCCAATTTTTGGGCTGAAAAACTCGGCTTATACGCGAGTATATACGGTATACATGTTTGGTATCTATGAACTCATACTGCCTCGAGGCATCATACAAACATATCAGTTTTACCATATAACGAATATGGTGAATGGAAAACCCAAAAAACAAACGTGTAATTGCACTTTTTTGCAATTTCATTGCACTTGGATTTTTTTCCCATTTTCCTGTCTACTATATGGTAAAATAATAATTTATTCTGAAAGTACAACTTGTCCCGCAAAAAAACGAGCCCTCATATGTCTATATTGACGAAAAATAAAAAAGTTATGGCTCTTGGAAGAAAGGGAGGAAAAATGAAAACCGAAAAAAGGAAAATCGCCCGGGGGTGAAGGGAATAATTGTCACAAAAGGATAGCAGATATTTTAAACTGCGACATTTCTACCCTAGGCTTATACATAGTATTTTTTACTGAAAACGTTTGTAAATAGCTTTAGATACAGAAGGCAATGTAAGTCCTTGGCCTTTTGCTCACCTTATACGAGCTCCCTGGATTTTATTGAATAGCTAAATAATCAATATCATAGTTGTTAATAATACACACCATCGTAAACAATTTCTGGTTCTATTATTGAGATAATAAATTACTGTGCAGGGAAAACAAAGGACTACGTGCCTGAATAGTTTAATCATCATGGTCTGATTTAATGGAGAAAAAGGCATGTTCACACAGGAGAACAAATTATATAACCATTGTTTTTTTTTTTAAAACTATTTTTGCAATAATTAGAAAAAATTACAATATCTTGAAAGAAAAATATGACAACCTGTTAGGAGAAATCCTAGTATTCCCAAGATTTCACAATGTACTTATATTATAATACAAAGGCTCTGATTCATTAACACTGGCGTTGCGCAAACCTTTCTTAGTAATTTGGAACATTGGAGAAAAGTGTACCTAAATTACGCTAGTGGGTGTGAACCCATCGGGTTTCCCCAGGAGGGGCATGAGTTAGTGCCTACTGGGATTTCACTAGTGCCTCTGATGGTGAAGATGGACTGTGCTGTCGGGAGACACCATGTCCTTCTCCAGGGCAGTGCTCGGTACTGCAGCAGTTGACCTAAAGGTCAGGGATGCAGGTGCGGAGGGGCAGGCAAGACAAACTGGGAAGGCTACTGGTTGGAGTATATTCAGTAGACAGACTGGATTGGTGGGTACTGGAGGCAGGCAGGACAGGTCCAGATACTAGAGACAAACAGGTTGGGTTCAGGTACACAAACAATCAGAACGGGTTGAGATACATTCTGGTTCAGAGACAGGCAGGACAGGTTCAGGAGACAAAGTGGTTAAGGTTCAGTTATGGGAGACAGGTAGAAGAACAGCAGACTGGTCTACTGACGGGATCAGACTAACCAGGAATCTAATTACTCAGGCACATCCCTACAGGAGAAGATGCCTTAACTACTCAATGTCTCACAGCCTAGGTTGGGGAACACTTTCTGAGTGTGTAGCTCTGCCCCTTTAAGAGGGGGAAGAAAGTGCGCATGGGCTGTAAGGATGTTATGGAGACTGGAGAAGAAAAAGAGGTGCGAGCTGACCAGCTGTGGTGGTAAGTCAGTATCTCTGTAAAAGAAAGTAGGTGGGACTGTCCGTTGAACCTTCTTCGTTCAGAAATGCAAACTTCTTAATAAATTTGTGCAGCTTACAACTGACATGTGTCTCTGTGTGTTATCAGCAGAAAGGTAACTACAGTCCACTAAAGTGGCATCACTGCTGAAGGATAATATAGGCCTCCTTAGCCATGGTTAAATCCCACCCACTTTGACATAGCTGGCCAATAGTAAATGTAAAATAGACAGTAGAAATACAGCAAAAGTTGCTAAATTTTGGCACAGTTTCAAGTTGCACCATATTTTTGCAACTTATTTTACCATACAATTCTGGTGCAAACACCTTCATGAATTGAGTCCAAAGACTTGAAATGTTTTGTTTAAATTATCTGTCTCTCAGCTTAGATTTACACTCCAAGGATATTATCACTACCACACTACCATATAAAAAAAATTTGAGTTTCGAAGACGACGTTATGGTTCATTTAATGCTGATTAAACCCGACTACAAAAGAGACAATATAACTACTAGACGAAGCCGATTCTAAAAATCAGCAATTCCAGCATGTGCGATAATATCAGTACAACTACTCCCAATACTAATCGCAGTGCCACCGAGAAGAGCTGGGAGAGCCCACTGCTGCAGAGGGTGGCCGTGACTTGGCAGTCATTGCTGCTTGCCACCTCCCTTTGTGCTCTCTCCCCTTGTGCTTTCTCTCTCCCTGTGCACTCTCTTTACCCTTGTACTGTCTCTCCCCCAATGTGCTCTCTCTTCTCCCTGTGTACTTTCCCTTCCCCCAGTGTGCTCTCTCCACCCTTTTGCTGTCTCTCCCCATTTGCACACCCTCTCTCCTTGTGTTGTCTCTCCCCAGCACATTCTTTCTCCCCTTGTGCTGTCTCTCCCCCTGTGCACTCTCTTCCTCTTGTGCTGACTCTCCCCCCTGAGCACTATTTCTCCCATGGTCTGTTTCTCCATCCTGTGCCATCTCACTGCTCTTGTGCTGTCTCTCCTCTGGTGTGCTCTCTCTTCCCCATGGTCTCTCTCTCCCTTTGTGCTGTCTCTCCCCCTGGTGCCTCTCTGTCCCCCTTTCTGTGATGTTCTCTTTGCCCCTGAATGCTGATGAGCCCCTGTACCAGCCTGCATTCCAGAGTGTAATGTAAATGGGAGGAAGTGCAGCAGCAGGATGGGTCCATCCCAAGGATATAATGGAATGGACCCGGGGCAGGCAATAGTGAATGCCGCCTTGCGGCCAGTGTCCCTGACAGAGTGTGGACCCCATCATCACAAATGTTCAATAGGTGACTCTGTTTTCTTTGGTTGATCAACCAAACTTGACAAATAAATTAAACTTATGAGCTTCTTCACATTCCAGTTTAACTGAAATTTTACAGTTTGACTGTAATTTACACAATATCTTATAGGTGGTGCTGTTTTGGGGACAAATTTACAGACACAAAGACAGACAGAATGGATAGGGCTTTTATATAGTAGATAGAACCTTACATAAAAGACAGATCAATGGCTCTAGCCGCAAGGATGTCTGCAAACTCAAAACAAATAGGATAGTGTCACAATGACTGACAACATAGGGTAGTCATGCATGCAAAAAATCATGCAAAGTTTTTCAGAGTTTTTATTTTCGTTCAGTTAAAAATGAATATATACTCCTCAGCGGGAAGATAGAATTGGGCTGAAAGTAGAAAGAGTAATTATCGCAAATCTGTTTTCCTGCAACAGGGATGAAAATTCAGTTAGCACCCCCTCCTCCTCACAGCCTAAGTGGTTTCAGTAGTCATCATTATATGCACTGTTCCTCTGTACAATTATGTGTCGACTAGCTGATCTTCCTATTACAAACTATAGTGAAAAATACAGCCCCTGCATTGCTTTTTTCCTACAAAATGAAACAACTGAATGGACATCCTCCGAGCCAGGTGATTCCATCATTTTTGCCAGGGGTTGTATTTTCTAGTATATTCCTTATTGCATAACTTTAAAATATAAAAGGGTGGGGACAAGAGGCGCAATAGTGCCCTATCACTAGTGACACTAATCGTAATGGGGTGGTGCTGAGAAGCCACTCACCTGGTGCAGTTGTGATCCCCACAACTGGTTTGAAGGCGTTTAGGAAATATTATTCCAAGCTGCTGCAGGACCTCCACCGACCACTGAACAGTGGTTATAATCCAGAAAGATGATGGGAGTATAGGTGTATCACGGTCCACGCTGCTCCAGGGCTTAAAAACTCATCATCTTATTGCATAACTTAGTATTCAGAGTGCAGTTGTATTTTTTGTTACAATGTATCATGTTCAGGTTTGCACCTGTACACATTGTATACGCAGGAGTGCTGCATTTTTTCTGTTGTATAGATTATGGAGTCTTGTGCCTGTGCACCCCTCTCTCACTAGATTTAGGTGCTATTGTTTCTACTCATTCATTCAAAAGGAGGTTTTTAAATCCAAAGAGAGTCAGTGATTGAGTGTAGGATCCCAGTAAAAAGATACACATCAACGTGGCTACAGGGTGGATATCTGGCATATTTATTATTGCATTTTTTAGTATTCAGAGTTCAGCTGACATTTATGTTTCAATGCGTCATGTTCAGCTTTGCGTCTGTACACATTGCATGCTAGGGAGTGCCACAGCTTTTCTCTTGTAAAAAATACTGAAAATATCGACATGCTGCTTCTTTTAAAAATGTAGCAAAAAAAAACATTTGAGCGATTTCTGAAATCTCACAGCTGTTGCTGGTACTGTACAAAGCATCTTTTTAATTGCATAAAACTCACAAAAAAAAATACAAAAAACTACAGCAAAAAAGGAAAAGTCAACAAAGACTACTTTATTCTTGACAAGAACATAGTTGGGCCTGTTTGGAAATCTACAGTCAGGCTCCATTTGAAATACTATGTGCAGTTTGTGCACTTTTTGGTATGGATATGGCTGAACAGAGCAGATGCAGAGGATGACAACAAAGGTTAATAAAGAAATGGATGGTTTTCAGTACAGATGAGGGAATCTGTTCAGGTGCTTTACGTATCCCAAACACTTGAGCGAGTATCGCTGTGGTCAGGTATGCTTGGTGCTTGGCCCAGTGCGAGCTGCGAGCAGAGTTTGCTTGGCTTGCACTGAGGATTAAAGCAGAGTTAACGGTCGTAGTGTGTTTGTAAAATTAAAAAGTGACAAATCCCGCCCTCCTAACCCTGTAATTCATTTGCTTATGGGTAGGTGTATGTGGGTGGTGAGCTGGACTGCCCAATCAGTGTCTTCAAATTAGGTTCTGATCAGTCCTTTATAAAGAGTGCAGCTGAACCACCAGAACCTGAACATCCAAGGGTCTGTACATCTCTAGTCTTCAGTACAAAGACAAGTGATCAATCTTTGGGTTAATCAGTTTGTACAAATGATAATTTAGCAATAATTAATTTCAATAAATAAATATAGTATATATAGACAGTACAGTCTTTTGAGTGATCATTTTATATAACAGCCTGCAAAGATGGCCATGCACATTAGATACTTATGGATACTAGATTTTTGAACATGTGACATGAAGCCAGGGATTTATTGTGAGGTTTGGAGTCAGGAAGGAATTGATGATGATATTGACTACCTGCTCCATTGGAGTTTTTGACCTTGCCCAGATCAATACAGTAGGATTATAAATTTAATTTGCTAAATCTTTGTCTTATTCCATTTGCCTGTAAAAATGAGAATGCGCAATAGGGTCTTATCTCCTAACAGAGATACGTGGTGATAGATAGTATGAAATCTGCTCACCTGGTCAGGTTGTGTGACCAACAACCAGTATACTCGCTTAGAATGATGCAGCTGCCGCAGGGACCGCACTTCCACAGTTCACTGTGGAGTAGATCAGATTCCAGGATGAAGTGCCTTACCATCCGTGCTGCTGGCCAAAAGAAACACCAGACTAACCGGGGTATCTGGGATAAGGAAGCTTTATTCCACCAACACGTTTCGGAGCCTCTCCTGGCTCCTTCCTCAGGGATATATCTCCCTGAGGAAAGAGCCAGGAATGGCTCCGAAACGCATTGGCAGAATAAAGCTTCATTATCCCAGATACCCCGGTTAGTCTGGTGTTTCTTTTGGGCAGCAGCACGGATGGTAAGGCACTTCATCCTGGAATCTTATTCCAGTTGTGTTATCCATAACAATATCAACTGACAATTGAGCTTACTAATTATAATCGTCTATGCATAATATATCTGGCCACTTATTCTAATAGCCTTTATGTAATAATACAAGTTTTCTGTAGCAGCTCTTCAGAGAACATTTCTGTCTGATCACAACTTTCATGTAAAACACCGCTGCAACGTTTTTGATTCATTTCATGGCTTTAGTGGTGCCTTAAATCCAAGTTCCCTGTCTCTGGTCTTGTACTTATTCACTGGTGGCTTTACCTTTTTTTTTTTATGCTCCAGTCCTGCAGAGCCACCTTGTGCCTGTAACTTCTGATTGGCCAGAAGTCAAAAATGACATCACAATATCTCAATACAAGTCTATGAGAGTCAAAACAAGGCCAGAATAAGGTTCCATAGAGATGTATTTAGTTGTTACCCCAGGCACGCTGCATAAAACACTGAGCACTGTAACAGCTGTTGTTCATAGTTTTCCATAAAGGTGAATTTTTGTAGGGTGTTATTTCCTATGATATTTCTGTTTCTAATGGAAAGACTAGACTGTTATTATTGCTAAAGAAACCACTAAAATCCTGTTAGTCTTATAGGACACACATTAAAACAATTTATAGACTTTGTTGTGTTCAGGTCAGGCTTTCTTCATCAGATTCAAACCGGTGGAGCTCTAAGTCTCAAGTCGACTATGCTGGTGCTGAGATGTGATTCATATCTAGCCTTTGATTAATAGTCTGTTAGGCAGTGGCTTTTCCAGCAGAGTGAGATTTCAGCACAGAGGCTCAAGGAGATTAATTGCAACCGGACTGATTTAATCCAGCCTTTGACTGTATTCATTGAAGCTAGCGCTGCAGTGTTCATGAAAAGTGTATTTGTAACTTTCATCTAAAAACTATGAAGGCACAGGAGAATCTTCATTATACAGTGATCAGATCAGTTGGACACAGATGTGTTATTAGAACTGACAACAAACAGGCTGTCAACACTATATACTTAATGACACAACATGCGCACAGAACTTCACAATTCTCAATGACTTTGCTGGCATAGGATTTGCATGCAGTTTTGTGACAAAACTACATTAAAGAAAAGATACAAAGATACAATAAAAACACCCTGTGTGCACAAGGTCATAATGTCTGATTCATTTACTCTGGCATTTTGTACTCCAATCTTCATGAAAGTACGGCTGGATTAAGGTGTACCTAATTAATTCATAGGTTCGTGTGAAGGGCATTTTACAGCAGCTGTGTGCCACCCCCAAAGATGTACACTAGACTAAAGTGGGGTAAATCTTTATGAATTCTCTAGGCCGGCTTCACCACACCCCGCCCACACAAGCTATGACAGAACTGGTTAAAAAATAATAAAAGACGCCAAATTTTTGTGCAACTTTGGATTGATTAAAAATATTGAGGCCAAAAAAATGATAAAAACACCTTGATGAATCAGGTTCATAATGCATTTTTGTGGGTTATTACATCCCACATTATTTACATCCAAACTTCTCCCCTCCATAATAGAAAGTTGGGTCATGTGATTTCCAATCAGATCAACTGTCTAAGGGCCCTTTCACACTAGCATTTTGTTCAAATTGCGGCAGATCCATCTGATTTCGCGCATCTGCCGCCTAACGGCCGCACTTGCGCCAAGCCCCATGCATTGTCTATGGGGCTCGCGGCAGGTGCGGCAAGTGCAGTATAGCCACGGTTCTGGCACTTGCGGCAGTTGCGACTGTGAAAAACAATGTGCGCAACTGCCGCAAGTGTTGGAACCGCGGCTATACTGCACTTGCCGCACCTGCAGCAAGCCCCAAAGACAATGCATGTGGCTTGCGGCAAGAGTGCTGCAAGTGCGGCCGTTAGGCGGTAGATGCAGTAAATCTGCCACATCTGGCGCAATTTGAACAAAACGCTAGTGTGCAAGGGGCCTAATACATGCAAACATGCATAAACTGTATGTCAGTCTTTGGCTTCATGTGCTGACATGTAAAGAATGCCTCCTGGAAGCTCTAAGATTTCTCCACTCCTCATCCAACAGAAATAATGCTTAGATTATGGCTAGGGTCACACTTCAGGTTATTTTTACAAAACCTGATCTGGTTTTGAGCTTTTAAAAAGCTCAAAACTGGATCAGGAAACGCTCCTCATAGGAGCCTATGATAAAAACCGGATTGCTTGTGAAGCAATCCGGTTTCCATCTCCGGTTCTGCAGCCTGCGTTAAAAATCATGCAGGCTGCAGTTTTCGGAGCAGTTCTGTTATCTGCAATGCGGGAACCGGATTGCTCAGGATGTGTAATCCTGAGCAATGCGGTTCCCGCATATACTTTGCTTATCCCGGCTGCCGCCGGGATAAGCAAAGTGCTCTGTGGTTTGTTAAACTGTAAATTTTATTAATAAATGTTTTTTTTTATGTCTCTAGGGGGTGCCCAGTCCCCCTAGAGACCTTACACCCACTCAGGTGGGCATATAATGGTCTAATCACCTCTGTACAGCAGCTGCCTCCTGACAGCTGCTGTACAGTTTTATGAATGAAAGGGTCGGGCTCCTCTGAGAGCGGCGGGCATACTATTGCTATAGTATGTGCGCCACTGTCTGAGGTCCTGAAGCCACTTACAGTAAGATCTATGTGCAGCACCTCCCATAGATCTACTGTATAAGGCTTCAGGACCTCAGACAGCGGCGCACATGCTATATCAATAGCAATAGTATGCGCGCCGCTCTCAGAGGAGCCCGACGCTTTCATTCATAAAACTGTACAGCAGCTGTCAGGAGGCAGCTGCTGTACAGATGTGATTAGCCATTATATGCCCACCTGAGTGGATGTAGGGTCTCTAGGGGGACTGGGCACCCCCTAGAGACATTAAACAAACATTTATTAATAAAATTTACAGTTTAACTAAACACAGAACAGTTTGCTCATCCCTGCGGCAGCAGGGAAGAGCAAACTATCCAGTAACCGGATTGCTCAGGATTACACATGCTGAGCAATCCGGTTACCGGATTGCGGCTTCAGCAATCCGGTTGCCGGATTGATGAATGTCGGAAGACAATTGCATTCACCGCATCCGGATCTGGATGCGGTGAACGCAATTCCAGATTTAAGTGTGACCCTAGCCTATGTCCACAATACAGCAAGATTTGGAGTATGCCATGTTCTCTTTTTCAAGGATTCATGTGGAGTGTAAAAAAATTGTAAAACAATTCCAAAAGGGTTGTGACGCTGTGTGAAATGTCAAGAAAAGAAGAATGCAAAAATTAGGAAATGTCTCATAGTCATATTTTATCCACAACAGAACACAGATCAGAAGTTAAAAGTTAGACATTTTCCATTTTATTTGCATTTAATTAAAAGTTAAGTCATTGATGCCACAATACATCTTGAAAAGGTTGGGACAGGGTTAACAAAAGGCTATAAAAGTAGGTGTTCACAGACTCACAACTTTTTTTGGAACTGGTGTTGTATAACTGGCAGTTGGAGCCACATTACATATCCCTACAGAGTCATGTCCATGGGGCTTCAGACAAATCTTTGCAGAAATGCAGAAACAGTCAAAATTTTAACTGCATTGCAGTAAAGATCTGCAGATTTTACCGTTTCACTGACCGATGTATTCATTTAGAAGAACATATGATGGAGCTCAGGGCTGAGCAGGAGTTGTGTCCTAGGCTCAGAGGGCTATACAGATCTATTTAGGAACATTGCATTGTACAGTTGCTCGGGAACATGTTTTACAGCATTTCTTCTTTCTGTCTAGAGACCAGATAAAAGAAAATATCAAATAAACATTTAGAATCATGGCATCCAGACCTGCTCTTTACAGAGGAGTTACCAAATGTCTATTCAGTCTGGTGCTTCCCTTCAGGGATCTGAAGAACGTCTCTATTTAGTGACACTAGAATAACAAATGTAGAGAGCACACATTCTGGTTCACTCCCTGCACAGCCACAATCTGTATATATCTAGTTCTTTTTCTGCCTTTTTTCTATAACGAGTGTTGTGTTTAAGCTTAAACAAATCCAGTGCAGGATTATTTTTTGCATACCTCACTTACTAATTTAGTAATTTTAGTTTTATGGGTACACCCATGTAACAGTGTTCTATACCATATCCATATATATAAGGTTATTTTTTTTACTGTAGTCACAAATAATACTGCTATATCTTGGTTGCAAATATAAAGCAAGGAAGCCTAAAGGCCGCTTTACACGTCGCAATATCGGAACGATATTGCGTACGATTTTACAGGAGCGCACACGTTTTTGGCACTTGTCCCAGATCGCATAGGAGCTTTCACACAGGGAGATTTCGTTAGGCAATGCAACTGCAATGTCTACGCCCCTCCTTAGCGCTGTTCATGAGCGACCCAGGGAACGACCATTTAACATGGGAGTGAATAGGGGAAGTTGCGCTACAAATCTTAGTTGCGCTGTCACACAGCACGATCCTGCCAGATCGCACAGCCAATATTGCACGGTTGAACAGCATGCACAATTCAAAAACGATATAGTTGTTGCATTGTTTTTGCATCACATTGCCCATTTACACGACACAACGCAACAACCATAAAAACTGCAATGCCCAAACCACATGACTTTTTATCATAGTTGTGTTGCGATATTGTGACGTGTAAAGCGGCCCATCTGTCAACGTCATGACTATACAACTCTCTGGTATGGTGCATTGTCCTATGGAAAGTGTATTTCTGCCATGGGTTATATAGCATATAAAGGGATGAGGTGGTCAGCCACAATGCTTAGGTAAGCCCTACTGTACAAACATCAATTTAATGGTATCCAAGGACTCACAATGTACACTGTCACTCCATCTGTAACTGAAGAGCTCAACAATTCTGACCCATCAGCATGGTGCAACAAAAGTCTGGATTTAATTGACCAGGCAATGTTTTTCCATTGCTTAGAGATCCATTATGTGTGTTCTTTAGTCCACAGATTTCTTTTAGACAGCAAACGTACTCAACCTTGTTGTCTGCTGTTACCGTCCATCCATTAGAAGGAACTCCTGGAGAGCCAGCATTGTCTCTTCACTGGGCCCCACCTGTTCTTCACAAAGATAACTTCTTGTCTTGTCCATTTTGTTGACAAGTTGTTTGCATTCATGGAATTTTCCTTTGCTGGATATTTTTCCACACTGCTCTGAAAATATTCTTAACATTGTTCTATGAGAAAACTCTACAAGTTTGGCAGTTTTTTACAATTCTGTCCTGTGTAGTCTCGCTCCCTTGACCTTGTCCAATTCATAGGGGACAAGAGGAAATAAATAGTACTGATACTTGGTGTTTTTGTGCCACTGCTAAGCATGTAAAAAGAAAAGAGTATGTTGGCAGTAATAGGGACTGTGAAAGCAGTAATTATGCTGAGGTCACACTAGCCTTCCATGTGCGTGGTTTTCACTTTAAATTTCTCATGACTTCCACATCAGATCTCTACAAAAAAAGGGAATCATTTTTATAAGAGGACATTTACCTCTCTACTCATGTCACTAATTCCATATATAAACAAAAAAGGTCTGATTAATTTTCTTTAAAATTGGTTATGTATTATATAACTCTAATGCTGTGTATAATCACATAAAACATGATTATGTACTTGTCTGTATTAAACTGTTTTGTTTTTCTGATTGCAAGCCTATTTTACCGCATTGCATACTATAATCCAATCCCCAAAAAGGGGACACTGTATAAACTTACTGGAAAAAGGAATAAATGATTTGGAAATCTCTTATAGCCAGATTTCATTCACAACAGAACCCAAATCAGAAGGTGGAAGTTAAGCTAGAATCAGATTAGCGCTATTTGCTTCGCTCAGGGGGTTCCGTTAAAAACATAGAATTTGGAAGCCTTGACTCAGTGTTACCACCATGGTAACGTTGCGTCAGCGCTGCCAATTCATCCCTATGGTGACGGAGCTCTGAGCGCAGCTCAAACGTCGGCATTTTGAGTGCTGGAGTTTGAATTCTCGTGCTTTTTCCTAGCGCATCACATGAGAGCTCTGAAGCGTCATTTGACGCAATAGGAAAAAGCGCGAGATTTCAAACACCAGCACTCAGATACCGACGTTTGAGCTGCGCTCAGAGCTCCGTCACCATAGGGATGAATTGGCAGCGCTGACGCAGCGTTGCCATGGTGGTAACACTGAGTCAAGGCTTCCAAATTCTATGTTTTTAATGGAATCCCCTGAGCGCAGCTAATAGCACTAATCTGAGCCTTAGACATTTTTCTATTTCATTTGAAAAAATAACATTTAGAAATTGATGGGAGCAAAGTATCTCAAAACATTTGGTACAGGACCAAGTCTACCATTGTGTTGCATACCCATTGCTTTTTACAACAGTCTGTCAACGTTTGGAAAGTGAGGAGACCAATCAATGGAGCTTTGGGAGAATTGTGTCCTGTTCTTGCATGGATTTCTCCAGAGTCTCTGGATCTTTTCACAATGTTATATACTATAGATGGTGTGGTATTCAAACTTTTTGCACTTTTCCATTCAGAAGCATTTTTAAAAATTTGTTGATGCCATTGTTCACAGATTGGAGAACCTCTCACCATATTTATTTTTGAGAGATTCTGCATCCCTAAAGGTACCGTCACACGCGGCAATATGACTTCCATATCGCCAGCAATTTGACGTGAGCGTGCACGTATCGGGAACTTTTTTGCACATCGCCGTCACCTTGTCACACATAGAGATCTCGCATGTGTTCTATGGCGATCCTGCAGTAGACCGGAAGCAATTTCCCTTTTCCACATCGCCACGTCACACGCCACCATCTCATCAGCGATGTGGGCGTAGAGAGTGAGTATGGCAAGGAGACAGGCGTGCCAGAGTCTTTTTCACCGCGCCCCTACCACTCTGATTGGCCGACACAACTGCGTTACCACCAAGCCAACAATTGCCGCAGACGGGGTGCGGAAAACAGCACGCACATGCACGTCTACGTGATTGATTCCAGAATGTCTGAGCTCACTTTCTACATCGCTATTGCCCTGGCCCACGCCACGAAGCACTGAGATTGCCTGGTTAATATCGCCTCATTTCACTGCAGTGCAGGGCGATCAGGGGACGCTCCACATGCGACATCTCGACGTAAAATTGCCCTTTCTCACGCCACTACACAAGGCGATGTTGCTTCCACATCGCCAAAATACACACATTTACGGTGATATGGAAGCCATATCGCTTGGTTGTGACGGTGTCTTAATGTGCTCTTTTTATAAACAGTCATGTGACTCAGCTATTTAGGATTAGTAGCAATTACTTTTTCATCCTTTTGATAACCCTGTATCAACTTTCTTGACATGTGCTGCTGCTATCAATGTCTAAATAAGTTGTTTTTAATTACAATAAAAAAATGTGTGAAGATACCTTCACACGCGGCAATATTGCTAGGCAATTTCACTTGCAATTTGCTAGTTACAGTGAAATCATGGACACATTGTTCTATTTTGTTGCCGTGTACAAATGGAAAAATGTGTCCATGATTTCACTGCAACTAGCAAATTGCCAGTGAAATTGCCTAGCAATATTGCCGCGTGTGAAGGTACCTTGAGGGTACCTTTACACGCCGCTACTGGCGGGTGGATACAACCAGCTACTTCACGTGCACGAGCACGCACAAACGGTTACAAACGGTAAACGCACCATCTTTACACGCCGCCACAAGGTGCGCTACGCTACGTTACATCTATCTCTGGATACACCGCCGGGTGTCTCAAGTCACCTTCTGTAGCTCATCTTACCTCATTTACACACCGCTACAACAAGCTAATATGGGCGGACCTGGTGCAGCAGGGACAACACATAGGCGTGCCACAATTGTGGATTACGAGACGTCTGTACGCTGATAGGACAAAGCAAGAACATCATGATTGGGCAGGCATCGCAGGAGGCTGTTTAATACATGACGCTCGAGCAGTTGTGTAGTGTGACTGGTCAGCTCCTTAAATATGCCTCCCTATGCAGCGACTACCATTCGTAATGCAGGAGCTTCCACCAATGATCGCTGATGGGGCGCGGTAACCCGGAGCCTGTGTCACGCCCCAGCTACATCCCAGGTACATAGCCTGGTGTCGACACATCCCTTCTGTTCCTTCTTTACACGCCGATACAGGTCGCTACAATCGCCTGTGTAGCCACCTGTTTCAGGGCAGTGCTCGGAAACAGATGCATCTACTGCCGGGTGCCTCCTACCGTCTTCACACGCCGCTACTACGGGGTACATTGCTGCTACAAGCTACATTTGTAGCCTGTAGCTGGTTGCATCCACCCGCCAGTAGTGGCGTGTAAAGGTACCCTAAGGGTATCTTTACACGCCGCAACCGCAGCAATAAATATTGACGGCGATATGTCACCCTGGAACCATCGCCGCCAAATTGCCTCCCAATTGCGGCGTGTAATTTGGGAATTTGGCGGTGATATGTCGCCTCGCTCCGGTCACCTGATTTCAGGCAATTTGGCGGCGATGGTTCCAGGGCGACATATCGCCGTCAATATTTATTGCCGCGGTTGGGGCGTGTAAAGGTACCCTAAGGGTACCTTTACACGCGGCTACATTTCTAGGGTGGCTACAGGTAACTTACTGGTTGCAGTGAAATCATGGAGACAAGGTTCTATCTTGTTGCTGTGTACAAATGGAATAATCTCTCCATGATTTCACTGCAACCAGTAAGTTACCTGTAGCCACCCTAGAAATGTAGCCGCGTGTAAAGGTACCCTAACTCTCACCTTCTGATAAGTGTTCCTTGTTCTGTTGTGAATAAAACATTACTATAAGTGATTTCCAGATCACAGCATTCTTCTCTTCGTTTACACAACGCCCAAACTTTTTTGGGATTGCGGATGACCACTTTATTATTGCTTTATTTTTACTGGATTTTATTTTTACATCTCTAAGACTGTTTACTTTCGTGACATTACCTAGTACTAGGGATGGGCGAATCTACTCGCTAGGACTCGTTACTCGGCGAGTAGTAAGGGACTCGCAGGACTCGGTACTCTGCGATTTTCCCAGTGATTACTCGCGAGTCCAATGCAAATCAATATCAATCCTAGTTTTGTCAGAAACGCTGACAAAACTACGATTGCCATTGTTTGCATTAGACTCGCCAGTAATCACTGGCTACTGTGCCAGTGATAGCAGGGAAACTCGCAGATAACTGCTGTTTCTTTGCGAGCTGAGTCCAGCTGTCTTCTCTGTGCAGCTCCAGGGTCCTAGAGCCCGCCTGCTGCCTGATGTAGCAGTGCTGAGATTGTTCTCAGTCTGCTCATTCCCTGTGTACAGACATGAATGTCTGTGCACAGAGATGATGTAGCAGTGCTGAGATTGTTCTCAGTCTGCTCATTCCCTGTGTACAGACATGAATGTCTGTGCACAGAGATGATGTAGCAGAGCTGAGATTGTTCTCAGTCTGCTTATTCCCTGTGCATAGACATCTATATTTATGCACAGGGGATGTAGCAGAGAGGACATCGCGTTTTGGACTGCGTCGGACGGAAGAGGATTTTTTTAATTAAAGATGGAGTCCCTAATGGCTTTTTTTTTTATTTCTAATAAAAATTTTTCCTTGTGTTGTGTTTTTTTTTAAAACAATTTAATAGAAATTCATGGTGGTCATGTCTAATATTGGCGTGACCGCCATAAATTTCGGGCTTAGGGCCAGCTGATAATACAAAGCTGGCCCTAACCTCTTTATTACCCAGCGTGCCACCGCTACCAGGGCCGCTGGAAGAGCGGGGTTCAGCGCCAGAGGATGGCGCTTCAATGAACGCGCCATCTTCTGGGGCGGCTGCGGGCTGCAATTTGCAGCGGGGGGTGCCCAGAAAGCTTGGGCATCCCTGCGCTGCGGATTCCAGCCCCCAGCTGCTTAGCTGTACCTGGCTAGACATAGAAATTGCGCGGATCCCCACGCATTTTTTTTTAATTATTTCATGAATTTCAGAGTCAGAGTCTCAGAGTCAGAGTCTCAGAGTCAGAATCTCAGAATTTCATGAAATAATTAAAAAAAAATGCGTGGGGCTCCGCGCAATTTCTATGTCTAGCCAGGTACAGCTAAGCAGCTGGGGGCTGGAATCCGCAGCGCAGGGATGCCCAAGCTTTCTGGGCACCCCCCGCTGCAAATTGCAGCCCGCAGCCGCCCCAGAAGATGGCGCGTTCATTGAAGCGCCATCCTCTGGCGCTGAACCCCGCTCTTCCAGCGGCCCTGGTAGCGGTGGCACGCTGGGTAATAAAGAGGTTAGGGCCAGCTTTGTATTATCAGCTGGCCCTAAGCCCGAAATTTATGGCGGTCACGCCGATATTAGACATGACCGCCATGAATTTCTATTAAATTGTTTTAAAAAAAACACAACACAAGGAAAATTTTTTATTAGAAATAAAAAAAAAAGCCATTAGGGACTCCATCTTTAATTAAAAAAATCCTCTTCCGTCCGACGCAGTCCAAAACGCGATGTCCTCTCTGCTACATCCCCTGTGCATAAATATAGATGTCTATGCACAGGGAATAAGCAGACTGAGAACAATCTCAGCTCTGCTACATCATCTCTGTGCACAGACATTCATGTCTGTACACAGGGAATGAGCAGACTGAGAACAATCTCAGCTCTGCTACATCATCTCTGTGCACAGACATTCATGTCTGTACACAGGGAATGAGCAGACTGAGAACAATCTCAGCTCTGCTACATCATCTCTGTGCACAGACATTCATGTCTGTACACAGGGAATGAGCAGACTGAGAACAATGTCAGCTCTGCTACATCAGGCAGCAGGCAGGCTCTAGGACCCTGGAGCTGGGGCAGCCAGAACACAGAGAAGACAGGATCTTATCTGTGCGAGTCAGCGATTACTTACAAAGTAAACGAGCAATGCAAATAAATGACACAACTAGGATTGCTTCAGGCTGAAGCTTCCAGACACATCTGCGATTTGTAAATCTCACACTACTCGCTATTACTCGCTTCCCCATTCATTAACATTGGACTCGCTAGACTCGCAACGAGTAGCGAGTCCTGGGCTCGGACTCGCTAGAGTCAAGCGATTCCGAGTAATTTAGGATTCGCCCATCACTACCTAGTACAACACCCTGCGATTAAGGTGTTCTAGATGTGATATCCATAATTGCATTTATGCCTAGTTTTCCCATTTTTTATTCCATACTATAATATGATTGAAAAGTCACAAAATAATCATCAACCCTAGAGAAAAATAACTGTGACAAAAGAGACAAATAATCATGAACACCCTCAGAACTTTGACATTTTGCTCTTGCATACATCTGTCAGTCCATCTGCTGTATTTGGTTTTTAGACAGTAGTTGGGAGTAGAAAATGTAACATTAGTAGAAAGCTTTAGCAATCATTCTAATGTTGCCATATGTTAATATTGTCTTGTAATCTCACTGTACTTATAAGGATATATGGTCTTCCCAATGAGTTGAAGCATATGATCAGCACTGAGCACGCATAATACCTGATTTTCGTTTTAATTTTTATGTTCTAGGCCACTGTACATCTGGTGGCTAGTACTTGCATAGGCTTGTATCACTGTGATATTATCGAGGCATCAGGAGATTTGTCCGCCCTGAGCTGGTGCACTAAACTGTAAGTAACGTGAAGAGGCAGTGAAATGTACCATAGACCATATCCTCGAGAGATAGAGTAGACAGAATGTGCAGCATTTGATGACTATATTTATGGACTTCTTCTTTTAGGGTGAATATCTGAAAATGAAATGGTTACATAGTTACATGGTTTGAAAATTACTTAGGTTCATCCAGTTCATCTTTTCTCCACTGATTATACATCTTTTGGCAATAACCCACAATCACTTATGTGAACAAAGGAAATCTTCCGGCCTTTTCTAAAAGCAGTAATAGTGTTTGCCATTACTACCTCTTGCAATAGGGCATTCAACAGTCTGACCTTTCTAACTGTAAAGAACTCTTTCCTATTTGGCTGCTAGAATCGCCTTTCTTCCACTTGTAATGAGTGCCCCCTGGTCCTTAGTAAAGATGAGTGAACCTTTTAGTGTTCAGACTCGGTTTGGTTGCAGGTGTTCGACAAACAGATCGAAGAACCTTCTGAATAAAGATGAGCGAACTTTCCCCAAACATGTTCGCCAATTTCCTATATGGCATGAACATTGCAGATTCAGTTTGTGATTACAAAAAAATTGATGAACGGCGGCATTGTTTCGGGAAGTGTTTGAAATTTTGAAATTGCCCTAAAATTTTCCCGGAATCTTTGGGGCCAAAACACTTGCTGGAACATTCAGCTGTCTGGGAACACTCCTAACTTTACAGTAAGGAGCTACACTGTGCTACCATGTGCATGTAGCCTGCAGTTTGGAGACATGATGGATCCACCCCAAGACATGCCTATTCTGGAGGACATGATTTTTCTTAACACCCCAGGGACTGAAGGTGTTTCACCCCAGAAATGGAGCAGTCCACAGAGGAGATTACTTCATCTACATATGTGAGCTGGAGTATGACAGCAAAATATACAGTGAGGACGCGTGCTACTCCCTCATGCCTGAAAAGGGGCCTCACCAGAATGCAGGTCACAATCAGGATGTCAGCTGTTACATATGTCAACTGGGACCAACTGGGAGCAGCGCAGGTCAGAATCAGGATCTTAAACTATCCCTTGCCTTATTATACCTACAGCTGGTGCCACAGCTGGTGGACCAGCAAATCCAGGAGGAGGACGAGGAGGAGGTAGTAGTAGCAGAAGCCTCTTTCTTTTTCTTTGTGTAGCACTCCCCCAGAGTCGTTTGACTGGATGAATGTCATATGGGGACCCATACACCCTCCCAGCAACTATCCTAATATGCCTGAACCACCTCAGTCCATCTCCTTTCTGCAAGAAATTAGACTCTTTTATGCCATTGCTTAAAAGTAGTTGCAGGGTCTTAAGGCTAACACCATTGATGAGCAATGCACCCAGGGCTGGGTGGTAACATTACTCCAGGAGAGGGGTTTAGGTTCCTAGAAAAAGATGGCACTAAGGACAGGTGCTATGGAAACTGGTCCTCTCTGCTGAGTGACCATCTACCTTTACGACTCCGCACCCTGTATGTTGGGGAGGTGACAGTCTAATTTCTTCTGCAAATGACAAGGCCTGAGGTGATTCAGGCCTCTAAGGATCTTTGCTGGGAAGGGGTAGGGGGCCCACATGACATTCTCCAAGTCGAAGGTCTCTGGCGGAGGTGCTATAGAAGGTATGGAAACAGCGGCTTCTGGCACTACTACCTATTCCTCCTCAAATACCATATCCACTGGCTGCAGGTTTGGTAAGGCCATGCAGTCCTTTTGACTTCTGGATGTCCTGGGTCCGGCCGGCATAGAAAACAGCTCATGTCATGAGCTGCATTCCGTGGTACCTATTCAAGCATCCAGGACCAACAATGGATCCGTACCTTGCTGCAGATCAGGCCCAAAGCGGGATGCGCGGTTGAGTTCCAGCTGACATGTAGGCATTTCCTGTTCCTCCCAGGTTGCTCCGGTGGTGGTGAAAGAGGGAAAAAAATCCTCTCTTGCAGAGCAGGCACATGTTGGGGTGGATTCATGTCTGGACTGTGGGCAAACGGTGGCATAGTGGTCCTCCTCTTTGTTCGGCAATCCCAAGATGGCGCCGGCTTTCCCTATAATGCATCTTTCCTAAGGTCTCACCTTTTACAGTGCAAGGACCCAATCACTTAGAGGACATTATTTTTTGCCCAATCTTGTGAACTTAAGCTCCTTATTAATCCCTCCATGGGTTGTGCTGCAGAAGGCATCTGACTTACAAATACCTATGCAACAGAGGGGAATTGGCTTGTGGTTGGAGCTTTTGAAGCCTGACATATTTGGAAGAGAAATAAGAAAAATAAAATAGTGTTTTCAGCTCACCACCAATTCATCTGGAATGTTGAATGAGGCTAATGGGCAATGCATAGACAGCTCCGAGGTCCGATTCCCAGTTGAACAATAAATTAATGCAACAGGAAAAGATAGAACTTTGAAAAAATAGGCCATCACTTGTAAAAAATAAACTTACATAGTTTACCCCTTTCCTTTTACATGGTTTACCTGCCTTTTAACGTTCTATTTTGTGTATTGGTACCTGTGTGGGGCTTTGTTATAAATCCTTTAGTTGCTGTGTTCCTTTGGTCGCAGTTCTTCCTATTAGTCAAACATTTTTATAATATAAGTCAGCATCTATTGGTGCCAGTATTAGCACAATTTTAATGGGGCTGTTAGCCATTACATCTTATCAGCAACTCACATTGGTTCAATACTGTAATACCATCCTCTGGCCCCAGTACCATCAATGTGCCCCACAGGTTATGTATTGCTACAGTCCTTGTTGCAAGACTGTCCTGTAGTGAAAGTCACAGACTTAAGATATCTGTACTAGAGTCTCATTCTGTCTCTTAGGATCTAAATATCCTAGGACTCACTTGTGTATTGTTGTCCCAGTGGTTCCTGCATGCTCCTAGTGACAGTCCTACCTATATATAAAACAGGATGTATGGGTATCTCACATATAGTTCCTTGAATATACTCCAGAAATAGCAAGCCAGTTTGTTATCGTTGCCACTCATGTTTGTGTTGTCCTTGCTTCATCCTTCTAGGTGGTTGTTGCTACAAGTCTGTTCCCTATAGACGCTGGAAATGCGCGCCACGGTCAGCGGACATGCATTTGCCCTGGTTCCCGGGTTCACCTGACTGTTATGTCACGCTCATGCTGTGGTTATGTGACTGTGTGGGCGGAGGGTGAAACGGAGCTATGCGGTATCTCTGAGTAGTGCTGGTTGTCTGGGTACCGACATGTTTCAAGGGCGTGCGGCTCTCTCTCTCAAGGCTCCAGTGTTAAACCAGTACCGTAATATAAGTTAACAAACAAAGCTGAGTTTGCTGCCTTTTTTGCAAAGTGTTCATGTTTCCTATCCCGAATCCAAATTGGCCAGGTTCGAGCTGAATTTGAAATTGCCGAAGCTTATTTGGAATAGTTCGCTCAACACCAGTCCCTGCTTGATTTCATATTACCAATGAATTTGTATGAAGCTATCTAGCTTATTTGTCCTTGAAAACCTGTTCATGCTTGTGATCTTGGCCATGCTTTAGTTTTGTAAACATAACCCGGTTATTGAATGGTATCAGAGTGATATTGTATGCTGGAGCCCTGAGTTTAAGAATAAATGCATGACTTTATCCATAAATTCTCTACAGCCATACCCAGTGGTTTACCTGTAATATTTAGAAATTTTGCTGATATATTTTACATACATTTTACATTTCAAACACGGGACTAGCCAAATACCAAAGCCAGGTATCCATCCACAGACAGCGGGGTATTGCCCCTCATCAGTGTGGAGTAGGATTCTGGCTACGTGACAGCTATGTCTTCCCTGGAGAGATATCTGGCTAGTCCCATGTTTGAGAATCTTAAACAAGGCTCCACGGACTCCATTTGCATATTCAAATTGCCAGGGGGCAATGCACCATGCATTTCATGTGTTTGAGCGCTTTAGCCAGCTGCCCACAGTGTTTTCCTCGACTGGTGTTCCTGAGATCAGTGAGAGCTTTGTGATGTGGGTCTACAAGGCATTGCTCCCACCTAACCAGAATCCTATTCCACACTGATGAGGGGCAATACCATGAAACAGCTGTCTGTGGATGGATACCTGGCTTTGGTAATTCTCTTGGCTTATCCATAAGCTCGTAATTGAGCAGGATAGTGACTGAAAGGGCCACTTAATATGGTGGTTATGGTGGTCTGCGCAAGGAGTCCACCCCAGGGCTAGGTCCTTCCCTGGAGGTATATCTGGCTAGTCCCGTGTTTGAGACTCTTAAATGAGGCCCCCCCCCGGACTCCATTTGCATGATATCTTGGCTTATTCACCTAATATTTAATAAAACATGTATGTCTGGTATTGCAAAAAATCTACTTTCACAGAGTTAAATTAACATATCTCGTCTGACCTTGTTCCAGCATGACCTAGAATGCCCATTCTTGGTGGAAGTAAATGCCTCAGAGATTTTTCACGAAAGTTTTCATTTGTCGAAAAAAAAAAATTATATTTGTAATTGTAAAATGTTGGCAATCAAGTGGGCCTTCGAGGAATGGCACAACTTCCTTTAGGGTACTAAGCATAAAATAACTATAACGAACCATCAAAACCTTATGTGTCTAGAGTCAGCCAAAAGACTATATCCTAGGCAACAAAATGGTCTTTGTTTGCCTAATTTTTAGACCTCAGAAAAAAATCATGAAAGTTGATGCTCCACTTTAGTTTCTGCCCATCTCAAACTAAGAACTCTGAAGTCTCCATTTTAGCTGAGGACTTTAGGTGTGCCCTTGCTTTCTTTTCTGGATCTTGTCAACAAGATACATAAATCTCAATACTCCTCAGCAAATTATATTTTCCTCCCCAATTTTGGCTATGAGTTCTCCAGGAGTCTCATGATTCTGTCCTTACAAGTCACTCTTAGATTAGCAAAATGTTCTAAATAATAACCAGGAATTTTTGGTGACTAACAATTATTCTAGAATGTAGAAAATAAGTTAATGCTTATGAAGTTTGTGCCCAAGTGAAAACATGCCGTACGTGTCCTGCCAGGCTGCTTCAATGCTTATCCACTCCAAAAAGTACTTAGATCCACCTCTCTATAAACTTCATTGCTGATCTCCCACCCTCAGAAGTAAAGTCTGCTATTTGGGTAGTGGTGGACAGATTCTTCTTTTTTAGCGCTGGAGTGGAGCTTTAAATATAAGCCCCCAACAATATACTCACCTTCCGGCATCTTCACCTTTTAACAATGCCACTCTAGTCTTGTGGCGCCATATTGTATACGTAACTTCTGACTGTCCAGAAGTCAGAAGTTATATCACAAGAACTCACTGCGTCTCTATGAGAGAGTTGTATTTATATTTATGTGTAGTTGTAAAAGTGACATCAGCACTGTCCATGAAACACTGGATCTGCCGGTAAGTCACAAATCACCAAAGGCCGACCGGAGCACCACTGGTAAAAGGGGAAGCCTCCCGTAGATGAGTATTACACAGAGGTTAGGGACTTATATTTAAAGCACCACTCTAGCAGTGCAATAAAAAATGGAGTGGTGCTTAAGTAAGTTGTTAATTAATCATATCCTAATAGCATTCCAGAAAATATTGTGTCCTAACTCACTTTGTTTCTGGAGGAATTAACAAAATTAATAATTGTTTCATCAGCTTATTAGAAAGACCAATGATCATACTGAACGTGATAACCAAATACTTAGGAAGTATATTTGGTATTATGTCTCTGATTGGGTGGAACGACCACCATTAGCTGAGTTTGCCCTTAATAATATCCATAAATAATCTATTAAGACCTCTACATTCTGCTGTAACCTTAAGTATCATCCTCATATCAGTAGAACCTTTCCAACCTCTGAAGTTGATACTCCAGAGGCTGGTAAATCTGTAGACAAGTTGAAACTTATCTAGTCTGAAATCAAAGAACAGCTGAGATGGACACTAGGTAGACAAATCTCTCTGGTAATAAAAAGTGGATGAATTAGCCTAGTATGGTTCTGGGGACAAGGTGTGGTTAGCTACCAGAAATAACAAACTCAAGTTTCCCTCTGCTAAGCTCAGACCCAATCTCATTGGTCCTTATGAGATAATTGAGGTGATCAATCCAGTAGCTTTCCATTTGACCACCCCCTATTCCAGATTCTTAATGTTTTCTATATAGCCTTGGTAAAAAAACATACTGTTCACTTATGCACAATGTAAATTCTCTTTCCATTTGTATTGGTAAAAGACAGCTTTGAATATGAAGAGGAGACAAATCCTTGATTCCTTTGTAGTAAAGAGAAGATTATGGGTGTCGGCTAATAACATGAATGCTGATAATTTTAGCAAACCAGATCCTAAGAGCCCGGAGGATGGATACTGTAATATCAGTACCTGTCACGTGTGTTTTCACTTCTGTAACTAGGAAACCCCCTACCTTTATTGCCAGTGATAAAGGGACATAACATGGCAATGTTAATTAATTTCTGGGTCTTTTGGTGCTGCTCAGTCAGGGAGCTATGGAGAGCTATGGAGTAAATGTCTGGCTTCTTTCTGTGAGACCTGGGCAGAGATGTCTTTTATTTAAATCCCTGAACCTCTGACACTCATTCCTCTCTGGTTCAGTCCCTGTGCTATCGCCTCCTGTTTGCTTGTTTTAATTCTTGTTGTTTGACTATAGCCTGTTTTCTTATTATTCTTTTCACTTCTGATTTTGTGCCTTGACTGTCCTCTTGGTTCTGATGTGGTTACCTTGATTTCTTTTGCCTCTGCTTTTCTCTTCTGGCCAGCAGTTCTGGAAGCCATCCAGTAGACCCCATTGTGCAGCAATTAAAGGGCAAAGGTTGGGTGAATCTGCCAGAGTGTTTAGTGCCAAGGCTACCCGAAATAGACATTTTGAACCTATGGCCTCTGGTAGATCTGTACTGCCATTGGTGCCATTGGACATTGTGCATGCTGTGGTTATTTGGTACATTTCATTGTGCACCATGCACCATTATTTTGTCATTCTTGAACAATATCAGTTCTTAATTTTTTCAAGCAGCCAGCATTTTTTTTTACGTCAAAGGACAAAAACATTATCACTTAGAATGGAAAGTCACGTTGCTTTAAAGCCTATTTACAAATAGTATTGATTTTGGCTTTTCTTGAAGGAATGTCAATACAGTTCAACTTAATTCTCTCATACTGTACAATAAGCCAACTTTAGTTCACCGTTATTTATAAGAAAAATGCTAGGAAAGATAAAGCAGAAGAACCTATCTAAATTAACTATGGTTTGTTTGCTAGGTTATGTAAAGGTTCAAGCTGTTGTGCAGCACCTTTGATTTATGCATCGAGCTTTGAGAAAGGCTGTACGAAAAGTGGAACAGTTTACATACTAAATAACGGCAATCTCTGAAGTATTTTTTATTCCCTCTGAGGATGTCCTCCACCAGTACATGTGTTCAGTACAGCCATCTGGATTCTGTAAGGCTCGTTCAGTCAGCCGTTTTGTTTTAGTCAATGTGCTGTCTGTGTACTCAATGGGCAGCAAACTGATCCAATAATAACTAGCAATCCTGTAAACAGACTTTAAAGTCCATGTGAAAAAAATCACAGCATGTATTATGTTCCAACAGTTCAACCTAGTCCACTCCATTATGGTCCAATGTAGTCCATTTCAATAAATGGCAGCTTCAGTGCTCAACTGCTATCTGGACGAGTACACAGTGAAGCATGAAGCCAGTGACATGTGCAATATGTAGAAATGACTGTTCTGAATATTACTACAGACATCTGAACCCAGCCTTATACCTTGTAATTCATAGACTAGCTAAGAGGGATAGGGATAAGAGAAGCTGCATCTTCACCAGCACTGTAGATGTTAGAAGAGGAAGTCAAAAGAACAAAACGGTTGTCATTTGAGATGAGCTAGTCCATATGGGGTTGGAATTCAGGTGCTTTACATATCCAAATCACTGGAGTGAGCATTGCCGTGCTCGTGTACACTCGGCGCTTGGTCCAGTGTGAGCTGCTTGCCGTGTTTAATCATCTCACACTGGGGGTAAAAGCAGAGTTATAGCATATAGTGGGTTTCCAAAATAAAAAAAATGATAACTCCCCACTCTCCCGCCCCCAGAAGTTATTTGCTTATGGATGGCTCTATGTGGCTGGTGAGCCAAACTGCCCAATCAGTGTCTTCAAATGAGGTTCAGGTCAAGTTTTGGTCCTGAAGAGACCTTTATGAAGAGCCTGGCTAAACCACCAGAACCTGAACGTTCACGGGCCTGCTCATCGCTAGTTCTCATAGTTTGCGGCCACATTTGCCGCAAGTGCCGATACCGCACTTGCCACACCTGCCGCAAGCCCACTTAGACATTATATGGGGCTTGCCGCAAGTAAACCGCAAGTGCAGCCGTTATTCGGTAATCGCGGCAGTTGCGTTTTTTTCACCGCAACTGCCGCGATCAGCGCAAAACCGCTGATGTGAAAGGGGACTTAGGGAATATGTTTTATCAGATAGCATTTGGACCAGTGTTATACTATGGGGTAGTGCCAATCAGCATTTATTTCCTCATGCCGATGTGGTAGTGTAGTTTTTACAAATATAAGTATTTTATTAACAAGAGTTTATCACTTAGCTGCTGCCATGTAATCCATCCACGTTCTCATGACTCATAGGTAGTTGTACACAAAAAGCTGTGAATCAGTGATGTAGGTGGGGTTATACAGATCTCAGCATTCAGAGAATTGGTAGATCTGCAGCAAAGAAACCAGCCAAGAGGTAAAATATGAAATCTTTCTTAGGCAATATTAAAATGCAAGGCAAGGAAAGTGAACATAAATGGAGAGCACTGCACAGCAGGAAGAGATGGACATATGAAGGTCACTAAAAATAGTGATATATTTGCAAAAAACAGCACAAAGGCTGAAGCACTGAGAGGACCCGAAAGTGAAGTACATATTTAAATTAGAAAATTAATACAATAAATGCAATATATTATAATAATAAACATTTATGAATATTGCTTAGTTAGAATAAGCAAACTAACATGATTCTATTACCAAGTTGTATATAAAGTGCGGTCAGTGCATAGTATGATAGAATAGTAAAATAAAGATAAAGTGGCCAGGCTATTAAACCAAAGTACAGTCATTATCTGAAAGCATCTCCTCCCACTGATGAAGGCTGCTGAAATACGTTGTGAATGTCTACATTTGAATAAAAAGGTTTGTTAAATCTAAACTCCATCCCTCTCTCTCCTTTGCAACCCAGTGCCCTAACAGATTGCACCATTCTTTCCCTACGCTGAGATGTCAGAGCTCAGATGCAGCGGGGGGATGATGGAACAGAGAGAAGACTTTTCCCTCTTTCATAATTACTTTCAATTATATCAGCATCCGTGATACTGATACAGTTGAAAGTGTGAAACCAATGGGGGGTTCCAAGGCCAGTGTTGTGTGGTCGGCCGACATTGGAGGTATGGTACTGTTTTACTGTATACAGCACTATCAACAATAGTGTTGAGCCACCACCCTAGTGTTCTAGTTCGATTTGATTAGTCGAATGGACGGTGTGTTCGTCGAATGTTCGTCGAACACCCTCGAACACACTAAAACACTAGTGTGGTGGTCAATTTCAGTTCTGCAGTGTATACAGTTGTGGCCAAAAGTATTGACACCTCTGCAATTCTGTCAGATAATACTCAGTTTCTTCCTGAAAATGATTGCAATCACAAACTCTTTGGTATTATTATCTTCATTTAATTTGTCTTCAATGAAAAAACACGAAAGAGAATGAAGCAAAAAGCAAAACATTGATCATTTCATACAAAACTCCAAAAATGGGCCGGACAAAAGTATTGGCACCCTCAGCCTAATACTTGGTTGCACAACCTTTAGCCAAAATAACTGCGATCAACCACTTCCGGAGAAGACCGGGATGGTAAGATAAGCAGCGGGGGGGGGGGGAGCCCATACAAGGGGGGCGAGTGCCAGCATTTGGGGGCTGCTATATACCCCCTGTGGGCTGCTGTATACTACCACTGGGGCTGTATATACCACTGGGGCTGTATAAACCTCTGAGGCTGTATATACCTCTGGGGCTGCTGTATACTACCACTGGGGCTGTATATACCACTGGGGCTGCTGTATACTACCACTGGGGCTGTATATACCACTGGGGCTGCTGTATACTACCAATGGGGCTGTATATACCTCTGGGGCTGCTGTATACTACCACTGGGGCTGTATATACCTCTGGGGCTGCTGTATACTACCACTGGGGCTGTATATACCACTGGGGCTGCTGTATACTACCACTGGGGCTGTATATACCACTGGGGCTGCTGTATACTACCACTGGGGCTGTATATACCTCTGGGGCTGCTGTATACTACCACTGGGGCTGTATATACCTCTGGGGCTGCTGTATACTACCACTGGGGCTGCTGTATACACCTCGGGGCTGCTGTATACTACCACTGGGTGTGCTGTATATACCTCTGGGGCTGCTGTATACTAACTACTGGGGCTGCTGCTGTATATACCACTGGGGCTGCTGCTGTATACTACCACTGGGGCTGCTGTATATACCTCTGGGGCTGCTGTATACCACACTGCTGGGGGCTGTATACCTGTGCTGGGGTCCACCCTCGGCTTATACACGAGTCAATAGGTTTTCCCAGGTTTTGGGGGCAAAAGTAGGGGGTCGGCTTATACACGGGTCGGCTTATACACGAGTATATACGGTGTATACCTTGCAGAACTGAAATCGAACTGAAATCGAACATGACCTCGAACTGCCCAATTTGGAGCAAATTGTTCTAATTCGACGAACGACTCGAACTACGCCAAAAACAGCTCGGATTTGAGATTGGCGAACAATTCGATCGCTCATCTCTAATCAACAATACCGCAGCCTGGCATTCATGTGTGCTCCGTGATAACAGGCACAGGTATCTTCAGCAGGCCCCTGGATGACTTATCAACCCATGGTAGCTCTACAATCACATCATAGTGGAAATCAAAGTGCAGTTAGAGCAATGCACCTCCCAGACCAAATACTGTAAATGCCACTGTCAGAGAAAGACAGTGGCATTTAACAGGTAAATAGCCTCAGACAGAACTCTGCTCCATTCTCCACTGTTAGAGGCTGATGATGACTGAACAGTCAGTATTTGATGGGAAAGACCCATTCATCCACTGCAAACAACATGTATGGTCTTTATTGATAAGGTGGTAATGAAAGTATTTCAGCACAAAAAGACTTTTCAAACCAAGCACAGGCACTCAGAGTAGCATCGGCATGGCACACATACTCATTTTCCATCTATATTTGCCAACTCTTCCTTAATTCACAGCTCTGCTTTACATTATCCAGGAGAGGGTGGAGATAGATGGAAAGGAAGTAGATGGGAGAAGGTGCACTGAACGTTTTGGCCATGCCAAGGGTGCACTGTGAACCTCTGCTTGTTTGAACAGTCATTTTGTGCTGACAGACTTAATTTATGAAAAATAAATGACTATACAATTACTAGCGTTCATGTCTATGTAATCTTTCAGGTCACATACTCTAGTACTTTTAGTCCCACCCACCCGTTCAGCTGATTCCCACCCACACATGCTGTGGCCAATGTCAACGCAATTTAGCATGTAATACCTCTATTGCATGTTTTAGCTGACAGATCATGTTGCCATTGCTCATTGCATTTGGTTGTTTAGCTTTATACAGTTGCTACATATTGCATATCCAACCTAATAACAGCCAGTAGAATTGGTGCACATCAGTTCATAGGACCTGGTCTAATGACCACATTAATAATCTTTAAATTCTAAATGGGAGCCCTGTGAACCATCTCCTACCTCCCAAGATCTCTAGCTCATCCTTTGATTAGCGGGCCTAGCATGACGTCATGGTTTCAGCTTGATGCAATAAAAAATAAGTGCCAAAAATGCCGTCAGATTGGAGGCGGCTCTCAAGGCTCTTATCCAATGACTACAAATGTTCAATTAGGGTGCATATTCACGATTCGCAATAGCAGCATTTTGGACACAGCGCATTGCCGCTGCGTCCAAAATGCTACGTTGTAAAGTACCAGCATAATAGATGGGGCTTCTAGAAATCCCATGCTCACTATGCTTCTCCCCATTGCAGCATTCTTTCAGCCCCTGTGCAGGTTGCTGGACCACCGTATCACCGCAGCAAGTTAATTTCATGATGCAGGGTCGGAAACTATTACCATCGTGTGAATGCAGGAAGAAGCCACACTGCATCCGCCACAGATCAGGAGTACAGGACTGCTGCAATTTCCCTGCATAAACCTGCGGGTTCCCTCAGTTCTGGACCACTGCGTCCAATACGCAGTGGCTCTGGATCGTGTGCACATAGCCTAAGGCCACTGAATTGGGTCCTGCAAATTGATTGAAACCAACTCTAGTAGTGAGGGCACATTATCTGACTACAAGCAAATACTGTGGTGTTGATTTAGGGATTGCAGAGGTGAAAGTGAGGCTGCCTTCACACTTGTGTTTGGAGCGCAGCACACCAAATGCAGCCGAACGCTTGCGCACATGCGTTCCTATGTGTAACATAGGAACGCACGTGCCTGCATAGGGCTACGTTTGCCCGCATTTGCGTACGGATGCGCTTAATTTATGCGCCCTCTGACCGCACTCCAAACGCAGCATGCAGCATTGTTTGTGCGTTCGCGGGCGCTTGTTTTATCCGCAGGCGCCCGCAAGCGCACAAAAAATGCATGGATCTCAATGAATCCGCAGTGTCCTCCGCATGACAGCACAGGAGAACACTGCGGATCTCATTGAAATCTCTCCCGGTGGCCACCAGTGTTCAGCGGCGGCCACCGGGAGATCATGCAGAGCCACAGCTGATCTCCCGCCGGTGTCAGTGGGGAGAAACAGCTGATCTGACAGCTGTTTAAATATTTGAAGCAGCGATCAGCTGTTTCATATCTCCTGCACTGATATCACCCTATTCAGTGTCAGCGCGGGAGATTTAAACAGCTGTCAGATCAGCAGTATCTCCCCGCTGACAGCGGCGGGAGATCAGCTGTGCCGGGAGGAGGAGATCTCTGCCGCTGATCCCGGCCGCCCCCAGAGACAGCTGATTGGCTGCCCGGGCTCCATACTAATGTGAACGTGTGCGGAGATTCTCCTTTCACATAAGTATGTGCCGCGTTGCACTGTGTTTGCGTCTGCATGTCCTCCGCATGCAGACACAAACGCAAGTGTGAAGGCAGCCTAACTGAAAATAAGTGAAATAAAATACAGATTCCAGCCACCAAGCCAGAAGTAGTGATTGAATGAGGCATTCTGCCCTTGTTTGAATGCGAGGATGATTACTAAAAGAAAGGGATGATATGGAAGTTAGTAGAAAAAAGGATTTTACTTAGGCTGGGAAATGGCGTTATATCAGAATTAGACTTTATGTATGCAGCTTTTCTAGCATTGCACTAAACAGCTGCAGAGTACTTAAACAAGTACATCTCTGAATTGTCCTGTGTAACATAAGCACCAGAAATGAATACCCTCCGTGGACACGACTACCCTGTAATGAGGAGGTAAGACATTTATAAGTAATACTCATTCGCTGTTTGCAAATCTCGTCCTGTGCACCTATTACACTGTAGATGAGAAAAACTAATAAGAGAAAGACAATTGAGTGCAATCTGTGCCCTGCTTCACGCAGCTCAGGACCTCAATTATACTCATACTACAGTCACAGTGTCAATAAACGCTCAAACTATTCCACATTTCTTCAATTTATCGCAGGAAAATGAGCAGACTAAAGCCCATCTGTGGGCAGTAGAAGCAGAACATGATTAGTAAAACATGATGATGATTTTTCTTTAAGATTGAAGTTAATGTCTCATCTTCTGATCCTGGAAGGGACATTAACACATCTAATCACCATTAGCATCATGGATTATATATAGCGGCAGTAAGAGTGGTTCAATCTGGCAACCGTACAAGAAACCTTTAAATATTCAAAACATTAACATTTTGAGATGTTGGTTTATAATCCTCCGTCTTCCTGACTTGACAGTATTGAAGTCATTATGCAACTTTTCCAAAACAAAAATTTATTGTGAAATCTTTATAGCTCTTTCCTGACACTGGTTCAGCATAATGACAGTGAAGAATGGGCTGAGACAGCAACTTAAAGTGACTAATGTCTTCTTTACATTCAAGAAGCTGATAAGGATTCCAAATACTTACTGCAGAGATGAGAACATTTCAATGTTACACTGCAGCCTATACTCAAACAGTGAAAGAAGACCCTGCCATATTCCACGAGACATCAAAGGGTGAATATAACATTGATTTATTAGTCAATGTGTTTCAGGACTCCCTGGCTCCTTGCTCAGTAAAAATCAATACCATATTGTCATGTTTCAGGGCGTTTCAGGGAATCCTGAAACGCGTTGACTAATAAATCACTATTATATTCAACATTTGATGCCTCGTGGAATATGGCAGAACAGTTTTTAACCCTTCATATTCCCTACTTTAATTTTCTGAGATAATGGCCTTTGAGTTTTCATTGGCTGTAAGCCATAATCATCAACATTAACATAAATAAACACTTGAAATAGATCACTCTGCGTGTAATGTTTCTATATAATATATGTGTTTCACTTTTTGTATTGAATTACTGAAATAAATTAACTTTTTGTGATATTCTAATTCATTGAGATGCACCTATATTTGTATGTTATTGCACATGTAGCATTATTCAAGCTAAAATATTACCAATGAAGGCAGTTCTTGCTAGAATCCATAGGATCCCATGAGTCCTAATCCGTATGAATATAAAAAGGGGGAGACAAGAGGCTCAATAGTGCCCTATCACTAGTGACACACTGAGTATATCAATAGCTGTACACTCACATGGTCCAGTTGTGTGACCCACAACTGGTTTATAAGCATTCTGTTTAAAGCTGCTGCAGGACCTCCACCAACCACTCGTACGTGGAAAAACGCTCATATATAGGGAAGATGGTGTGTCACGGTCCGTGCTGCTGTCTCAGTGGGATCCCAAGGGATGGATGTCTCCAAGAAGTCACAAGGAAGGCAATGGTTCCAAAGCAACGATCTCCTTTATTCACCAACGCGTTTCAGCACCTATCCTGGCACCTGGCATACCCTGATCAAGGTGCCAAGATAGGTGCTGAAACACGTTGGTGAATAAAGGAGATCGCTGCTTTGGAACCTTTGCCTTCCTTGTGACTTCTTGGAGACATCCATCCCTTGTGATTCTATTGAGACAGCAGCGCGGACCGTGACACACCATCTTCCCTATATATGAGCATGAGTCCTAATCCGGGACTCCCACAAAGCTTTACCTTTTTACAGTAGAGACAGTAAACTGTGTCCAGGATCCCCAAAGATTCTTTGCAAAACAGTAAATATATTATCGCACTGGACCCGAATATTTTTTTTCAATGTTTACCCCCTACAATACCTGGATGGCACAGTGGCTCAGCTGCACTGCTGTCCTGCCGTGCTGGGTTCTTGGGTTCACATCCCACCAAGGACAACATCTACAAGGAGTTTGTATGTTCTCCTTGTGTTTGTGTGGGTTTCCTCATGTGTCCTCCCACACTACATAGACATACTGATAGGGAATATACATTGTGAGCCCCATTGGGGACAGAGATGATATTGTATATTAAGTACCTTGAAATATGCCACTTTGGGCTCATTAAAGTCCATTTTTTCACTTAATATAATTTTTGAGTGCTGCCAGATTTCTCATCTACAATATGGAATATGAATATAAACAATGCATTATAATAGTAATAGCAAGCTTCGCAGAGCCTGAAATGAAAGTATTGGAAATATTTTTCAGAAATATAGAATTTTTTTTTCTTTTTTTTCTTATCCTCTTCAATTTAAGCACCACCATGGCATCCCCATAGTGCTAACTCAGCTGCATTTCATCAGCAAAGGAAGCATGAAACAATTCCTTATCCTCCTATTATTTGCAAAATGTAAATCACAAGAAGCTAAAATAGTGACGCTGCATACAATGTGAAAATGAACAATTTTTAATTGGATTTTGGTTACTTCTTGTTTCACCTTCACGCTCCTAGCTTCAATACAAAAGTGCCTGTTACTCTGATATCACTGTTAAAATATTCTTTGCTACTAAAATAGGTGCACACATCTACCCACAGAAATTGAAGCATGCTAATAGGCAAATGAGGGGTTTGCATTTTGGAATTTCATGCTCATTGTTTCTCATTATACTCCATTAGAAATAAGTTTAGAGGAAGAGTTTCCCTTCTCAAATTCATAGCCGACACTTTAGAGATGTATTTTTATGAACACTATTTAGGCTGTCAAGCCACATTGGATCAGATAAATTCAGCATATTCATGGTAAGCTCTCATATTTTATGAAAAGTTAAGTCATATCTAAATTACCACCGACTGCTCTGGAGTGGTCAGATGAAGGCTATCACCCCACCGACTCAACACAGTGTACGCAGGGCCGCACCGTCCATTGGACAGTGTGAGCCCTGTCATTCAGGCGGCAGCCGGCAGGGGGAGCGGCTGTGCAGAAGGGGGCGGCGCCTCAATGCAAGCAGCCTCCCCCTGTCATGGCGCCGGCCGCTCACCCCGCGCACCGGAGGTAAGCGGCGACCGCCGGTGGAGAGGCAAAGGAGGGGCGGCCGGGGTCCCAGGCATCACTAGCACCCCCCCCCCCCCCCCGGGAATCACGGCTCAGGCGGCAGTGGCGAGCCGGTCATTGCAGAAGGGGCGGCAGCCCCAGGCTCCAACAGCACCCCCCCCCCACCGTAGTCAGTGCCGCGGCTCAGGCGGCAGTGGGCCTCGGTGCACCCCTGAGTGTACGGGTGAAGGTAAATTCTTTCAGATTTGTCGAAAAGTAGAATGAAAAATCTGGCATCAAAATATATAGTAAAATAACAAGAAAAAAATAAGAAAATGTTAAAAAATATAAATGTATAAAATATATATAATGTGTAAACCTCAGAAGTGATATTAATAAGGGTGACAAGAAAAATGGGCAAAAGAAAAATGTGCACAGGGTTGGCGTTAGGGTTAGGTGTTAGGGTTAGGGGGTTAGGTGTTAGGGTTTGGTGTTAGGGTTAGGTGTTAGGGTTTGGTGTCAGGGTAAGGGGCCCTTTACACGCCGCTACTAGAGGATGGATACATCCAGCTACTTCACATGCACGAGCACGCACAAACGGTTACAAACGGTAAACGCACCATCTTTACACGCTGCCACAAGCTACGCTACGCTACGTGACATCTATCCCCGGATACACCGCCGGGTGTCTCAAGTTACCTTCTGTAGCTCATCTTACCTCATTTACACACCGCTACAACCAGCTAATATGGGCGGACCTGGTGCAGCAGGGACAGCACATAGGCGTGCCACAATTGTGGATTACGAGACGTCCGTACGCTGATAGGACAAAGCAATAACATCATGATTGGCCAGGCATCGCAGGAGGCTGTTTAATACATGACGCTCGAGCAATTGTGTAGTGTGACTGGTCAGCTCCTTAAATATGCCTCCCTATGCAGCGTCCAGGGCTGCCACTAGGAATTTCGGGGCCCCTTACTGCCAAAATTTTGGGGCCCCCCTGAGACTCCGCCCAGCCTCCACCCCCTGAGACTCCGCCCAGCCTCCACCCAGGCTCCGCCTCCACCCAAACATACATTATATATATAGTGAAAAATTGGAACAGCACCAAAAATTACCTCAATTAATGTGCAAAGCTTTCCCAACCAGCAATCCAGATGGTTCCTTACAATAGAGTAAAGAAAGGAAAAACAGAACAAAAAAATAGAAAAAAGTGGAATTTATTACCCAATGCGTGGCCACTTCATTGGGCTATAAGGTCCACTCTTTTCTATTTTTTTGTGCTGCTTTTCCTTTTTTTACTCTCTCTCTCTCATATATATACACACATATATATATTACAGACACAGACTTGAGACTGCTGTGGGCTGATTCACTGACCTCTCATCTTCATCGTGCGCTCTGTCCTTGGATCCCAGGCTCGGTCTCGACGTTGACAGCTTCAGGCGGCTCCTCCTGCGCTGGAGCCTAGGTGATCTTGGCTTTCTGATCTTCAGGATGAGCGGCAGCGTCCTGTAGAGCGGGGTCAGATCCTGTCACCTCATCAGATTCTCCACGCACTACAAGGGAGGGTAACAGACTGTGATGTCATCATCAAGGAAGGGACCTGGACCACCCCCACACAAACATCTGCCATGCCCCTGAGCTGACAGCACAAAGTCCTAGATCAGAGGTGAACAGAGAAATATGGAGGATAGGAGGGAGACGAAGGAGAAAGAACAGAGGGAGATGAAAGATAAAGAGGACAGAGGAAGACTGAGGGGAGAAGGACAAGAGGGGGATAAAGGAGAAGAGGGCAGAGGGAGACAGAGGGGAAAGAGGGCAGAGGGAGACAGAGGGGAAAGAGGGCAGAGGGAGACAGAGGGGAAAGAGGGCAGAGGGAGACTGAGGGGAAAGAGGACAGCACAAAGACTGAGGGGAAAGAGGACAGAGGGAGACTGAGGGGAAAGAGGACAGAGGGAGACTGAGGGGAAAGAGGACAGAGGGAGACTGAGGGGAAAGAGGACAGAGGGATACTGAGGGGAAAGAGGACAGGAGTGAGACTGAGGGCAAAGACGACAGGAGGGGGACGAAGAGGAAAGTGTGCTGGAGGGCCCGGCTCCCTGTGTGCTGGGGGGCCCAGCTCCCTTTGTGCAGGGGGCCCCCCTTCTCTCCCCTCTCCTAACCTGGGTGCAGCTGTGTGGCATAAGCAATCATGCCCTGAGCGCTACCCTCCACCTCACCCTCTGGGGCCCTTGAGCGCTGCCCCCACACACCTTAGCCTCGGGGGTCAGGGGCCCCTGAGAGTGGTCCCCACACCTCAGCCTCGGGGCCCTTGAATGCAGCCCCCACACCTCAGCCTCGGGGCTCAGGGGCCCCTGAGAGCTGCCCCACACTTCAGCCTCAGGGTCCCCTGAGAGCTGCCTGCCCCCACACTTTAGCCTCAGGGGCCCCTGAGAGCTGCCTACCCCCACATGTCTTCCTAGCGGGCCCCTGGGCCCCGAGGCTGAAGTGTGGGGGCAGCTCTCAGGGGCCCCCTAGGATGACATGTGGGGGTAGGCAGCTCTCAGGGGCCCCTGAGGCTGAAGTGTGGGGCCCCTGAGAGCTGCCCCCACACCTCAGCCTCGGGGCTCAGAGGCCCCTGAGAGTGGCCCCCACACCTCTGCCTGCCCCCACATGTCATCCTAGGGGGCCCCTGACCGCTGCCCCCACACCATCCTCGGGGCCCCCTTAGCGCGCCGCTGCCTCCCCCCCAGCGCCGAACACGTAGTGGCCCCCCCAGGATGGGTGGGGACACATAGGGGGCCCCCCCCCCCAGAATGGATGAGGACACATAGGGGGCCTCTCAGGATGGGGACACCCCATCCATTCTAGGGGGCCCCCCATGTGTCGTCATCCATCCTGGGGGCCCCCCATGTGTCCTCATCCATCCTGGGGGCCCCCCATGGGTCCCCATCCATCCGGGGAGCCCCACTTTTGTCCCCATCCATCCTGGGGGCCCCCCATGTGTCCTCATCCATCCTGGGGGCCCCCCCATGGGTCCCCATCCATCCTGGGAGCCCCACTTTTGTCCCCATCCATCCTGGGGGCCCCCCATGGGTCCCCATCCATCCTGGGGGCCCCTCATCCATCCTGGGGGCCCCCCATGGGTCCCCATCCATGCTGGGGCCCCCCCATGCGTCCCTATCTATCCTGGGGGGCCCCCTATGTGCCCTCATCCATGCTGGGGCCCCCCATGGGTCCCCATCCATGCTGGGAGCCCACATGGGTCCCTATCTATCCAGGGGGCCCCCTATGTGCCCCCATCCATGCTGGGGCCCCCCATGGGTCCCCATCCATCCTGGCGGCCCCTCATCCATCCTGGGGGGCCCCCTATGTGCCCTCATCCATGCTGTGGCCCCCCCATGGGTCCCCATCCATGCTGGGGCCCCCCATCGGTTCCTATCTATCCTGGGGGGCCCCCTATGTGCCCCCATCCTGATCCCCTGCAGTTAAAAGAAAAACAAAAACAATACTTACCTTACGATCCTCTGCTATCCATCGCACACTGCTGCAGACGCACACAGGAAGCAGAGTCCCGGAGCGATGACGTCATCGCCCGAGACTCCGACCTTCCTGTACGCGCTGGCAGCATCAGCTGTCAGCAGAGGGTGAGGAGGGAGCGGTACAGCGGGAGATCGCTCCCCGCTGTACCGCACAGTGCCACAGACAGGCTAATCATATCGGTGTGATAGCACACCGATATGATTAGCACTAACTCAGGGAGGGGGGCAGCAGCGGCGGCACAGGGGGGTATAGGGGGCGGGGCGTCACCCACTAGTCTAGCACTACTGAGCACTGCTGGCCAAAAGGGGCGGGCCTCCTTGCTCCAACAGCCCCGCCCACAGCCAGCGCGCCCGGGCCCCCCCCAGCTGTTTGTCTGGCCACGCCCCCTCCACGGATCACCGGGCCCCGTACAGCTGTATGGCCCGTAATGCCGTATCGGCGGGCCTGGCAGCGTCTACCAATCGTAACGCAGGATCTTCCACCAATGATCGCTGAAGGGGGGCGGTATCCCGGAGCCTGTGTCACGCCCCAGCTACATACCAGGTACATTGCCTGGTGTTGACACATCCCTTCTGTTGCTTCTTTACACGCCGATACAGCTCGCTACAATCGCCTGTGTAGCCACCTGTTTCCGGGCAGTGCTCGGAAACAGATGTATCTGTTGCCAGGTGCCTCCTACCGTCTTTACACGCCGCTACTACGGGGTATTTTGCCGCTACAAGCTACATTTGTAGCCTGTAGCTGGTTGTATCCATCCTCCAGTAGCGGCGTGTAAAGGGCCCCTTAGAGTTGCCTGTGGGTGTAATGACTAGGAGGCCAGTAGTTTATGTGTGAGGAATACAGTGCTGCTACGAATGACTCTGACTCCAAAATAGTGGCAAATTAACTTTCTCTATCGGTGTCAAAAAGATAACAGGTTTGAACTTTTCCACAAAATATGGACTCCAACAGCCTAAACACAATGTGGAAATTATGCAGCCCAAGAGGACTTGTGTGACAGTTTTGCAGGGAAGGAGACAACTACCCCTTAGCTATATCACCCACCCTTACTCTGTACAGGGACTATGCAGGATTCTAATTCAATCGCGGCACGTGTTCCCCTCAGGCATATAATCTTAAGGTACCATCACTCGCGGCAATATTGCTAGGCAATTTCACTGGCAATTTGCTGGTTGCAGTGAAATCATGGGCACATTGTTCCATTTGTACACAGCAACAAAATAGAACAATGTGTCCATGATTTCACTGTAACCAGCAAATTGCCAGTGAAATTGCCTAGCAATATTGCGGCGTGTGACGGTACCTTTACACTTCCCTCCCACACTACTTACATTGATACTCGGGATCCCTTATTCCCCTTTTTCGAACCACTTATAGGGGTCTGACCCACAATTATTTAAACAGCCTGCAGTTTACTCTCCTGCAGGAGCAACAGGATATCTCTTGAACCTGATGAACACCAAAGGGGGTGTCACACGCGTCAATGTCATCAGTGAGATGATCGCTGACGACATTGACGGATGATCGCTGGTGAGCTGTCACACAGGCAGACTCACCAGCGATCAATGGACCAGAGACATCGTGGAAACGATTTAAATATCGTTTCCACGATGTCTTGCTCCCGCTGCCAGCCTGCTGGAAGTGGGAGCAGGCTGGTCTCCAAGGTAAACTGCGGGTATCTTAGTTACCAGCCTCCTCCACTCACCGGCTGGTATCTAAGGTACACAGTGGGTAACTAGGGACCCTAGTTACCCGCTGTGTACCTTAGATACCAGCCGGTGAGCGGAGGAGGCTGGTAACTAAGGTACACATCGGGTATCTAGGCAGCGCACGCTGCCTAGATACCCGCAGTTTACCTTGGATACCAGCTCCCAGCGCTTGTGAGAGGCGCTGGGAGCTGGAATATCGCTACTCCCGGTGTCACACGCAGCGATTCTGCGTGTCCACCGGGCGACCATCGCCAGGTTTTAGAACAGATTCTAAAACCTGGCGATCATCAACCAGCGATTTATCGCTGGTTGATTCAGTATGTCACACGCGTCAATATCGCTGCAACGTCACGTGCAGCCGTGATCGTGCAGGCGATATTGACGCGTGTGACATACCCTTAACAGTTAAAAGACTCCCTTTCTGCTTTGCTCTGCTCTCTGGTCACAGGTTTAAATCTGTTTTGTTTGCTCACCAGGCTTATAGCACAGCCTGGTGCACTTAGTAATCACAATTGTCCTCAGTTTCACTTGTAATTCACAGCAGGACTTCTTTGAATTATCAGGGTTTCACAAGAAACAGTTCTCAGTATGGCTGTAGTTACTGGCTAACTTTCCCTATCTATACAATTGATGACCAGTCACATCTGTTGATTGCTCACTGTTCACGGTTTGTCTTGCAGCCCACTGTGTAGATCAAGTCTTTGAAGAAGTCTAACATGTTTCAGGCCAGCCACATCCTCTCACTTCAGACTCATCACGATCCCACTTCTACGTGCTCCTCAGAACAGCCAACATCCTTTTAGAATCTCCTCAGGAATGCCCTACCTCTGGGCTCCATCTCTGCAGTTCTGTTACTCATCCCCAGCCTAGAAACTCATCTCTTTCCCGCACTTTTCTTTCCTTATTCAAGAGTGACCCCTAATGGCCGGACTAAGTAACCACAGAAGAGTTACATTATCAGTGTTGAACTTAGTATTAGAAATACATGTCAGCATACTTACATGTGCACTTTTCCTTGTGGACACAGTGGCCAGATACTGAATTGTATTCACTCCTTCCTGGTATGACACGATGGCTGCGTGATTTCCAGTCCTATGCGATGTGGGGGAGTATTAGGTGTACTTGCCAGCTTCAGAATTCGCAGTGCGCATGCTCTGAAGCTGGACAGTACACCCAATACTTACCATCAATTCACATGACCGGAAATTACGTCACTGTTGCATCATATCAGTAAGGAGTGAACACAATTCAGATGGTGAGCACGCTTGCTCAACATCTAGAACAGGGGTCTCAAACTCCAGGCCTCGAGGGCCGCACACAGTCCAGGTTTTCAGGATTTCCATAGTTTGACAGTTGGTCATTTGATTACCAACTGTCAAATACTAGGGAAATCCTGAAAACCTGGACTGTGTGCGGCCCTCGAGGCCTGGAGTTTGAGACCCCTGTTCTAGAAGGAACCAATTTACCAACAGAAATTGAGTTACTAAATGATTTTTCTCCACTATTACAGTACAGACAGGGATGCTTAGAATAGTACTAGGAAGCTACAGGGACAGATAGTGATAGTTGGGGGGATAAAGTAGCTGACAGGTTCTCTTTAAGTTCTTTGTATTGCATTTTTATTATGGAGGGGCAATGACTAAAACACAATTTTGGCATCTTTTATAGATTTTTAACTTTAGATTTTGACTTTTATGGAAGAGGTATTACATTATATGTTTTTTTAATATTGAAAAAGCGAGATGTTTTAAACCTTCATTTTTATTAGTATAGTAATATTTAATATAAATTATGCTATGTGTTACTGCCATTGTGTTATTTTTATTTAGTCTGTGACAAGAACCCTGTCAGAAATCATCTTTAACTTGTTTTACACATGCTTCCTTCAGTCTTAACATAGTACCGGGTTGGTTAAGTAAGATTTATTCTTTTTTGTGACTCAATAATGGAAATAGAACTCTACGGAATTATTGCATCATAAAAAAAGATCAAGAGAAAAAAAAACTGTCATCTCAGTAATGAAAGCGGATGTCAGAGTCAGAGGAGGTTAAGGTGAGGAGGACTTCGAATTCTAAATATACATGGAAGATATTTGGGGAAGAGGATATACTGCATCGTTAACCAAGAGAATTGTCAGATACAATTTTCTGTCGAGACATCCAGGTAATTGCAGATTATAGAAGGCAATCTACAAAAGTATATGGTAATAAAAAAACGTTGTAAATCATTTTCAAAACATAATTTATTAGAGAATGCTATTCATTAATGAACAAAGCTGTGAGAAACAATATAAAATGTCCATCTTTATATAGTTATTATCATCACCCTGATGTAATCATTCTATAACATTTGTACAATTTCGGGATGCCAGTCTCTCCACTTCTATGTCCTTTGTCGCATATCTACGTCTCACATTCTGAACTAATTTAAAATCCCTGTTGGCAGGTTATTTTTTAAGACGGCTCCATCTATCCCTAAGTCTTTCACAGAAGTGAGATATGAGGCTTTGTGTTATGAAATTTCTTATCATTGGCTGATTCAATCTAGCTCTGTGTGCGCTTGAGATAGAAAAAGCTTGCTGCTATCTTCTCTCCAGATAGTAACAGAGAGAAAATGTAAGTATCTACAAAAGGGATGTGTGATATAAAAAATGTTCCATTACACCCCAGGAGAGCTCACACGCTACCAGTAGAAATCTATTTTTGTTTAAAAGGTACTTCTAGAACTAAAAATTCTGAACAGCGTATGGCAAAAAAGGGTGGCATAATAGCCAACCCCTCTACAATGATACTATTTTACCCAGTGACTAAGGATGTATAGGCTTAAAAACATTGATTTCAAAGGAATCCATCACCAAGTTTCGCTGTCACACTTGAGAGCAGCATGATATAGCTGACTCCCTAATTCCAGCAATGTATCACTTACATCATCATTATCAGCTTCTTGCTGCACTTGTGATAAAAGCAATATTTTATCTGTGCAGATCTACCAGTTTTCTGAATGCTGAGCTTTGCATATGCAGAAGCTGCAAATCAGTGGTGGTGCGAGCTCAGACAAGGAGACTACAGCATGGTGAACTACAGATGGTTATGCCTGTCATGCACTTCAGTCGTAATTGTGTCCTCCTCTCCTCTGATTGGCCAGAAATATGAACAAGTTTCGGTCGCCATTTTGGGACACCCAAGTGATGGGTGTCCAAATATGGCGTATGCTGGTGCAGAAGCAACAAACGAAACTGGCGCTGCATATGCTGCCCGCAGCCCCGCTGCATTCCGCTGCTTCCCGCAGCCACCTGCCCACCACACAATTACCAAAGCCCCCGCCTGCCATCCCCTGCTTGCCTCCCCCCTCCATGCAGCCTCCTCCCCCACACCTTTTGTCACCCCACCAATAACCTTCAATCTACCAATGGCACATAACCTGTGGTAATGTCACGGTCATGTGATTAGTTACATGACCATGATATCACCACAGCTCCTCTTGTACTGCAGAGCTGTGACATGGAGTGTGGGCAGGGGGAGACAGACCAGGGGTAGACAAAGCACTGAGGTGGAGTAGATAAAGCACTGGGGGGAGCAGACAAAGTGCCTCTGGGGGCAGACAGAGCACCTAGGGAGAAGACAGAGAGCATGAGGGGCAGACAGAATGCTAGGTTCGGGGCAGACAGAGTGCCAAGGAGGCAGACAGAGTGTCTGGGGGGGAGAATAAAGCACAGGGGGCAGACAGAGCATCTGGGTGGGTACGAGAGAGCACAGCATTGGGGGGCAGACAGAGTGACTGGGGGTGGAAAGAGCGCAGGGGGGTGGACAGTGTGCAGGGGGAGGACAGACAGAGTGCAGTGGGGGCAGACAGAGTGGAAGGGATGCAGACAGAGCACAGGGGGACAGACAGAATGCAGGGGGCAGACAGAGCACAGATGGGCAGGCAGATTGCAGAAGGGCAGACAGAGCGCAGGGGCAGATGGAGTGCAAAAGGGACATACTGCGTGTAGGGGGCCAGACAGACACAGGGGGCAGAAAGAGTGCACAGGGGGTCAGAGAGAGGACAAAGCAGGGGACAAAGAGTGCATGTGAGGGCCAGAGAGAGCACACTGGGGCAGAGAAGTGCACAGGTGGCAGAGAGAGCACAGGCGGTAAAGAGAGCATGTGCACTTACTCATGCAACCACCATCTTTGGACACTTGGGTATACAAAGTGGCGGCGGCATGACGCATCACACTGCCCCACCAAAAGATTACAGTAATTACAGGTTTACGTTGGAGGGGAACTTTGTGGAATCGAATAAAGTGGATAATGAGGTGTCTCTGTCTATTTCATATGCAATAAAGTATTTTTCTGAGTGTGTGTGTTTTTTTTCTCTTTATGAAAGTATTGCTAATGGCCGGCTGTCATACTGATGTCTGATATTAGGACTTGACGTCAGCTGCTAAAAAAAGCTGACATCAACTCCTTTATTACCCAGTCTATCACTGCCACTAGGACAGCTGGAAGAGCAAGGTAACCGCTGGTACAATTTTCCGTGTGGAGGGCCCAGAATGCTTCAGCCTCACCACACTGAGAATTCCAGCCCCCAGCTGCCTGGGTTACCTTGGCTGGCAATAGAAAATACCGTGGAGCCAATGCCAAATTTTATTTTAAATTATGTATTTAAATAACTTTAAAAAAGACCTCTCCTGTATTTTTCGATGCCAGTGAAGAACACCAAGCAGGAGGGGTTGGCAGCCAGTAGCTGCTTGGTTTACCTGTGCAGGCAAGAGAAAATACAGTGAAGCCCTACATATTTTTTACCAGGAAATTAAACACTTTATAGAAAAATAAAAGCACACAAATTGGTTAAGTAAAAATACAATTATTTACATACTTTTACGGAGAGCACTGAGGTAGAAAGCGGACGGGAGAACAGATGGTAGCCACACTATGTGAAACAGTAGCCCTCCCCATCATGAGGTCATACCTCAATGTGATGGCGATTCTGCCTTCTAGTAATAACTAAAAAATATTGCAGCATATTACTAGACCTCTAGTGGAAAGTGAATAAATCTACTGCTAAAATCAAGTTATTTACTACAAAATTGCACAACAGTCACCCTAGGTTTAGTTTATTTTACTTGCTTATATGGTTCCATTAAACCCTTTGTTTGACATAATGAACAGGACCCAATGCTCTCATGAGCAGATGAGTTCCCGCACCATGACTAGCTATGTCCACATCATGTCTTTAAACTGTCACATGTGTGAAAACACGAGTGACAGTTTCATCCAACACTGCCACGGATACAAACTAGATAGGAAGAGGTGCAGCGAACCCAATTCACCAGTCCCCCACATTCAGACCAATGTGACACATTTATAATGGTCTGCATGATCACCGGAGGAACACTATTTAACCCTACAGTGAATACCATAAAAAAAAAAAAAAACTTGGCAACACACTATGCTTTTTTACATGCCACACAAAATTAAAAGTGGAATAAAATGCGATCAAAAAAGACAAATGTATATACAAGGTGTACTGAAAAATGACATCTTGTCAGCCCAAAAAACAAACTACCAACAACTCCATCAGGAAAAAAATTTATGTGTGTAAAAGTTGCAAACATAAAAAAATGATATAATGTGCTATTGTGTAATTGTACATGACAAGAATAATGTGATCTTGTAAAATTTTACAAAAGACATTAAATAAAAATATATATGTATTTCTGAATTACTTTTCATTGCTTCATACTGCCAATCACAAAATCTGATATAGGGAAAAGTGATGACAAAGGTTTAATTTTAAAACCCCATGAGGAAGCTGGAGACAGCGAAACACGCTAGGCGGAATCAACACCAGAGCCTGACATCAACTCCCTGACAACATGGGTAAGAAAAACTTGGGGGCTTAAACCAGGGATAATAAGAAATGCTGGGGTGGAAGGACATAAAGTCCTTGATAGAACGTATTCACAAAAACCCTCAGCTATAAGAAATTTCCCTAGTGATGAGTTAATAACTCTCTGCCATTGGACATTGTAGGGGAGTTCACCTCTAATAAGACTTATGGTTCTGTCTTATCTTTTTGCACTGGTCACTTTATAAATTCATGTATAACATATTGGTACTGTACAAATCATGTATTGTCATTGGATGTATGTTTTTTGGAGAAGGAAACATTAAAATCCATTTTAATTGCATCATGATTGATTGGTCCAGTTTTTGGGGCTCAAACCCTCCTTTTCGGTCTTCAAAGTTAATATAAAGTGATGACAAAATATTTTATGCCCCAAAATAGTACCAATAAAAATGGCAACTCGTCCAGCAGAAAACAAGCCCTCACATGACTCTGATGGCAGAAGTATAGAAAAAGTATAGTTTTCAAAATATGGTGATGCAAACACTTTTTTGTAAAAAGCATTTTTTGTTGTGTCACAATTGGCAACAAAAAACTATATAAATCTGGTATTGCTGTAATCACACCGACCCAAAGAATAAAGCCATCTAATCACTTGTACCACATGGTGAATAGTGTAACAAATAAATGTTTATTCTGCCTCCCAAACATCACAGTAAAGCTCAGCTCACATTTATCCTGTGCTCTATGCTGAGCGCTCACATCTGGGTTTCCATGTATATCTCTGAAATACCTGAATCAGACAGAGTCTCCAATGAAAGAGTCTCTATAATGAGGTAGCATAAATGGTAACACTTTGGACTCTCTCTGGCCTATGATCTGGCCATGCCCTTATTTTTAGGCATGCATAAATGTGCAGTTGACCGTCTCTTCTGTGCACATCTTAAGATCCAAATATCACCAAACTTAAGCCACAAAGAGTCCAGGGTATCTATTCTGCCTCATTATTGAATGGATCCCTCGGAGTTTCATATCAATTACATATTTTGGAGATTTAAAGGAAAACCTCAATGTAAGTGCTCAGCGTACAGCACAAGATAAATATGAACAATCCAAAATATTCTGTACCCCAAAATGCCATCAATAAAATATTTTATACAACCCACAAAACAGCAAGTCCCCACTCAGGTTTGTCATCCTTTAACAGAAATATATAAGGCTTCCATATTATTGGTAGCGCAAAGTCTCTGAAAAAGCTCTATGGCTCCCCTAAAAGAAATCAAGCACAATCTGCACTCCCAAATCCAAATGTCCACCTCCCTTCTGAGCCCCACAGTGTGCATAAACCACCGTTACCATCCACATGGTTACCAATACTGTAGTGAGGAGAGAACACTTAATTTTTGGTATGCACGTCTCCTAAGCATGAGCTGGGTACAATGTAAGGGAATTGCAATGTACAGGAGCTATAAGAGCAGATTTACATTTTCACCATGCAACATGCATTGCTGCTTGTTTCTGGAAAACACTCAAAATCAAAATCATCACTACACTTATAAATGATTTTCCAGTAGGTGTGTGACTTCCAAATTGTGTCACTCAAGGGAGGTTTCTGCTCTTTTGGCATTTAGGGGCTCTGTATATGGAGTATTTAAACTATTCTAGGAGACTCTGTGCTCTAAAAGTCAAATAGGGGTCCTTCCCTCCCAAGTCAGGCTGTGTGGCCAAACAGTACTGTGCAGGCACAAAAGGGTTATTGTCACATTCATGAGAAGTGGAGTAACCAATTATGTGGTCATCTTTTCCTTTTATCTTTGTTAAAATGTAATATCTGGGGCTAAAACAATTATTTTAGTGGTAAAAATGTAATTATTTTTTCTTTCTTTTTTCATTTCCACCCAATGGTAAAATATTTGTTGAAACATATGTGGTGATGTGGTGTCAATATGCTCATTGCACTACCAGATGATTTCATTAAGAAGTGTAGTTTGTTAAAATAGGGTCATTTATTTGGTGGTTTGATTTATGATCTGCTTTGCATCACCTATGACAAGTATGACAATATCAAATAGTAAAAACATATTAAAAACCTAGACGTTTTGGAAAAGCCTTATTTATGGTTGAATGTGAACTGTTCACAACCGACTTTTGGTAAGTACGTCATAAATTGATAAGGGGTTACTACAGAGAGCAGTGTTTTGTTTGAAGATGGATCAAAGATGGCGCCTCTTACCTCAGTTCTCTGAGGTAGAGGAAATGTAAAAGCAGAACCCCTCTGCTTGCTTCTTGGTTTGGGCAAGAGATGGTGGGTTCATTTGGGATTAGTTTTAACTTTTCAATTAGGTTATAAAAGGTCTTTTAGGCTGCCTTCACACTTGCAGATGCATCTGCAGCGTTTTGCAGATGCATCTGCAAGTATCAGCATGCAGACCGCGGTCCCTATGTTTATAATAGGGCGCACCGCGGTCTGAATGCTCTCATTGATTCCTATATGTGAGCCGTAAGCAGGCGTATGCCTGCTGACAGATCACACACTCCCGCCCCGCACCTTGGACGCAACATCTCGCGTCCATAGTGCGGTCGGGAGAGTGTGATCTGTCAGCAGGCATACGCCTGCTTACGGCTCACATATAGGAATCAATGAGAGCATTCACACCACGGCCGTGGTCTGCATGCTGATACTTGCAGATGCATCTGCAAAACGCTGCAGATGCATCTGCAAGTGTGAAGCCAGCCTTAATGCTACCTCAAGCAGGACCTAAGGAAAGTGTAGCTCACATTGTTCACATGCAAGCCACACTCTGGGCTCAAATTCTTTATGACATTTTCCATTGTCAACGGGTAAGTCAAGTATTTCGACCAGATATGCACATGCTCGCTCAGTCCAATTGTATTGTGCGATGTGACCACCCGTTGTCATTGTTGACATCTCAGAGTCCTGACAGTGTGTGGTGTACATGCTGTGATGATTTAGAAATCTGTAATCACATACAGTGACTGCAGAGTTTTAGCCAAAGACCATAAAACCTTTAAGGGGGCTGACTAACTGGCCACTTTTTAAAAGTCCTCTTGTCTGTCTATGAATCAGTCATAACGCAAAAATACCCCTAACGTTGCGTTTTCATGAGTTCAGTCTTTGTGGTCTAATTCTAAACTAGACACGGCACTTTGAATTTGTGCTCAAACTGATATAATTTATTAACTGATATGGAATCCGTCTTATTTTTTTGCTATCCAATTAGGATATGGATGAACTCAATAGAATAATGAGATTGTGATTGTTAGATGCCAAATAATAATTGGAACCCTAGAAATAGGATAACAAACCTTAAGGTCTAGAAAACCAATTTATACTGTGAGATTCTGTTCCCGCCAGCATTTCATAATTTCATTATTGTCCATCATATGAGCAGACGAACACAATTAACTTCTTCCCAGCACAGTTAATGTTTGTTTTTGAGCTTTATTGTTTCCTCTCCTTCCTCCAAGAGCCATAACGTTTTTATTTTTCTGCCATTATCCCTCTTGTTTGCAGGATGAGATGTACTTTTGAATGGCTAGTATACTGCAAACCAGGGAATAAATTCCAAGACCAGGGAAGCCATGTAAAAAAATTGTTTCACCATTGTTTTTGGTGTTGTTTTACAGTGTTCAATGTATGGTAAAAACTACTTGGCAACATGATTCCCCAGTTGAGGAGAGACATGTTGCAATTTTTTTTTTACAATCAGAATCAACCCATAAAAAGAACATTATTTTGATAATATTAAATGAATAGCATTTGTCCAAGAGCTGTCTGTGTATTGTCAGTTTTTCTTACATTTTTTTTGGAAGTGTGTACAATACAAAATAATATTGTGGTATGGAAATGTGGTAACAGAAAAACCACAATTCTGATGATGTTTTGATCATTTTTTCCTTTACATTTACTGTATCATTTTATTAATTTTAAATTTTGGTATGCATCAATGTCAAATATTCTTTTATTACTCATTTATTTTTTTAATGTGGGAAAAGAAGATGATTCAAATATTTTTTTTTTCAACTTTTCTAATGTTTAACTATATTAATATTATTATTTATTTATATAACACCATTCATTCCATGGTGCTGTACATGAGATGGGGTTACATAAAAAATTATAGATCTAGTTTATAGTAAACTAATTAACAATGACAGACTGGTACAGAGGTGAGAGTGGACCCTGTCGTTGCTGGCTTACAATATGTGGGATAATGGGGAGGAGACAATAGGTCAGGGGTGCAGCAGATGCGGTGGTGGTGAGCCGGCATCTCTTGGGGTGGTGAGATGGCTGCTCTGGTGGTTCTGACGGCTAGCAGCAGTTTCGGCAATGGTGAGGTGGAAGCTCCGGTGATGGTGAGGTGGCAGCATGGTCATAGTAGGCTGTAAGCTTTCCTGAAGAGATGGGTTTTCTGGTTCTGTCTGAAGGATCCAAGCGGGGTGGATAATCGGACATTTTTGGGTGCAGAATTCCAGAGGATGGGAGATATTCGAGAGATATTGTAGGCGGTTCGGTGACGAATGAATACGTGTGGAGAAGAAGAGGAAATCTTGTGAGGATCAAAGATTATGTGAGGGAAGATATTGGGATATTAGTTTTGAAATATAGGGAGGGGACAAGGTTATAGACAGCTTTGTAGGTCAGTGTTAGTAGTTTGAACTGGATTCTTTGAAGAATTGGGAGCCAGTGAAGAGATTTGCAGAGGGGAGAAACAATAGACTAGCAAGGAGATGGGTGGATTAGTTAGGAAGCAAATTTGAGGACAGATTGGAGAAGTTAGCAGGGAGGCCACAGAGGAGGATGTTGCAGTAATCGAGGTTGGAGATGAGGAGGACAAGTACAAGAGTTTTAGCAGATTGAGGGCTAAGGACAGGACAGATTCTGGAAATAATTTTGAGCTAGAGGTGACAGGAGGTGGCGAAAATTGGCTGTGCGGTTTGAAGAGCATGATGCCATTTACCAAAATAGACAGATCAGGTAGGGAAGATGATGGGGAAAGGATGATGAGTTCAGTTTTGTCTACATTGAGTTTTAGGAAGGTGAAGAGTTGAAGAAGAAGGATATGGCTGACAGACACTCTGGGATTCTGGACAGCAGAGAGTTGACATCTGGGCCAGAGAGGTAGATCTGAGTGTCGTTAGCATACATGTGATACTGGAAGCCATGGATGGAGAAAAGAAGAGGCCCCAGTACCGAGCCTTGTGGAACTCCAACAGAGAGAGGGCGGAATGAGGAGATAGTGTGGGAGTGGGAAGCGCTAAATATGTGGTCAGAAAGGTATGAGGTGATCCAGAATAGGGCAAGGTCTTTGATGCCAAGTGAAGAGAGACTTTGTAGTAGGGAGTGGTCAACTGTGTCAAATGTAGAAGACAGGTCTAGAAGGAGGAGGATGGAGAATTATCTGTTAGCTTTGGCTGTGAGTAAGTCATTAGTAATTTTGGTCAAGGCAGTTTCGATAGAGTGGTGGGGCCGGAAACAAGATTGGAGGTTGTCAAGAAGAGAATTAGACGAGAGGTAATTGGAAAGTTGAGCATGGACAAGCTGGGTTAGACGCAAATGGGAGCTGCGATATGGGTGGTAGCTGGAAAGTAGCAGTCAGGTCAAGGTTTGACTTTTTGAGAATGGGCGTGATGGTGGCATGTTTGTAACCAGAAGTTAGCGATAAGTTAAAGAGATGTGTTAGGCCTAGGATAAGCATGTTAGTGAGGTTGGGGAGGAGGTGGTAAGGGATGGGATCAAGTGCACAGGTGGTGAGGTGTGATTTGGAAAGGAGATGAGTAAGCTCTCCTTCAGTGATGTTCAAGAAGGAGGTTGTGAGGGAACGGCAGAGGTCTGGTCTGTGGAGTGGTTGAAGTGGTGAAGCAATAAAGGCATGCCTTGTTTGGTCGATCTTATTTTTGAAGTATGGGGCGAAGTCCTCTGTAGTGATAAGGGGGTTGGAGGGGCAGTGGTGGTTTGGAGGAGAGAGTTAAATGTTCTGAACAGTGATTTTGAGTTGCAGGTGTGTTTTCTTCCAACGCTGCATTGCAACACTGGTCACTTGTCGAAGTTTTTTGGTGAGATTGTTGTGTCATGGTTGCCTGTTTATTCATCGCACTTTTCCATGCATGAGAGGCCGACAGAGTTTATGGCTGATGTAAGGGTGGCATTCTAGAAAGCGATGGCACTGTCTGTGTCTTTGCATTGGTTTATGTAAACAACATGCCTACAACTATGAAACTTCAGTGTACATAACTATTCCTCCGACTAAAGTCGGTACTTTCTGGAGCCTTTTTTTGTGGCACTTAGAATTATCAGAAGAGTTGTCCAAGAACAAGGAATCAGCAGGTACAATTATTTCATAGAAAAAATATAAGTAATGCACTGTGCCTCTATGGCCTGTATTCCCACTCACCATGCAACACTCCAATGCTGAACAAAAGCATGTTCAAGCATGTTTAACGTTTGCTCAATAATATTTGCATATGCCTGTTAAATACTGGGAAAATATAGTCTACTCTGAAGAGACCAAAATTGAACTTTTTGAATGCCATAATATACATCATGCTTAATGTGCTTTAGCACCATACCAACAGTGAAGTTTGGAGGTAGGAACATCATAGTGTGGGGCTGTTTCTCAGCATATCGCACTGGCAAACTTCATATGATTGAAGGAAGGCTGAATGGACAAATGTATCGAGACATTCTTGATAAAAATCTGCTGCCATCTACCAAGATGATGAAGATTAAACAGGGGTAGACATTTTATTAAGACAAATCATGTCAACACGGAGTCAAGGAAACTTTAAAATTGGTTTCAGAGAAAGAAAATAAAGCTGCTAGAATGGTCACCTGACCTGTATCCAATAGAAAATGTATGGAAAGAGCTTAAACTCAAGAGTTTGTAGAAGGAGCCCATGGAACCTTCAATATATGAGGAATGATGTTTGTGTGGAAAGTTGGTCCAAAATCACACCTGAGCAATGCATGCAACTAGTTTCTTCATACAGGAGGCGTCTTGAATCTGTCATCACCAACAAAGGCTTTTGTATGACGTATTGAATACATTTCAGTAAGCATGTTCAATACTTTTTTCCTGTGTCATTTCTCATTTTTACAGTTCTTTGCCTGCGTAGATTGTATGATGTGTTACTGACATCTGGTGAGAAATTCATGTCAATAGCACCTTTAAGAATATATTTACATAGAAACTTGGTCATGTGATCAATATTTATATCACCTGCTGTATATAATACATTTTCAGAAATATATAATTTTACTCATGATACGTATAGTATTTAACCGTAATAAAAAAAATTAATTGATGTTCATATCTAGAAATGAAATATTTTATCACATGGCCCTCGAGCAAGCTCAAGACCATCTCCTATATATAAATTGATTGTATCTTCAACTGTTGGTATGCCAGGTATACTTCCATGTGAAATAGCTTTATGCTTCAATGACTGTGCACAGTAACTGCAAAATACTTGCTCCCTTATTCAGCTTTTAGCTCAGAGCAACCTACATTTGTTCCCATTTGTCTGCATTTATGTAATACTAATTCCAGATGAAAGGTACTTCGTGTTGCTTTTTTTTGTTACTTTATCAAAAATGTCTTACACTTGCTTGAGCACATGAGATTTTTTTATTAAAAGGAGCATCTCAGGTATTTTATTTTATTTTGATTTACTAGATTTGCATATGCAATATGGGTTCTTCTAAGAGGATTGTCCAGAATTAGAAAAAAAAATGCTATCTTCCAGAAAAAGTGCCTTACCTGTTCAGGTCCTTTGTAGTGAATGAGTCCCCAACACAATTTGTACTGCACACAATTTGTGTATAGGCATGATGTTATTCTTAGAAAAAAGCAGACGTTTCTCAGCTATCATCTTAAAAATACAAACTTCCTTCGTATATTGTTTGTGTAGAACATGGCAGAGTATGCTTGCTGTATAGCAGCTGCAATAAACCAAAATCAATTAACATTGAAATGTCATAGACCATTACAACCTCCAGACAGTGATAGATTATGACATCCTTCAACAGAGAAGAGAAGAAGACAGGGGTGACACATGCAGAGCATTACCTGTGCCTTTAACATTTCTACGTTGCCTTATTAAGTCTTCAAAGCAAAACACCAAAGCTGACAGAAAGTTCACATGCTTAGATAACTCTGTCTCAGTCTACACAGCAAAGCTGAATTGTGAGCTGCATACAACAGAAAATGTTCTTTAAGGGGCTCTCTCAGTATGAGATAAAATGGTGTCCTTAATAAAATTCAATCTGCAAGCCCGTCCTAGTCACATTTCAGTATTGGCTGCAAGTCCAAAGGTACCGTCACACGCAGCCATACGGCTTCCATATCGCCATAAATTAGTGTTTTTCGGTGATGTGGAAGCGACATCGCCAGTGCGTAGTGGTGTGAGACAGGGCGATTTCAGTTGAGAAATCGCTGGTCGAGCGTCGCCTGATTGCCCTGCACTGCTGGGAAATCAGGCGATAACCACCAGGTGATCTCAGCGCTTCGTGGCGTGTGACAGGGCGATAGCGACGTACACAGCGATCCGGAGAGAAATCCTGTATGCGTGCTTGGATGTGTTTTTTTTGCGACGCATCTGCGGAGATTGGTGGGTGATAATGCGTTCCCATTGGCTGGCCGTGTCCGAGATGCCTTATTGGATGACCCGTGCCTTCACGCAAGGCTGACCAATCGCAATGATAGGGGAGCGGTGAGGCACACTCTAGCACGCCCCCATCAAAACAGTACGCTCACATCACTGCTACGATGGCGGCGTGTGATGCGGCGATGTGTGAAGGGAAGATTGCTTCGCTCCTCTGCAGGCAATTTCCGGGATGCAGGATTGCCGTAGATTGTAGGCGAGATCTCTATGTGCGACAGCGATCTGCAAAAAAGTGCCCGCAACATACACGCTCACGTCAAATCGCCATCCATATGGAAGCCATATGACTGTGTGTGACGGTACCTTATGTGTGACAGAGTAATAATATAATAATAATATTTATTCATGTATATAGCGCTATTAATTCCTTAGCACTTTACATACATAAGTAATGCTGTCTCTCTTGGAGCTCACAATCTAAACATCCTATCAGTATGTCTTTGCAATGTGGGAGGAAACCCACGCAAGCACGGGGAGAACATAAAAACTCTTTGCAGATGTTGTCCTTAGTGGGAATTGAACCCAGAACCTTGGGACCTCAGTGCTGCAAAGACTGTAGTGCTAACCACTTGAGCCACCATGCCACCCAGGGTGATGGCTATCTGCAAAAAAGTGCCTGCAACGTGCGCACTCACATCAAATCGCTAGCCATATGGAAGCCATATGGCTGCGTGTGATGGTACATTAAAGAGGACCTGTCACCAACTATCCATGGTGATCTAATTATAGCACTGAATGCAGCATGTCTGCTGCATTCAGGCAAGGGGTCCCCCATGTCTCTAGCCCCCCTGTACCCCGAGATAATAGACTTTGAAAACTTACATACTGGAGCCGGATAGGAGGGGTCTTATGGCTGGAGCCACTTCTCTCATAGGCAGTTTCACACCCCCTGGATCTTTAATCCGCCCGCCACCGCCTCCCTCATGCCAATCATTCTCTCCCTCACCTGCTGAATAACACAAAGCCAGGGATGCAGTGCTGGCCGCATTTCCCCGCCTTCTGCGGTGACATCACCACTTATACCCGCCCTGTTCCATGGTTAACATGGAGCAGGGCGGGTATAAGTGTTGACGTCACTGCAGGAGGTGGGCAATGCGGCCAGCACCGCTGGGTATAAGTGGTGATGTCACAGCAGGAGGCGGGGCGGCTGGCCTCGTGCTGTAACATCATCACTTATACCCGCCCTGCTCCATAGTTAACATGGAGCAGGGCGGGTATAAGTGTTGACGTCACTGCAGGAGGTGGGGCAATGCGGCCAGCACCGCTTTGTGTTATGCAGCAGGCGAGGGAGAGAATGATTGGTATGAGGGAGGCTGACTAGGACAGGCTGCAGTGTGAATTGTATCTGGGATGCCACTTCATCGTTTTCCTGGAAAACCCTTTTAAATTGTGACTGCTATAGTGACCAATGTAAACACCAGACTAGTTCATATATATGTATAATTATATTAAAAAAAATAGAAAAATGTTTGAGTAATACAAATTTTCTGATGCTTTATTCGCTTTACTGTAATCATGATTTTACTGTGTCTGCTTCCTTACTATGCAAATTACAGATATAAATACATTTCTGTATTTTTGTTTTTCAGGGCAAACTATGACATCAACATCTAAAGGCATCTTTCGACCATTTCTAGTTGTCTGCATCGTGTTGATTTGCTTCACAGTATGTTTATTGATATACGTCAAACCAACAAACAACTGGATCTCCAGCCCTATAGAATCGGCTAATTCTATGTTAAAAATGAAAAATATTTTCTCCACTAAAAAAGATTATTACAATGATACCGTCATTCTTATTTGGGTTTGGCCATTTGGCCAAACATTTGAGTTGCAGTCCTGCGAGGCCCTTTTTAATATCCATGGGTGCCATCTGACTACTGATCGTGCTCTCTACAACAAATCAAATGCAGTGCTAATACATCATAGAGATATCAGCTGGGATCTGACCAATCTCCCATTGCAAACAAGACCACCCTTCCAGAAATGGATTTGGATGAACCTTGAATCTCCAACTCATACTCCACAAAAAAGTGGTATTGAACATTTATTTAACCTCACGTTGACCTATCGACGTGATTCAGACATCCAAGTGCCTTATGGCTTTATGGTCGTAAGCACAAAGCCCTTTGAATTTGAAGTGCCAAGCAAAGATAAGTTGGTCTGCTGGGTTGTAAGCAACTGGAATCCGGATCACGTTAGAGTAAAGTACTATAACGAACTCAACAAGTACATTGAAATTCTAACCTATGGCCAAGCATTTGGTGAATACTTGAATGACAAAAGCTTGATTCCAACCATCTCTACATGTAAATTTTACTTGTCCTTTGAAAACTCTATTCACAAAGACTATATAACTGAAAAACTATATAATGCACTACTTGCTGGATCTGTGCCCATTGTGCTAGGACCTCCAAGAGAAAACTATGAAAACTACATACCAGCAGATTCTTTTATTCACGTTGAAGACTTTCTTTCTCCGAGAGAGTTGGCAGATTATCTGTTAGTGCTGAACAAAGATACTGAGAGCTACCTGGCATACTTTAACTGGAGGAAACATTACACCGTGAACTTGTCCCGTTTCTGGGAATCTCATGCTTGCCTAGCATGTGACCATGTTAAAAGACATCAGGAATACAAATCTGTCAGTAATTTGGAGAAGTGGTTTTGGAACTAAACCCCCTCTTTCACGTTTGCGCACTTTTTGGGAATACATTACAACAGTTACTTGCATCAAGACAAAAATGTAGTGCTTTGTTTCACCGTTTACTGCTCTGTTGAATGCATAATTTAACATAAACTTTGTCAGATATAAAAACCTCTTTCCAACATCAGAATCATCATTCTCTGACACTCCATATGTAGCAGCAGTTTCTATGAACGCAGAGCAATTTCCTTATACTAAGTGTTAACCATTTTTACACAACACCTTTTTAAAGAACTGAGTCTCCATATTACTGTATGTAGCAGACCGGGATCCCCATCATTTCTATGCCACTGTCTCGAAATCAAGCTGGAGGTTATGCTGGGAGATATCATATGAAGTGGTATATTAGAATTGTGTATGTATACTGTTGAGGTGGAAGAACTAACACTATTTACTGGGTGAGAAAGCGGAAACGTCTAACTTTCCTCTTTAACAGATTTTCCATTTCATTGAAATGCAGTTTTCAGTTCTGATAAGTCATGTTCACCCAAGATCAGCTGAGCCTGCAAGTAACACTTTAAAGCCATTCTCACCCTTGAAACAATCTCACACGTGGTTCTGTATTTAGGAGTCTCACTTTTATGATCATATTGATCTGATGTGCTTCTATGTTTGTTTTAGACTCACGCTATTTTCAATATTTTTTTTAAATGAAAAATGATCTTTATTTTCTTAAAAGTAATTATGAACATCATCACCTTTTTATGTTGTCATTGTGAAAAATGGAAGCATTGTTTGAAGCTAGCCCGTGGCAACCAATTGGCCATAATAGTCCTCTGACATACACTGGATACCTATGAGCATTTATAAAAGGTATTGCTTTGGTGGTATCTTATTTGTCACATGGTTGCATTGCTTTTAATAGGCAAAGTGATGAGATCTACAAGTGTATTATATTGTACAACAAGGAAGCAGTACAGATTTCAGCACAAACCCTGCACTTTGAGTAATGGATATGAAACAAAGAACATTTCTTCCAGAGTATTATTTTGAAAAAAAATATTCCTTTTCTGAATTAAATTACTATTCTAAAAGTGGAAACCCATAGAGATCTCAAAGAGGTTTTCCTTAATCCTAATATATAAGCCAATTGTCTCCTTAAGCCATCAATATTCGATTGATGGGGGTCAGCCCCCCAGAATTAGCTATTTGAAGGGGCACTTGGTGAGCGTTGTAGCATTTTATGATGTACACAGTAGGAGGAGTGAAATGTACTTTGGGGAGCCCATCAATATTCAGTTGATGGGGGTTGACCTTCCAGAATTAACTTTTTGAAGGGGCATTTGGTGAGCGCTGCAGCATTTTGTGATGTACACAGTAGATGCAGGCGTGAAACGCACTTTTGAAAGCCCATCAATATTTGGTTGATTGGGGTTGGCCTCCCAAAATTAGCTATTTGAAGGAGCACTTGGCGAAATGTAGAAGAAGGAGTGAAACATACTTTGGGTCACTGGGCAGTGTGCTGTATATATTGTGCAGTGGTGTAACTTGAGGTTGGTGGACCCCAGTGCAAGCACCAATCTATCATAAGCCTTTTACAATACTGGTCTTCTCATAGAGATGAAAGGGACTTTTCAGGCCCCTTAAGCTCCAAGGTCCAGATGCAACTTCAAGCCCCTGCACTCTCTAGGGTGTCACTCCTGATACTGTGACAACATGAAATTTGGTGGGCAACTGATCTGATTTGTTTATTTTATATTTATATAGTGTTTTATAGTTATTTTATTATTTCTCTATTTGGGACTTTGTGTCTTCTATAACATTTTACCCCCTGGGGAAATTTGTGACTTTGATGACTTGTGAGATATGAAGGATGAATACTGATGATTTCGAGACATCTTGCCATACAAAGCACACTGCCTTAAATGAATTTGAATGTGTCTTTTTAAATTTTCTGTCAAGTGTAAATTATTTGCTGTTAATTAAGTTTCCTTTTGGGGGCATTCCTTGTGGTATTTGAAATTATATATTGTTGTACGGTGCTAGGATTATTGGTTTACAATGGAGCAGAACGGGCTGTAGTGTTTATTGAATTCTGAGACCACTTTAAACAGCTGATTGGCAATACCTCCACCAATTGGATATTGATAAGCTGTCGTAAACATGGGTCATCAATAATGTGAAAACCCCTTTAAGTACTGACGTTAAGTCAATATAAACCATCAAATATATGAAATCCTTAAGGATTTCTGCAGGTAACAGTAAGGCTCATTTACAGATATTCATAAGCACAGAATAAATGCTATTCTCATTGCTACAGCTAATTTTGCACTGATGCAGTTTTATGACTCAGATACATGATAATTACGGTTGCTTACATATCACAGAATTGGCTTAAAAACTGCACACTGAACTTCTCACTGCTTATAATATCCAGAAGTGTAATCTGTATTGGAAAACTTGAATCTCCACTACACAATCTGAAGTACTCTCCAGCACTGTTTAAAGACCATTATACTCTTTATGTTCTTGTCATAGTATGCAAACTGGGACACAAAACGAGATAGAGAAGGCTGTAGGTTTCTTGACATTCTACATAAAATGTGCCTTGCTGTTTCTGTGGAGCAGTTTTATGTCTGTCCTTTACTGTTATATTTTAGCCCCTGGCTGATGTCAGCCAGATATGACAGTCACGTTGACAAGTCAATGGTTGTAACAGTGATATAGGTATAATGTAGAGCGTACATAGATGTAACCAAGAACAACTTTCTCTTTAACATGGCTAAATGTCCATACAGATGTGATAAGCCACATCTATAAATTTGGGAAGCTACTCTGATTCAGTATTGCTCTGTAGGGCTCTATATTATTTGTGAATCTGGCCACTTGCATTCGAAGACAATGGTACATTAGTTGTAGTGGGCCATGGAGCCTAGTAGAGTCCAAAGGTGCTTTGCTCCATATTTGAAGACAACTAATGCTCTAAAAGATCTATGATAGTTGGAGGCCTGTTAGAGATTTTGCATTGATGTTTGCCATCTTAGAATAGCATGTCCGCCTAAATTCTCTTCACAGCTGTTACATGCCAAATATTTGGCCATCACCATTGTAGCAAATAATTTACTGCCACGGTTACATATCTATGTATGACACATGATTGTAGAGCCAAGACACAGTGGGAAACCATGACACAAGTGACTATGGCATACATCATGATTTAATGACATTACTTAAATATTGGATCATTCCTTCACTGCGTATTGAAAATTGGGCAATCATGTATACATATCATATTCCATATGTATCAATATGCGGATCATGTGTCCATTCACAACATGTGATCATATGTCCATACACAACGTGAGATCATATGTACATATATATGTGACCATATGGCCATGAACAACATGTGATCATATGTCCATGTACAATATGTATTCATGTGTACATGTACAATACATGTCATTAATCATGTACATATGTACATGTGTGATCATAGGTACATGTACAACATGTGTCATATATGTCCATGTATCATACAATGTGATCATATTTCATGTACAACATGTGACCATATGTCCATGTACAATATGTTGTCATATGTCCATGAACACATCAGATCATATTTACATGTACAGTGTGTGATCATGCCGCCGAGGCCAGAAGTTAATTATTGGCATATGGGCACAAAGGGCATTATTTTTAATGCTTTATTCCTGCTATTTTGTTTAATGTCACTTGACTATTTTCAGTCCACAATATCATTCTAACATTTATTTTGATGAAAACTCTATGCCAAGGCCAAGAGCCGTAGGCTAATGCCCAATTACATCCTACTTGGTAAAATCTACAATAGAACTGGGCAACATCATTTTTTTATCCCAGAACCAGATGCAGATTTTAACAAATATGTTCGTCTACAATATCTGTATAATAGGTTATTGAGCAGCTTTACACGCAAACATCCATCAAAGGGTATGTCATTCACTACATGCAAACATTATACTATCTATACCATGTAACCTTGCTTTCACAGCAAATATTTTTCATCTTTTCACAGTTTTTCCAATTAGAAAACTTCCAAAATTTTCCTTTTTTGGTATTTCTTCAAAATATAACTAACAGAAAAAGCACAATCATTTCATGACATTTGCAGTTAGGGACAGTTCATTTCCTTAGTATTTGTACTGTGTTACTATGAAACAGAATTAACTGAACATTAATATGTTGATGAAAAAATTTTACTTTGGAAATGGGTTTTAAATTATTTATTTATGGAATTTTTCTGGGTAAATGATGAATCTACTAAAACACAAAAGTGTTAATATATGAGGTAATGCACAAGACTCCAGCACTCGACCTCAATCTTATATATCCAAATTTATTTGTGCAAATTAAATCATGAAGACATGATTAAAAAGGGGAACGTGGTCCCGCACGCTGGACACATTTCGGATCACATCCTTTATCAACAGCCTGTTGATAAAGGATTTAATCTGAAACGCATCCAGTGTGCGGGACCACGTTCCCCTTTCAATAATTCTTCATGTTTTAATTTGCACAAATAAATTTGGATATATGAAGATTGAGGTCGAGTGCTGGAGTCTTTTGCATTTCCTATTGGGAGGACTACAGACGGCCTGCTCTGAGCATTATCCGGTGAATCCAGTGTAGCACCATCCCCTCCCTGCTCTTAAATAATATATAAGGTACTGCAAATGAAAAGCAATAGGTTGTCCAGTGAGCACCAGCTAAAATATTTTTCTTGTTATCTAGTCTGCACTGCTACGCAATATGATAACTGACACCTGATTGGATGTTAAGGGATGAAACAATAGTCTTATATATTGAATATTTATATTAACCTATTTATTAGAGCAATGCAATAGGAATTATTCTCTCCTTGACTGGAGTTCAGTCTGGTCATCCATGGCAGGTGGCCCAGTGTAGCCTAAACGTTTGATAGTTGGCATCTTTGGACTGGCATCCTGGTGCCTCTGGTGTTTACTAGGGCGCACAATATCATGGCATCACGGAATGATGTACATCAAGACTGTATATGGCCTACTATTTTAGACATGCCCAGGGTGCCTAGCTAAGTATGCGAGGCATACAAGTTAAGACAGCCCAAGATTCAGCTGCCATGGAAGACAGGACTAAATGTCATACCAGTTCATCATGAATTGTCTTGCTTATCTCATCTATTTATATATGGCTAAAAAAATGTTCATACTTTTCAAGAAAAAATTTTAAAGTAGATTATACATATAAGTTACATTTTGTTATGTGGACTTAACGGTATCCTATCTAACTATATTTTTCCAATGTCTCAAAGAGGTTATACCAAGGTTGGAAGTTATCACCTATCCATAGAGTAGAGGATAACTTCCTGATCTCTGAGCGTACAACCACTGTGACTCCCACTGATCACAAGAATCAGGGCTCTGAGGAACAAAATTGTGAATGAACTGGGGGTCGATCATGTTCACCTCTATTTTGTTCATTTTTAATTGGAAGCACTAAAGACCAGTTTAATGCTGCACATGGCTATTTCCGGCAGTCCCATGAAGGATGAATCAAGCTTAGGTGCACATGGTCAACCACCAATGAACCACCAATTCATGTTCATGGGATCCACACTTGGTAAAGCTCATTTAATTTTCCTCTAGAGCAGGGCTTCTCTAACTTTTTCTGCTGTGAATACTAACAGACTAAAATAATGCCTGGGCCCTCACTATACAGACCAAAATGATGTTTCAGAATTAACACTTAAAGTGGAATTCCGTACACAAATTTTAAAAATCTCTTAATTTGAATTTCTTTCATCTCCTGAACCAGTAAGACATTAAAGGGAAGCTGAGAGATCCCTGTGCCATCCAGCCCACCAGTATTTGTATATTTTTTACTAAATTTCCTGCCTAACCAGCCATTTATTGTCTTTTACACTTAATCACATGCTTGCGTCGTTGATCGTAACATCATTGTGCAACTGAACGTCAGATGTAGGCTTCAGATAGATGAACTGTGCATTTCCTGAAGTGAAGGAGTGTTGTTTTTCAATATCAGAAATGCGCAGTGCACCTCTCTGAAGCCGGTACATGTACACCCGGATTCAGAAGCACAATAATGTTGTGAAGAAAACTGCGCGCATGCATTTGGAGAGAACTGGTGATGACTCCTTCTTACAAATCATGTTATCCTGTCCACAACAGCCTGAGACAGCCAAGTAGTCTGGGGAAACTAATGCTCCATCATCTTGTCAAAAGTCTAGTTAGTATTTTAAAAACTGGGTTTATAAAGACTTTTTTTTATAAAACACAATAAAGGGCTGGTGAGGCAGGGTATTTAGTAATAAATACAGAAATACTGGTGGGTTGGAAGGCATGGTTGCCTTTTTCGTAAGTGCAGAGTGTAGAGAATGCTACAGCCAAAGAAAGATCTGTGTATAATATGATGAAGTCTATTTAAAACTATCTCCACTTCTGTACCTCCCCACAACTATGATGTTCCTCACTGGGGCGATCAGCAGTTTGAGAAGCTCTGCTCTACATGGTAAATTGTTCTTGCACAAAGTGTCCCACACAATAAATTCTTGAAAACATTGATATAGTCAGATATCTAGCCATAATGGCTCATGCACATGGTCATTGATCTCTTCTGTACATGAGCTGTACATTCCCATGAGAAATTCATGTCCTGAGATGGGATCCAACTTCAATGTACAGATTGTGCATTGTTATATACATGAGTCATATTGTGGATCCCTCTCCCTACCTAGAAATACACCAAATTGACTAAATCTTTATTATAGTTAATGTCCACCAAATAATTTAAGAATATATATCTCTATAGAGGAACTCTGTTCTGACTCGAAAATTGATAGAATTCTAGCTGCATACATACCCCACTAGGAGGAGCTAGCTGCATAATTATTTACAAAGCTAGTTAAAGGGAATGTGTCATCAGATTTTGCTATGTAAGGCTGCTTTCACACAACGTTTTAATGCTGTCCGAGGGGATCAGACTTTTTGCTGCTCCCCTCGGACAGCATCGGATCCAAACTGATGACTGCAATCGGATGCCAAATAGGCATCCGATACCGATATTTTGCAGCATCAGCTGGATCCTGTCCCTGCTCCTCCTGTCATCTCGTCCCCCTTCTCTCTCCCTCCTGTCACCTTTGTCCCCCCGTGTCTCCCCTCTTTGCACCCCCTCTTTGTCCCCCTGTGTCTCCCCTGTGTCTCCCCTCTTTGTCCCCCTGTGTCTCCCCTCTTTGTCCACCTGTGTCTCCCCTGTGTCTCCCCTCTTTGTCCCCCTGTGTCTCCCCTGTGTCTCCCCTCTTTGTCCCCCTGTGTCTCCCCTGTGTCTCCCCTGTGTCTCCCCTGTGTCTCCCCTCTTTGTCCCCCTCTTTGTCCCCCTCTATCTCCCCCCTCTTTGCTCCCCTGTTTGCAGACCTTAAAAAATAAAAAAAACTTCATTCTCACCTCTCCGCGACACCCGCGCTGCTTCCAGCTTCTTCTGATGCACAGGACCTGGCGTGATGTCACAGTCACACTGGCCGGTTACCGCGGTAACCGGCCATGTGACTCAACTGTGACGTCAGGCCAGGTCCTAGAAGCACAGAGCGCAGGAGGCATCGCTGGATCGTGGAGAGGTGAGAATGAAGTTTTTTTTATTTTTAACCCTTTATTTTCAGGAGATGTCACTTCTGCAATGTATGAATATACATTGCAGAAGTGATATTAGATGGCACAGAGCGGTGTTAGTGTACTGAGCATGCTCAGTGCACTAACATCGGGTCCGAGGAGACATGAGCTGTTTCCTCGGATCCTCGCTCCATTGGCCCCATGTTATTTGGCGCGGATCAGGTCGGATCCAATTCGGTCCGATCTGACCCGCTGTGCCAAAAATCGCAGCAGGCTGCGATTTTGGGCACAGCAAAAAATCGGCCAGGATCGGATCCGACCAAAATCGGATGCCAATAAGGCCAAATCCGATGTGATCCGTGCCCATAGGATAACATGGGGCCAAAATCTGATCCGTGGCTGTCAGTTTTACAACGGACAGCCACGGATCACAAAAAAACGCTGTGTGAAAGCACCCTAACCTGAGAGCAGTTCAATGTAGGGGCAGAGACCCTGATTCAAGCAATGTTTCACTTACTGGTCTGCATGCTGTAATTTTAAAACAATCTCTTTTTTCTTTCCTGCAAATCTAGCAGTGCTCAGAACGCTAAGCTCTGTACAGCCTCACTCAGACCACTGACAAGCAGCTTTATGTACATTGCAGAAAAATCTAGGGAACAAAATAGCACAAAAGTGTTATATCATGATTGTGATGTGATAGGAAATGCTTACCTGGTTCAGTTGGGAGGTACACAACAATTATAAGAACCATGACATTGGCATCTGCTGAAACCCCATAGGTTAGATAACCAGTAAAGTGCCAATTAGGAAAAAGTGGGTCTTCTCCGCTGTTGATGATCCAAAGGAAGATTCCAAGAGACCGGATTAGTGGTGGTTTGGTTCATTTGCAACAGGTTATAAAGTCATCTAACTTCTTCATCAGGAAAAAAACACATAAAGTTCATGTATTATTCCTGACAAGGAAGTCGGCTGACTTTGCAGCACGTAGATAATAAACTGCATCGCTACTAATCCTGTCTCCTGGAATCTTCCTTTGGATCATCAATAGTGCAGAAGACACACTTATTCCTACTCTAGTCTGTGATAGACAGATGCTAAACAGTGGTGGGGGCAGGGTGACACTGAACAATTGACTAGAATGCATGAGACAACTAGTCCTGTAGTGAATCTCCTGATGATAAAACACTGATTTTATTATAAAGACGACATACAGCCTAGTAAGTGACACTGGAAGCAGACTCTCAGCTCCTATATCATGCTGCTCTCAGATTACATAGCACAAAACCGCTGACGGATTCCCTTTAAATGTGTACCACTCATCCAGAAGATAATTGATAAATGATTGCTAAAGACTCCAACACCACTAGGGCCTCCAACTGTCATGAGAATGGTAGTCCTGATCCCTGTTGCCTCACATTAATTGATACTTACATCAGTTGATATTGAAATGATGAGCTTGGATAGATATACAGTTATCACTGCTGCTCAAGTCACTCTATAGATCTGCTGTAGATAGCTGAGAACAGTGTTTGGCTTTCTCAGTCAGTAGCATTGACACATTGTAATTGGATAGCAGACATTTTGCACGACCCATGCCAATTTATTCAATATTGACAGCAGTAAGGAGCAATGAGGGATGAAGACACCCATTGTTCTGATTTAATGGGGATTCCAGCAGTGGTACCCCCAAGTATCAAACATTTATCAGTTATCTTATGGGCTTACTACCTACCTATCTTGTGACTCTTCCATGACATACGTATTTCAGCCCTTCAGGCTGATTGACAATTTGGAAGATAACTATTTGAACCAGACTAAAACTGTATGATAAGCAATAACTACATGAAAGGTAAAGTTCTAGGCCCCGGATACATCATGTTAAGGAGTTGTGTCGTCTCACTATGCCATTTTAGATAAAAACTGGCTGAAATAGAGAATATTTTGCGTTTTTTGACCTATAAGAACAAAAGAAAATACTTTCCCCAGTGTGATGACAAGAGGAGGCCTAAGAAAAATCTATTTTTATAATATATATTGGTAAATTACTTGGTAGCAGCACAGGATGAAGTTTAAAGTTGCTAAAAGTTCAATTATTTTCCTTCTTGTGCAGAACTAAATATGCCAGAGCCCATTATGTCTAATTTTACTATAAGAAAGCTGACATCTACTGCACATTTAAATGATTTGCAAAGTACCAGTCATTACGGCTTCCGACTATGATTCTGCTGTCTTCTATGTACTAAATAAGGTCCTGTATTTTTTATGAATCGGTCTCAGTGCCAGTATGCTGAATGTGACCTAGTTTTGTAGATGAGTATACACATAAATGGCCTCTTTAAAGTGTCATTTATTTCCAAATGATTTGTTGCTGTGCTGTGTAGAGCAAGGCTCGTCATTCCGGGTAAGGGTGCTTTCACATAACGATTTTTTCATTTCCGATGCTGTCCGATCAAAATCGGACAGCATCGGACCGATTTTCGGACCCATGTATGCCTATGGGCATCGGACCGAATTGGATGTGCACTAAATGCCATCCGATCTGGTCCGATCCGAATCTGTCCGATTTTTTTTATCGGTGCAAAAATCGGAGCTTGCTCCGATTTTTGCACCGAAAATAAAATCTGACAGATTCGGATCGGACCAGATCGGATGGCATTTAGTGCACATCCGATCCGACCCGATCAATTTAGCATGGGGCCCTATGGAGCAGTGTCCGAGGAAACATCTGATGTCTCCTCGGACCGATTTTAGTGTACTGAGCATGCTCAGTACACTAAAATAGCTCCTAAAAGTAAATTAAGGGGTTAATAAAAAAAAAAAAACTATGCTCACCTGTCCACGAGGCCCCCGTCGTCTCCCGGCGTCTCCGGTATCTCTAGGTATCTTGCCGTCTGTGCTGAAAGACCTGCCGTGATGTCACAATCACATGACTGCCAGGAACCAATAGCAGGCAGTCATGTGATTGTGACATCACGAGAGGTCCTGGCTGCACTGAGACAGAACAGCAAGGCACCGGAGACTCGCGGGACCGTGCAGGAGTCGTGGACAGGTGAGAAAGGAGAGGAGAAGAGGAGGAGGACACATGGGGGGATCGGAGCACACATGGGGGCACCCGGAGGACACATAGGAGGACCGGGGGCCAAGAGGGGAGACAGGGGATGAGAGGACCGGGGGCCAAGAGGGCAGACACAGGGGATGAGAGGACCGGGGGCCAAGAGGGCAGACACAGGGGATGAGAGGACCGGGGGCCAAGAGGGCAGACACAGGGGATGAGAGGACCGGGGGCCAAGAGGGGAGACACAGGGGATGAGAGGACCGGGGGCCAAGAGGGCAGACACAGGGGATGAGAGGACCGGGGGCCAAGAGGGCAGACACAGGGGATGAGAGGACCGGGGGCCAAGAGGGGAGACACAGGGGATGAGAGGACCGGGGGCCAAGAGGGAAGACACAGGGGATGAGAGGACCGGGGGCCAAGAGGGGAGACACAGGGGATGAGAGGACCGGGGGCCAAGAGGGAAGACACAGGGTATGAGAGGACCGGGGGCCAAGAGGGAAGGACCGGGGGCCAAGAGGGGAGACACAGGACCGGGGGCCAAGAGGGGAGACACAGGGGATAAAGGAGAGGACCGTGGGAGAGACTGTGACAGCTCTCAGGGAGCGATCTGACAGGAGGGCGGGCATCCTATTTTCTGTCGGAATCGGATGCCTATTTGGCACCCGATTCCAGGCATCAGAGGAATCCGATGCTGTCCGATTTATATCGGACAGCATCGGATTTTACAAAATCGTTATGTGAAAGTAGCCTAATGTGAAGGAGGTATAAAATATTTCTTCAGAGCACAAAATAACAGCATACCATCTGCCACCTAATTATGGTCACTACCAGCTAAGCTAGCCGGCTCTCTCGTAGTTATTTCCTCCAAGAAGAGCTCTTAGGGCATCATGTTATTGTTGACTTAAAGGGAACATGTCACTTCCCAAAAAAGCTTTACCTGCAAATATAGATGTAATCTTCAGGTAAATAGTGTTTAAATCATATTTAGCATACTTGAACAGGGAGAAAGTAAACTTATATTCTCCCTGCAGCTGCTCACTTTCAATCATCGAAGTAGAGCAAGAGGCTGTAATCACTGATTGACACACACATACATATGCTGCATAATAGGCAGGCTGGCAATCACAACAGTGCCTCTAACCACTCCCGCCACTGCCCCGATGACTGGAAGCAAGCAGCTGCCGGGAGAACTTAACTTCATTTTCTCACTGTAGCTGCTGCTCCAGTAAAGCAGCCCGACATGAGTTATATCCTATTTACCTGCAAATTATCACAATATGTGCAAATTACATTTTGGGGGTAACACGTTCTCTTTAAGGGCGGCTTCACACTACGGTCAGGACTAGTATTTGGTTGCTGAAATTTATGCACCTTATTCACATCTCCTAGTAGAAAAAAATATGTATTTTAGACACACATTTTCAGCATACATTTTTTCATTTCCATGCATTGTCTATACATTCTGCAGTTCGTAAAGTGCTGCAAATATGCTGCAAGAATGGACATGTTGTAGAAACTGCAAGGGGAATAAAGCAACATGCGCACAAAACTTCATCATTTTCATTGACTTTGCTGGCATAACAATTTGCTTGCGGCTTTGTGACAAAATTGCACTCAAAAACATATTAAAAAACCACAATAAAAATACACTGTGTGCACAGGTCCTTAGGCCCCCTTCACACTGCATTTTTGGGGAATCCGGGTCTATCCATTTTGAAATTGATAGTCAGGGATCCATTTTAGCCTCCCATGTATCACTATCTGCACGGATTGGTCCAAAGTGGCAATTCGTTTGTGTCATTTTTGTCAGGTATCCGTGTCAGCTTTTTTCATGTACCCAGAATCGTAAACTGTTGCGATTTTGGGCTGCCTTAAAAAAAGCGGACACAAATGGATCCGTCACGGTCCGCGTCAAATAACATGGGGGTCTACGGAGATGGATCCGTGAAAATAACTGATCCGTAAAATGGGTCCATTTTGCTGTACTGAGCATGCTCAGAAGCAAGGCACAGCTCCTCCCAACCCTATCTTGCGCTAACTAATGATGGATCCGTTAAAAAAAGGTCCGTGCACATGTTGGCATCCGTTGGCACAGATCAGTGCCTGTCCGTGTGATCCTTGAAATTCAAGGATCAACACAGTTGTGCAAAAAACACAGGGTGAAGGGGGCCTAACACTGCTGTGGTCATGAGCCTAGTGTACATACCATTTGTGCATATTTATGGCTCTCCATAGTTACAGATTAGATTCAAACTGTGATTCTGCACTCATGTTTTCATTCCCCTCCATCTGATTCCCTGCTAGTTTACAGACAAAACAATGACAGAAAAAAGGGAGTGATATACAGAACTACTGGATCAAGAATTATGTCTAGCTTTTGACCATGGAAATATATTGGTATGCATAGGAGCTTTAGGCAAAAAGGAAAAATTGGCTTGTGTTTATATATATATACATATACACAGCAAATAAAATAGGAATTGAACATATTTTCTACATAGATATATTTCTGAAAGTGCTATTGACATCAATTTTTCACCAGATGTCAGTGACAGCTCATCCAATCCTCACAGGCAAAGAAATCAAACCATAGATGTCCATAAATTACTGATAGGAAACCTAGATTGTGAGTCCCACTTGGGACAGTGATGATGGTGTCTGTAAAGCACTACAGAATATGATTGTGCTATATAAGCACATACAATTGGTATGATTTTGGCCCATTCTTCCTCACAACTCTCTTCATATCCTGAAGGTTCTATGGGTTCCTTCTATGAACTCTGAGGTTTAGTTCCTTGCATACATTTTCTATTGGATTCAGGTCAGGTGATAGGTTCGGACATTCTAGTAGATTTATTTTCTCTCTGAAACCAACTGAGAATTTCCTTGGCTGTGCGTTTGAGACCATTGGCTTGTTGAAATATCCACCATCGATTCATATTTATCATTCTGGTAGATGGCAGAAGATTTTTATCAGGGATGTCTTGGTATATTTTTCCATTCATTTCTGCAATTATATGACATTTGCCAGTGCAATATGCTAAAAAAACAGCCTCACACTGTAATGTTCCCACCTCCAAATATCATTGTTGGAATGGTGTTGGGTGAAATGCCAAGCCTTTTGATCTCCAAACTTGGTGTGTATTGTGGCATTCAAATAGTAACATTTTGGTATCATCTGACCAAATGATATTCTCCTGATATTTCACATTGTTGCTTAAGTGTTGTTTAGGAAGCTTTAAATATACTTGAACATGCCTTTCCTTTAGTAATATAAATTAAAAGCGAAAGGAAGCGCACATAGAGTGGTATTGCTATTATACAGGTCCCTCAGACCCCAAATGGTTAAACTCACCTGATGTAGTTGTGAGTGTCACAACTACAATAAAAGCACACAGGAGGTCGCTGCAGGCTCCCAGCTGAGAACTGAAGAATCCAGATAAAAGTGAAAAAGAGCTGGGATCAAATGCCGCGCTGACCACAAAGAAAAACACAGAATAAATCACACACTCTGTTTATTTTGCCTACACGTGTTTCATGGCTCATAGCCACTTCCTCAGGGCCCTGAGGAAGTGGCTATGAGCCATGAAACACGTGTAGGCAAAATAAACAGTGTGTGATTTACTCTGTGTTTATCTTTGTGGTCAGCGCGGCATTTGATCCCAGCTCTTTTTCACTTTTATCTGTTTCCTTTAGTAATATCGTCTTGTGTGGTGAGTGTGCATAATGGTCATGGAGGTTGAATGCATTACTTATTGTTTTCTTTGAAACAATTGTACCTGCTGATTCCAGGCCTTTTTGTAGCTCTCCACAGGTGGTTCTTGGCTCTTGCCCAACTCTTTTGATAATTCTTTTCACTCCTCTATCTGAAATATTGTGAGGAGCACCTAGTTGTGGCCAGTTTATCGTGAAATTATTTTCTTTCCACTTCCATATTATGCTCACTGGAACCTGTAGTTGTTTAAAAGTACTTATATAACCAATGCCATCAGTATGCTTTATCACAATAAGGTTGCAAAGGATTTGAGACAGCTCATTGGTTTTACCCATCATGAGATGTTTGTTGTGTGGCACCTTGGTAATGAGACAACAATTTATAGACCATCACTTCAAGCAGCTGATATAAATTTTTCACTGTGGCAGGTTTGCTTTCTAATCACTGATAGATTTCAGCTGGTGTTATGATTTTCCATGGCTTTTTGCACCTCTCTTTCTTAATGTGTTCAATAATTTTTCCACGTGTTTTTTCTCATTACACATAACTCAATTTATGGACATCTATGGTTTGATTTCTTTACCTGTTTGGATTGGATGGATTGCTACCTGCATCTGGTGAGAAATTCATGTCAACAGTACTTTTAGAAATATATTTACTTAGAAAATTGGTTCTAAGGTTCTATGTTTATTTAGAGTCACTTTAATGCTAGAGAACAGTACATTGTACAGTATATATAAAACTGAACTTATCGTTGTGTTACCAGTTGCTTTCTTTAATTAAACTCATTACTCTGCAATGATAACTTAGCCTGTTTGTCACTATGGCTACTTTTATACATTTATCAGTGTCTTCTGAGTCACTGAAAGCTGATTAATTGGAGAATAAGTAATAAAAGATTACTGCTGTGAAGTCCTAATAAATAATATGCAGTCACTCATCTCATTAAAGGTTTTCCAAGACTTTACAGATGCAGTTCCTTAACATAAGCACACAGTGTGCACACTGTCTGGATCATTATGCTGCTGCAATTTGGTCCCCAGGAGAAGATCTCTGGGACAGCGGCTATAAGCTTTGATGTCTTTGTTTACATGCAGCATGTCCACAGAGGAGGAATATTGCATAGACTTCTAATAGGGATGTAAATCTCAGTTATTTTGTTGTCTGCTTTTACAAGAAGTAAAGAGTTCTTATCGTTATACAAGGTTAGACTGATTGTAGGGTGGAAAATATTATCACAACATATTATTAACATTAGCATAGATTATGCGTGGTAGGGACATATGATCAGTCATGTCCCTGCTACTATCCGCTAGGTTTATCAATGTTTCATAGATTACAGTGGAAGTAGGAGCAGGTACTGAAACGTACAGGGTGGGCAATTTATATGGATGCACCTGAATAAAATGGGAATGGTTGATGATATCAACTTCCTATTTTTTGGCACATTAGTAGATGGGAGGGGGAAAACGTTCCTAAATGGGTAGTGACCATGGTGGCCATTTTGAAGTCGGCCATTTTGGATACAATTTAATTTTTTTCAATGGGAAGAGGGTCATGTGACACACCAAACTTATTGAGAATTTCATAAGGAAAACAATGGTGTGCTTGGTTTTAACATAACATTATTCTTTAATGAGTTATTTACAAGTTTATGACCACTTATAAAATGTGTTGAAAGTGCTGCCCATTGTGTTGAATTGTCAATGCAACCCTCTTCTCTCACTCTTGACACACTGATAGTAACACCTCAGAAGAAATGCTAGCACAGGCTTCCAGTAACCGTTGTTTCAGATGCTGCACATCTCGTATCTTTACAGCATAGGCAATTGCCTTCAGATGAGTGATGAGGCAAACTTTTTTGTGGATGGTGAAGTTAACAAACAAAACCAGCACTATTGTTCTGACACTAACCCACAGTGGATGGGAGCCATTGATGTTATGGTGTGGTATATGTGGTACAAAGATAGTCGGGCCATTCTTCATCAATGGAAACCTCAATGCCACTGGATATCTGAATCACGTAGCAATTTCAGATATCCAGTGGCATTGAGGTTTCTATTGATGAAGAATGGCCCCACTATCTTTGTAGCCCATATACCACACCATACCATCAATTTTTGTGTTCCAACAGTCTTGGAGGGATCTATCCACTGTGGGTTAGTGTCAGACCAATAGCGGTGGTTTTGTTTGTTAACTTCACCATTCACAAAAAAGTTTGCCTCATCACTCATCTGAAGTCAATTGTCTATGCTGTGAAGATACGAGATGTGCAGCATCTGAAACAACGGATACTGGAAGCCTGTGCTAGCATTTCTTCTGCGGTGTTGCTATCAGTGTGTCAAGAGTGGGAGAAGAGGGTTGCATTGACAATCCTACACAATGGGCAGTATTTTGAACACATTTTATAAGTGGTCATAAAATTGTAAATAACTCATTAAAGAATAAAGTTTTGTTAAAACCATAGCGCACCATTGTTTTTCTTATGACATTCTCAATAAGTTTGATGTGTCACATGGTTCTCTTCCCATTAAAATATAAAAAAAAGTTGGATCCAAAATGGCAACTTCAAAATGGCCGCAAAGGTCACCACCCATCTGGAAAAGTTCTCCCCCTCCCATATACTAATTTGCCACAAACAGAATGTTGATATCACCAACCATTACCATTTATTTTAGGTGCATCCAGATAAAAGGCCCACCCTGTATATTTTCAAAATGTACTAGGTCTCCATCCATGAAAAACCATCACTGGAATTACATAAACACCATTTCCTACCCAGAACAATATAGAGACCGAAAAATTTAACTAATTCTCCCCTTGCTGCTCACCTGCATTGTCATTGCAGCCTCCTATCCAATCCCTGCAGCTTCCTCACGACTTTTCGTTCCAATGGCATTATACATTCACTTCCTGCATTTTCCCGGTGTGGAGTGAAGATGCAGGTAGACGACATCCTAAATTATGCCAAATTCACGAAAAGGCTGTGGGACACCACACATGATGCCAAAGGTAAGAAAAAGCCATAGGGAGCTGAGAGGAGGATTGGACAGGGCTGTGATGGTGGTACAGGAACATCAAGATGACCCTTTTTTCACCACCTTCCTTGCCCTCTCTAAAGTAGTGAAATAGAAGAAAGCCAACATTTTGTTGGAAGTCATGCAAAGGATATCATAAAAAATAACGTTATGAAGAATCCAAATTTATTTTGTAAGATTCAAAGCAAATTGAATTTACCTTGAGGATAATTAAATTTAGTGATTGGCTCATCTCTAACCATGGCTAATCAGCAGGTTCTTCTTATTTTTGGTTCCAGAGGGCCATGTACAGAAATATTATAGAATGTTCCTCTCTTCCTTTAAAATAAAAGAAGTACAAGAGTACAAGCTGCCTAACACTATTGTTTTTACTACTATATATGTGGCCCATTGGTGCCCGTGGTTGGTCTATATATTACAGACACACAGGACCAACTTTTAACGTAAAACTTTTTCACTTTAGGATTTTACATTAGTCATAGGAAATTTTAATTATGGAAGTCTTTTTAACCATTCAGCCGCCTCGTGCCATTTCTCTACTATTTAAACAAACCTCATTGAATTATTATTTTGCAATTCACTGTAGCAAGATACAACACCAGCACTTTAAAGGGAAAAATGGAAGCACTGGCTGTCTTCAAAATGAATAAATACTGCTATAATTTATTGTCACTTGTATAGTTTATCTGAAAGAAGGTCTTCTGGCAAATATGTTCAGAGACCATAAAATGGCAAAAAAAAGTCTTATGTGCCAAACCGTGAAAGCACAAGAAGCTATTAGTTGAGTTAATGTATTGTAAAGACCATCTGTTGTCATTTGTCTTTATGCATTGTATTGTTGCACTACTTCATAAAGCTATACATACTTGCCAAATGCATATAATGTGGAATTCTCTTTTAGATTTAAGGTACCGCACTGTGGTCATGGTACAATTTCATGTACTTTGTGAAATGTTATGATATCACTTCTACTGCCGCTGAATTTATTACACCATTGAACAAATGAGATTTTTACTTTATTGACTGAATGTTTTTTTTTTCATTATTTGTTATATATTTTATTGTTTTTTTTTGTCACCGATTATTTATTCAAGCCAAATGTGTAACTTTAAGATACAGTAAGCAGCAATTAAAAGTATCTTTACAGATGAAATAAAAGTCAAATGTTGTTATTTGTTTCCTGCCTCTTATATGACACTAGAATTGGGCAAATGTATTCGAGTGGAATTGAATTCTACCTGAATTTGACAAAAAGTGTGTGCTACAAAATACAATTTTTTCTTGTCATTTAAACTGCTTTAGCAATATTATTGTTTCTTATTACAGCGCCATTTATTCCATGGTGCTTTACATGTGAAAAGGGGCATACATAGACAAGTACAATATACATGAACAATATAAGACACACACAGGTAAAGGAGGAGAGAGCATCCTGCCCATGAGAACTCAGTCTACAAGGTAGAGGTGAGGATATACTTGGAGAGGGTAAAGCTGGTCATGCTGTGATTTGGTAGACTGATGGTTACTGAAAGTTGTAGGCTTGTCAAAATAGATGGTGTTCAAGTTCCTTTTGAAGGTTTCCATGGTAGACAGAGTCTTATGTTTTGGGAAGAGAGTCATAAGCAAGAGAGATAGCACTGTCCGTCATTTGCTGAAGAGTTAGGGGCACAAAAGTAACAAAAATGTAAGAAAAATGAAGTTACCTCACCACTAACCTGTCCATTATTCTTCCACCCCCATCTCTTATGCCCCAAGCACTGCACAGTCATGCTTTGCCAGACTTCCAGTTTAGATGTCATTGACACCTTACAACTCTATGCAGAGTTATTCCAGGCCTAAAGGTCATGACTTGGTCAAACATCTCTGCATACATATTCGGTGCATGCACATTATATGGTTGTGTGATGTCAAGTGCCTCACAATTCTATAATGTGGAATTTCGGTCGAACTGGGATCACCTTGCCTATTGTAGATGAAGTCTTGCTAGAAGAAGATGCAGCATATGGTGCAGAAGAGATCGTAAGAGACAGTAGCAGTGGCTCTGACCAGTGATGTGATATTTTTTCCTTTCTATATCTTATATTCACAGTGCCCTTGGTTCTCAATACCAACACATAAAGGACATGAAAATGCAAGAATAAGACAACTGCAATCGAATTTCCTTCAAAATCCATACAATTCCAATGTTGTCAGATCAGATCAATGACTCCAATATTCTTCAGTGATACAGAAAAATGTACACAGTCCTCTCTGTCCCAAATGGGCTTACAATCTAAATTCCTTTCTCATATACATGTGGTTGTTAGTAACGATCACCTGTCGGCTAGTTTATATAAGTCTTGCTAAAAATCCATTTTGAGGTGAAAGAGTCTGGAGGCTACATGGATGAAATAATGAATTTTCTTTTCTTATCTATATTTATATTCACGGTGCCCTTGGGTTTCTCAATACCAACACATAAAAGGACATGAAAATGGAAATAGAATTAAGACAACTGCAAATCGAATTTCCTTTCAAGTTCCTTTACAAATTCAATGTTGTCAGTTCAGATCTATGACTCCATATATTCTTCGTGATACAGAAAAACAAATGTACACAGTCCGTCTCTTGTCCCAAATGGGGCTCTAATCTAAACTCCCTTTCTCAGTATAACATGTTAGTTAGTAGCAGTTTAGCGGGCATTATATTAGCAATTGATATAATTTTTTTGAAGTGTGGACTGAATGGAGTAAACTAAAAGTGAGCAAATTAATTCAAAGTGATTTAAGTTCGACTCAAACTTTACATTAAATTTGTACTGTACTAAATCCAATTTTTTTGTAATTCAGCAAGGGTAAATCCAGCAAAATGGCAGGAAGCGTCCAAACATTTTTATGGGTTATAGAGGGCTGTGATGGGCATTATGAAAAATATCTGATATGGGTTATAGAGGCTGTGATAGGCATTATGAAAATATCTGATATGGGTTATAGAGGGCTGTGATAGGCATTATGAAAAATATCTGATATGGGTTATAGAGGGCTGTGATAGGCATTATGAAAAATATCTGATATGGGTTATAGAGGGCTGTGATAGGCATTATGAAAAATATCTGATATGGGTTATAGAGGGCTGTGATGGGCTTTATGAAAAATATCTGATACTCACATGACCCATCGCCTCCGGCGCTTCTATATTTTTGCTCTTTTTGTTCCAGGAGGCCAGGTCATGTTGGGCATGATGCACATCACTGACAAAGATAGGGGAAAGATCAAGGATAGAAAATAAAAAGAGTTGGTTGGAGGATAGGAGGTGGTAGGGATAATACTAATGAGAGGTGAGTATTAAAGGGGTTTATTTTTAAACCCTCTACAAGTAAATTAAAATTGAATCAATTTCCCTCTGTAATTGAGTGAATCTTTCCAAATCAAAGCTTGACAACTCTATAACAAACCCAAGAACACACAGAAGAATGTACAATCTCAATTTTAAGCTCTGGAGCCATCATGTTACCCTGTCTTGTTTGGTAACCATATGTCAACAGTGTTAATGGTATGAATAGTGGCAGTATCACTTTCTTTTCCCATGGAGACAAGTTATAATGTGACATATGCTTATATGAAGACTGACCACCTTGCAATATATCACCATTAAGGCATTCACATCAGTGAGTATCATTCCCAAAGAATACCAGACAAATTAGTTTCTTAAAAAATTTTGTTTCAGACGAGAAAGGTATTATTAGATTATAGCGTAGCTTCAGCTTTACAGTCCAACCTTCATACAGTATAATTCATACATATATGTATATCTCCTATACATACTATCAGAGAAGGCTTATGAAATAGTTTAGATCACTGCACTAAACTATTAGCTTATGCATTAATATGGAAAAAAAAACTCATATACTGATGGTTCTTTAGCAGTATAAGAGCATTAAATGGATTTCCAAGTCTATCTGCCTACTGCCAAAAACAGTGCCATCCTCTTTCTACAGGTTTGATGTGTTATTACAACTAAGTACCATTGATTTTAATGGAGCTGAGTTGCAATATTAATCCCAAGCTGTACACAGAGCTGTGCGTTTTCAAAGTTAGCAAGAATGGTGACTAGTCTTCAAACCATGTTCTATGAGGAACGGTTACAGGATTTGGGAATGTTTACCTGGCAAAAAAGAAGAGTGAGAGGAGACTTAATAGCTGTCTACAAATACCCTGTTTCCCCGAAATAGGGCGCCCCCCCCCGAAAGTAAGGCATGCTTGGGGGGCACCCTACTTCCTAATATAAGGCACCCCCCCATTATAAGGCAAACCTCCTCAGCATGCCACCGATCACAAGACCGGGGCATGCATCTGTCTCGCTCCCCACTGCCCGGGCCCGCCACTCTGTACTGCTCTTCTGCCGCGCTCACAGCCCTGGAGCGCAGCCATGAATCACAGCTCCGGAGCTCTGTGCCAGTCTCCACCCATGAGCACTGCACCAAACACAGCGCAGGAATCATGGGCCAGCTGACGTTGGTAGCCTCTGATTGTTTCTGGGCTATAATTGGCCCAGGGCTCCTGTGCTGTGATTGGCCCAGGGCTCCTGCGCTGTGATTGGCCCAGGGCTCCTGCGCTGTGATTCGCCCAGGGCTCCTGCACTGTGCACCACCAAAGCAGCACCGCAGAGGAAAGAAATTGCAAAGAAAGAAGTACGGTAAGAAAGTGTGTGTGTGTGTGTGTGGTGTGTGTGTGTGTGGTGTGTACACACTAATGGGAGGCTGCAGTGGGATACGGTACTGGGATGGGAGGATGCTGCAGTGGGATACGGTACTGGGATGGGAGGATGCTGCAGTGGGATACGGTACTGAGATAATTGGAGGCTGCTGCAGTGTGATATGGTACTGGGATAATGGGAGGCTGCTGCAGTGGGATACGGTACTGGGATAATGGGAGGCTGCTGCAGTGGGATACAGTACTGGGATAATGGGAGGCTGCTGCAGTGGGATACATTTTTTTTTGGCTAATATAAGACACCCCCCGAAAATCAGAAGACATGGCGCACCTTTTGGAGCAAAAATTAATATAAGACTTTTGGAGAAACATGGTATCTAAAGGGCTGTAGAGGGGTCAGCTTTATTCTCATTTGCACAAGGAAAGACTAGACGCAATGGGATGAAACTGAAAGGGAGGAAACACAGATTACATAATAGAAAAAACTTTTTGACAGTGAAGATAATCAACAAGTGGAACAGGCTGCCATGAGAGGTGGTGAGTTCTCCTTCAATGGAAGTCTTCAAACAGAAGCTATATAGACATCTGTCTGTGATGATCTAGTGAATTCTGCTTTGAGCAGGGGGATTGGACCAGATGACCCAGTAGATCCCTTCCAACTGTACCCCTCTTTGATTCTATGATCTTTTTAGAAACCACTTTAAAGGGCATCTGTGATATCAAAAAATGATATTAACCCACAGACAAGGGGTTAGTCTAAAGTTTAATAGTGTTCCAAAAACTGCCAGGTCACTGCACTGAAAGCCTGGATATCATGAGGAAATGAAGTTTATTACTGATGGCAGTCTCTGTCTTTTAGTCATAGGGGTGTGGCCAGAGGAGTTTCAGTCATCGCTCAGTACACAGTGAGCAGCATTTGTATCTCCGCCCTGGTACTTACTGACAGCTCGCTCTGTACTGATGTATTGCTGAGTCAGTTGTCAGTCAGTTGAATGGGGCAGTTACATCCGCAGCTCACTATGCACTGAAACTACTCCGGCTGCACCTCTATAACTAAAGCCTGAGACTGAGCAAGGAATACAATTCATTACCTCCCATTAGGGAGGATTTTAGTGCAGTGGGTAGGCAATTTTAGAACAGTATAACCAGCAAATTTACCCCATATACGGGTTTTTGTAATGACAGCTTAACACATATACAAATGGATGATATCTTGACAATGTTTGGACCAAGAAGAGAATTACAATATACTAATTAAAATACATATGGCAATTAATCTACTGTACAATCACATGAATCAACTCAAATTTAGTTCAGGATTCTCAAAGTTACGGTAATTTCTTTTCTTGTCTTACAGCTTAAAAAATTCATAGGCAAACAATCTTTTATTATGGATAAACCCTAAAACCTTGAAGAATGAAAAGATTATAATTTATATATTATGAATTACCTTATATATTACCAAAAGTTACTGTATGTAATGATAATATTCGGCTCGAGTACCACCATCCAAAAAAACAGACGTTGCTAAAGGCTTGTAGTTTTGACACACAAAAATATACCTTTTAATATATTTTTGACGTAAGTTGGCTTCTAGCTCATTTTTAGCAGCGCATGTTTCTCCTTGAAATGTCAGAGAGCGAATATAAAAATTAGCATTCTTGAGATTTGTTTGAGATATGATACAAGGTTGTGAAATTGCTCTATTTTAATGCAATGTGTTATGCTTCACTGGGTCCGCAATATCTTTGTCACTAGAGTCAACTGGAAAATAACATCACCCTGCTATGCGTAGGCTGTACAATATTTTCCATATTTTCCACATCATTAGAAACACTTATTAAGTGGAAATATTAAGTGGAAATAACCATAGCTGCAGACATTAAGTGATATTGTTCTGTTCAGGAGCTCCACCGCTGTTGCTGCTTATGGCATATTTTAGGCCCATTTACCTGTACTAATGCACTTGTAGGCTGAGTGGTCACAGATTTGTCAGTATTTCCAGCAAACACAAGAATGTTATATTTTATAATGTTAAATGTATCATACATTAGCGTTTTGCAAAGTTTTACAATGTAAATTAACCCCTTTCTTACATATGAGACTGCGACTTTCATTATACGCTGCAATTGCAGAAAATAACCACAAATTAAAGTCCCAAAGGAGGACTAAAAAAATGTAAAATAATAGGTAGAAAAAACTTTTATAAACATAAAAGTTGAATTATTCCCTTTTTTACCTCACTGTAAAAACAGAAAAGAAGAATAAACGTGTTTGGTAGCTTTGACACTATAAAATGAATTAACCCAAAAAATAAACATTGTGAAGACAAAAAATCAAAATGCTTGCGGTTTTTGAATGCTTAAACCCCATTCCAAGAATGAAACAAAAGCTTTAGAAACAAAAAGAATATGTTTTCTTCATTATTAATACCAATATCAAAATTATTATTTTTTTATTGTAGATGCATCTTTGCTTCAAAACTACGGTAATTTGGTGACAAAGATGCTCACAATGTAAAGTCTTTTGAAATTCGAATTCACCAATTTTGACAAATTATCCCCAAAAACTTGATTTGCAGGAAATACATTTAATCAAATCCCAAAACAGGAAAACTTGTAATTGCTTAGAAAATACACATGAGGGAGAGGGGACGGAAAACCTCATTGACCATAAGAGCTTTCACTTTACAGGAAAGAGAGAAGGACCCAGTTGAGTATAATAGCTTACACTCTACACTGTAGGAAAGATAGAAAAAGTACCCCATTGACTATAATAGCTTACACTCTACACTCTAAGGCTGGTTTCACACTTTCGGACCCCTCCACAGCGTCCTGCGGAGGGGATCCGCAAGCTGAGCGCAGGCACCGCGCGTCCCTATGTTTAACATGGGGACGCAGGTGCCTGCGCTCTGATGCAGATTGGCGAGCGCACCCTGTGTGCACCCATTCTCTGCAATATGTGATTTGCCTGCGCACAAATCACACACTCTTGTCCATACCCAGATCGCGACATGTCGCGTTACTGGTGCGGACTAGATTGTGTGATCTGTGCGCAAGCATCCGCATGCGCATAAATGACATATTGCCGGCAATGGGTGCGCACGGCCATCTGCAAACGAGCGCAGGCACTTGCCTCCCCATGTTAAACATAGGGATGCTCAGCTTGCGGATCCCCTCCGCAGTATCCTGCGGAGGGGTCCGCAAGTGTGAAACCAGCCTAAGAAAGGTAGAAAAAGGACCCCATTGATCATAATGGATTACATTCTATAGGAGATTAAGGACCCTACTGATAATAAGTGCTTACACTCTACAGGAGAAATAGAGAGAGGACCCATTGACCATAATAACTTGCTCTCTACAAATGAGAGAGACTTACCTATTGACTCTGCAGATAGAAAGTGACTTCACCATACGAAGTTTGACTCACTGGAAACTGTTGATCTGTGATGGCCTTGGCACTGACTACCAATGTATAATAATTCATAAGATATTAAAGCTGCAGGCAAAGGCATCACAAGCATGGTCGCCGAGAGTGTGACTGGGCCCATGCTGGAGGGATGTCAACCAATGCCAATTTCACCCAGAAATATGTTCTTGGGCGCACATACAGCTGAAATTTATTGTGATGCAGAGACCTGCCAGTTTCCTGAGCTGCCATACATGCTGCTCAGCCATTTAGAGGCCAGCAGCAGAGGTTGGATTACCAGTGATGCCATATTGAGGAGGATGTCACGGGTTGTGGGAGTGGGGAAAGATAATGAAAGGAAGGTGAGAAAAATTGTTTGTTTCTTTTTAAAATGTACTGAAAAAGGAGCCCAGGACAAGAGACATTATTACAGGATGGGCCTAGGATGGAGACATTGTTGTAGAACAGGAAACAGAAGAAGGGCCCATGATATGGGACAGTATTACAAAATGGAGGCCATTATTAGTGGATGGAAGACATTATTACAGCATGGAGGCCAGGACGGGGGGCATTATTACAGTATGGGAGCCAGAATGGAGGACATTATTACAGTATCTTTGTTCATCTGACCAAGAAGGTGGTGAGGGCTCAGGTCCAAATTAGCACTGGGGCCCACAGAATTGTAGTTACACCACTCAATGCAGAATTCAATTGAGTTATTGGAGCGCACTGTTTGGCTAATAATTATGAGACATGTGCTGCATCCATAGAAGCATGAAACCTAGAGAAGGGGGAGAAAAAGAGCTTCTGTATTACTAGAGCACACTGCAATGCAGTGAAGAAAATCAATTTTATTGTGCTAAGGACAAGGCTGAGAGACCAAAACATAAAATCAATTAAAAACCAAGTTACCAATGAATGCAGGTCATTATGGGGAGGTTCACATGGCAAAATTACAGTAGCCTGCCCTGATGCTTCAGCATCATTCCATTAACTTACCACTATAACATATATGTTAAGTAATTAGGTTTAAGCTAAGTTAAGGTTACAGTATATCACTCTCTCAAGTAAATATGTCAGCAACAGGTGTTGAAACCTTTGTTATTCCTGGATATGTAATATGGTGAGCACAGTCGCAATGGAAGTCAGTTGAACCAACTGTGTATGAAAATTAATTTCAACGTCACTCACCAAAGAATATTTTAGTGTCTTGCCTTCGATACAAACATCTTAGGCCAAATTTTTGTCAGAAAGTAAGCTACATTGGCTCGTCTTGGATAATATATTTGATGCATGTTTAGAATTTTTAGTTTTATTTAACCCCTTCCCGACATAGGACGTTGTGCAACGGCCTGTGTTTCTGCCCGTTCCCGACACAGGACGTTGCACAACGTCCTGGCAGATTTGAGCTGCTGCAGCTCCTGTGAGTGGGGTCGCTCAGGTGTCACAGATGCTGATGCTCTGTGACAACCTGTAGATGACCCCACAGGGGGTGGATTAACCCCCCCATGCCCAGGACCCCTCCGATCGGCAGTTTAAAAGTTAAACTGCCGATCGGAGGGAATCATAGGGATTCACCCCTCCAGATCTGATTGGAGCTCTCCAATCAGATCTGGAGGGGCGGATCCGCAAGTGCCCACCCCTCCTCAGCCCCCTCCAGCTCCAGGACTGTCCAGGGGGGCCCCCCCGTTCCCACCAGCCCGCCCGCCCCCTCTATTATAATGTATCTGCAACACTGCCTGGTCCCCTGCTCCAGTGCTCCCCCCCAGGTTGCCCCCACCTCCGGGCCCTGTGCCTGGCCCCCCCTCACCTCCTGCGGCGGGCTGCACACTTCAGTGCACCCGCCGCCGCCGCTGCTGCTGCACCTCCTCTGCCCGGCCTGCCGGTCTGTGGCCCCGCCTCCTCTCCCGGCCTCATCCTGCTCATCGGTGGAACGAGGGAGGTATGTATGTATGTATGTATCTATGTATGTATGTATGTATGTATGAATGAATGAATTGATGGATGGGTGAATGGATAGATGGATGGGGGTGCATGCGTGGACGTGTGCGTGCGTGGACGTGAGCGTACATGAGCGTGCGTGGACGTGTACGTGCGTAGACGTGTGCGGACACGTGTGTGGACGTGTGCATGCATAGATGTGTGTGTGCATAGACGTGTGCGTGCGTGGATGTGTGCATAGATGGATGTGTGCGTGGACGTGTGCGTGGATGTGGATGTCAGTGTGCGTGGATGTGTGCATGCGTGGATGTCAGCGTAAGTGCGTGGATGTCAGCGTGCGTGTGTGGATGTCAGCGTGCGTGGATGTGTGCATGTGTGGATGTCAGTGTGCGTGCACGGATGTCAGCGTGCGTGCGTGAATGTCAGCGTGCTTGAATGTCAGCGTGCGTGCATGGATGCCAGCGCGCTTGAATATCAGCGTGCGTGCGTGGATGCCAGCGCGCTTGAATGTCAGCGTGCGTGCGTGGATGCCAGCGCACTTGAATGTCAGCGTGCGTGCGTGGATGTGTGCATGCGTGGATGTCAGTGTGCGTGCGTGGATGTGTGCATGCGTGGATGTCAGCGTGCGTGCGTGGATGTGTGTGTGGCTGTGCGTGCGTAAATGTGCGTGCGTGGATGTCAGCATGCGTGGATGTGTGCGTGCGTGGATGTGTGCGTGGATGTGCGTTGATGTGGATGTGCGTGCGTGGATGTGCGTGCGTGGATGTCAGCATGCGTGCGTGGATGTGTGCGTGGATGTGCGTGCGTGGATGTGGGTGCGTGGATGTGGGTGTGTGGTTGTGTGCGTACGTGGATGATGGGTGCATAGGTAGATGGATGGGTGCAACAAGGGATCAAGTGTCCTCTTGTTGTAGTCTCTGATATCATAGTCATGGTGCACTGTATGACAAGTCATTGTCATACAGTGCACCATAACTCTGACCCCAGAGACTGTTGGAAGAGGACACTTCATCTCTTGCTGCAGTGTCTGGATTGACCAGAGGCGATCGAGCGTCGTGGGACCTTCGTTGTGGACTACGTCGGAGGCGATCATGCGTCGTGGGACCTTCGTTGTGGACTACGTCGGATCTTTATAATAAAGATGGAGTCCGAATTTTGTTTGTTTTTTTTTTCAAATAAAAAGATTTTTCTCTGTGTGTATTTTCTGACTATTTACCAGAGATTCCTAATGGCGGGTCTAACATTGGCCCTATATTATGAATCTCGGGCTTAGTGCCAGCTGCCAATAAAAAGCTGGCATTAATCCCTTTATTACCCAGTTTGCCACCGGCACCAGGGCAACTGGAAGAGTCTTGGTACAGCGCCAGAAAATGGCGCTTCAATGAATGCGCCATTTTCTGGGGCGGCTGCGGGCTGCAATTCGCAGCATGGGGGGCCCAGGACGCTTGGGCCTCTCCATGCTGCGGATTCCAGCCCCCAGCTGCCTAGTTGTACCTGGCTGGACCAAAAATATGGTGAAGCCCCATGTCATTTTTTTTTCTCTAGAATTAGTTCTAGAAGGAAAAAAAAGGGCTTTGCTATATTTTTGGTGGCCAGCCAGGTACAACGAGGCAGCTGGAGGCTGGTGGCAATCCGTAGCTGCCAAGTTGTACCTGGCTGGACCAAAAATATGGCGGAGCCCCATGCCATTTTTTTTCTAGAATTAGTCCTTGAAAAAAAATAAAAGGCTTTGTTGTATTTTTGGTTGCCAGCCAGGTACAATGAGGTAGCTGGGGGTTGCTGGCAGTCCGTAGCTGCCAGGTTGTTCCTGGCTGGACCAAAAATATGGCGGAGCCCTACGCAATTTTTTTTTCTAGAATTAGTCCTAGAAAAAAATAAAAATGGGCTTCGCTGTATTTAGATGCATAGTGAACACTTTGAACCCCCAGGTGCTTCACAAAATGAGAAAAGAAAATTTGTGTGAAAACAAATTTACTTTTACCTTATTACGGATCAATTTGTGAAGCACCTGGGGGTTCAAAGTGCTCACTATGCATCTAGATGCATTCCATGGGGGGGTCTAGTTTCCAAAATGGGGTCACTTGTGGGTGAGCTCCAATGTTTGGGCACACAGGGGCTCTCCATACACGACATGGTGTCCGCTAATGATTCCAATAGTTAGCGGACACCATGTCGCGTATGGAGAGCCCCTGTGTGCCTAAACATTGGAGCTCCCCCACAAGTGACCCCATTTTGGAAACTAGACCCCCCAAGGAACATATGTAGATGCATAGTGAGCACTTTAAACCCCCAGGTGCTTCACAAATTGATCCGTAAAAATGAAAAAAAAAATTTGTGTGAAAACAAATGTACTTTTTCCTTCTTACGGATCAATTTGTGAAGCACCTGGGGGTTCAAAGTGCTCACTATGCATATAGATGCATTCCTTGGGGGGGTCTAGTTTCCAAAATGAGGTCAATTGTGGGGTAGCTCCAATGTTTAGGTACACATGGGCTCTCCATACGCGACATGGTGTCCGCTAACAATTCCAATAGTTAGCGGACACCATGTCGCGTATGGAGAGCCCCTGTATGCCTAAACATTGGAGCTCCCCCACAAGTGACCCCATTTTGGAAACTAGACCTCCCAGGGAACGCATTTAGATGGGTTGTGAACATTTTGAATCCCCAGGTGCTTCACAAATTCATCTTTAAAATTGAATAAGTACTTTTTTTTCCACAAAAAAATTCTTTTTTCATATTTACAGATTATTTTGTGAAGCACCGGGGTGTTCAAAATGCTCACCACCCATCTATCTAAGTTCCCTGGGCGGTCTAGTTTCCAAAATGGGGTCACTTGTGGGGGAGCTCCATTGTTTAGGCACACAGGGGCTCTCCAAACGCGACATGGTGTCCGCTAACAATTGGAGCTAATTTTTCAGTCAAATTGTTAGCGGACACCATGTCGCGTTTGGAGAGCCCCTGTGTGCATAAACATTGGATCTCCCTCACAAGTGACCCCATTTTGGAAACTAGAGCCCCCAGGGAACTTATCTAGATGGGTGGTGAGCATTTTGAACTCCCAGGTGCTTCACAAATTCATCCGTAAAAATGAAAAAGTCCTTTTTTTTCCATAAAAATTTTCTTTTTTCATTTTTACAGACTAATTTGTGAAGCACTGGGGCATTCAAAATGCTCACCACCCATCTAGATAAGTTCCCTGGGGGGTCTAGTTTCCAAAATGGGGTCACTTGTGGGGGAGCTCCAATGTTTAGGCACACAGGGGCTCATATTTACAGATTATTTTGTGAAGCACCGGGGTGTTCAAAATGCTCACCACCCATCTATCTAAGTTCCCTGGGGGATCTAGTTTCCAAAATGGGGTCAATTGTGGGGGAGCTCCATTGTTTAGGCACACAGGGGCTCTCCAAACGCGACATGGTGTCCGCTAACAATTGGAGCTAACTTTTCAGTCAAATTGTTAGCGGACACCATGTCGCGTTTGGAGAGCCCCTGTGTGCCTAAACCTTGGAGCTCCCTCACAAGTGACCCCATTTTGGAAACAAGAGCCCCCAGGGAACTTATCTAGATGAGTGGTGAGCATTTCGAATGCCCCAGTGCTTCACAAATTAATCTGCAAAAATTAAAAAAGAAAATTTTCATGAAAAAAAGTGTTTTTTCATTTTTACGGATGAATTTGTGAAGCACCTGGGGGTTCAAAATGCTCACCACCCATCTAGATAAATTCCCTGGGGGGTCTAGTTTCCAAAATGGGGTCATTTGTGGGGGAGCTCCAATGTTTAGGCACACAGGGGCTCTCCAAACGCAACATGGTGTCCGCTAACAATTTGACTGAAAAATCAGCTCAAATTGTTAGCGTACACCATGTCGCGTTTGGAGAGCCCCTGTGTGCTTACACATTGGAGCTCCCCCACAAGTGACCCCATTTTGGAAACTAGACCCCCCAGGGATCTTATCTAGATGGGTGGTGAGCATTTTGAACCCCCAGGTGCTTCACAAATACATCCGTAAAAATGAAAAAGTACTTTTGTTTCATAAAAATTTTCTTTTTTCTTTTTTACAGATTAATTTGTGAAGCACTGGGGTATTCACAATGCTCACCACCCATCTAGATAAGTTTCCTGGGGGGTCTAGTTTCCAAAATGGGGTCACTTGTGGGGGAGCTCCAATGTTTAGGCACACAGGGGCTCTCCAAATGCAACATGGTGTCCGCTAACAATTTGACTGAAAAATCAGCTCAAATTGTTAGCGGACACCATGTCACGTTTGGAGAGCCCCTGTGTGCCTACACATTGGAGCTCCCCCATAAGTGACCCCATTTTGGAAACTAGACCCCCCAGGGAATTTATCTAGATGGGTGGTGAGCATTTCGAACCCCCAGGTGCTTCACAAATTCATCCGTAAAAATGAAAAAGTACTTTTTTTTCTACAAAAATATTCTTTTAGCCTAAATTTTTTCATTTTCACATAGGGAACAGGATCCTAAAAATTGTTGGGCAATTTCTCCTGAGTACACCGATACCTCATATGTGGTCATAAACCACTGTTTGGGCACACAGCAGGGCTCAGAAGGGAAGGAGCGCCATTTGACTTTTTGAATGGAAAATTAGCTCCAAAAGTCAAATTGCGCTCCCTCCCTTCTGAGCCCTGCCGTGTGCCCAAACAGTGGTTTATGACCACATATGAGATATCGATGTACTCAGGAGAAATTGCCCAACAATTTTTAGGATCCATTTTATCCTGTTGCCCGTGTGAAAATGAAAGAATTGAGGCTAAAAGAACATTTTTGTTGGAAAAATTAAAATGACCATTTTTTCCTTCCACTTTGCTTTAGTTCCCGTGAAGCACCTGAAGGGTTAATAATCTTCTTGAATGTAGTTTTGAGTAGCTTGAGGGGTGCAGTTTTTGGAATGGTGTCACGTTTGGGTGTTTTCTGTCATGTAAACCCCTCAAAGGGACTTCAAATGTGATGTGGTCACAAAAAAAATGGTTTTGTAAATTTTGCTGGAAAAATGAAAAATTGCTGATGAACTTTGAACCCTTATAACGTCCGAACAAAAAAAATTTTTTTTCCCAAAATTGTGCTGATGTAAAGTAGACATGTGGGAAATGTTATTTATTAACTATTTTGTGGCACATAACTCTCTTGGTTTAGCAGAATAAAAATTCTTAATTTGAAAATTGCAAAATTTTCAAACATTTTGCCAAATTTTAAATTTTTTCACAAATAATCGCAAAAATGATCAACCTAAATTTAATACTAACATGAAGTCCAATATGTCACAAAAAAACATTCTCAGAATCACTAGGATCCGTTGAAGTGTTCCAGAGATATTACCTCATAAAGGGACACTGGTCAGAATTGACAAAAATGGCCTGGTCATTAAGGTCAAAATAGGCCGGGGGGTGAAGGGGTTAAACAATGTGGTGGTATTGTAAATGGGTGGTCTTAAATCAAATCAAAATTAATTCTAAATCTATTTAGTTTGGTAATCCTAGCTATTTTCTAATATACATGTATTAAAATTTCCTTACTATACCCAATATACGCTATATACCTTGTATTCTATTTTTTTCATACTTCCTGTGTAATTATGCTTCTGTTGAGAATCTCAGCGCATGCCAGGATACTCAAGCAAAGTATCATCAGAGCACGGGGCAGTGGCTGCTGTCACCATCACAGCCGCTGCCGCATGCATGTAAAGAAGCATCATCAGTAATGCTCATTTTAGAGGCTGTGTTCAACCCTGCTGTCCCTGCTGTGACCCTCTTTGCATTGTGCAGTGTGCCATCAGCACAGTGACAGCATTCATTCTATTGTTGGCTCAGATCAGTAATAATATGCGGAACAGAATGGTGTCAATACCAGGCATGCAGTAGACTACTGACATCACTGGTCTTTTGCATGCCTGGTATTGACACCGCACTATTACCTGCAGGGAGGGACATGGTAGGGATGAGTATAGCCCCTGAAAAGAGTGTGATGGTGCTTTGTTAAAGGGAAGAGGCAGAGGCTGTGACAGGGACTGCAGCCTCAGTCCCCTGCTCTGATAACAGATTGTTTGAGTTTCCCAGCATGCACTGGGATTCTCACACGAAGCATAATCACACAGGAAATAGGAAAAAAAATAAAATAGCAGTTAGATCATATAGACAGGGAATGGTATGGAATATTTAATACAAGTATATTAGAAAATAGCTGACATTACAGCATTAAATCGATAACGATTTAGGCTAGGGTCACACTTGGCATGAGTTTTTTAAGTGCCTTAAAAATAAGCATGCGTTTCTGCATGCATTTTTCATTTCTGCATGTTTTTTTTAGGTGCCTTTTGGGTACCCATACATTTTTCCATGCGTTTTTGAATCAGCACCTAAAAAAAGTTCATGCACCGTTTTTTGGTGCGGATTTAAAAACGCATGCGTTTTTTAACATGGGCCCCTATGGAAAACGCATGCCTTTATGGATGGTACTAAATAGTACTAATGTACCACACGTTTTTGGATGGTACTAAATGGTACTAATGTACCATGCGTTTTTGCATGCGTTTTTAAAAACTTAGGTCTCCAAAAAAGCATGTAAAATCTGCAAGTGTGACCCTAGCCTTAGGCTAGGGTCACACTTGGCATGCGTTTTTTTTGGTGCCTTAAAAATAAGCATGCGTTTCTGCATGCTTTTTACATTTCTGCATGGGGTTTTTTAGGTGCTTTTTGGCACCCATGCTTTTTCCATGCCTTTTTGAATCAGCACCAAAAAATAATGCATGCACCATTTTTTGGTGCTGTTTTAAAAACGCATGCGTTTTTGCATGGTACTAAATGGTACTAATGGTACCATGCGTTTTTGCATGCGTTTTTGAAGGCAGCTCCCCACTTAAGTGCAAAAACACATGCCAAAAACGCATGGGACTTTAGGCATGCGTTTTTGCTATTGGGGCATGCGTTTTTGCTTTTGGGGCATGCGTTTTTTGCATGGGGGCCTATGGGTGCATTTTTACATGTGTTTTTATAAACGCAGGTCTCCAAAAACGCATGTAAAATCTGCAAGTGTGACCCTAGCCTTAGATGGAGATTTAGTTTCACTTTGAACCCGACTGTCTATTCTGTCTAAAATTACAGTTTTAGTAAATACTGTATGCCGCAATGTAATAATAAATACCAATAGTAGTAATACTGTAATATGGAAACAAATGAGTTTTATATAGTATGGAGTTTTCATTAGACAATGCACTTATATTTTGTGAAGTTTATTAGTACGGTATTTAATCATTAGGCTATTTGAGCAGCCATGCCATCAGCACCTAAGGTTACCTTGATATTCATTACCATATTTTGGCTCTTTTTTAACATGACTCAGTTTGGTAACTATTGTATTCTACCTGTCTAGCACATTTTTTTCCTTTTTTTCTGGGCTCCTTTATAAAATCACCTTTGTACTTGCTTCCACAATTCAGGTGGTATCTTTAAACCTTTGTAAAATGCTCCAGCATTGACTGACATGCCTGGACTGAGATAAATTACTTTGTGCAAGAATATAAGAGCCATTGCATAGTTAAATTCAAGGTTCAATCGACAAGCTACACTACAGGATTATGTCCTTCATCTTTTCTCATATTGAAGGTAAAGAAGCATGAATCTGAAACATGCCTTACCAGTGGTTAGACAAAAACAGATACATTATCTACTATTTAAAGGGGATGCAGATACCATGCCAATTTACTGAAGAAATGCTCAAAAACTAGAAATTCCAGGGCCATGAGTGCATAATTATGGGGTTGCTTTATTTGAAAAACGTTAAAAACATACACATCCCACCGGACGCGTTTTGGACGTTAGTCATTACTCAAGGACTACTGAAGAAATGCATGTCTATTTTTTTTCTCAGGGTCCATACTGAGTATACTTAGTACATATAAGCTGTGTATAAAATCTTTTTTAGAATAGGTACAGATCATATTCAACCGAAGTCTGGCACAAAAATACACTACTCACAAAAAGTTAAGGATATTTGGCATTTGGGTCAAATTTCAGATCAACCTAAGATGCACACTAACCTTTTCAGGTGAACAATGTGACCTTGTCTACACTTTTGATTGCAGATGTCCTCCTGTTGAATATTACTCGTATAGTTGTTTTTGCACAGCTTGCTGTCTTCTAATAAGGAGCTTAATGGCAAAATTTAGAACAGGTGTTTAATCCATAAATTACCCAATAAATGTTATGGTTCAATTAGAGTTGATAGCTTAACAGTCCTCCTCATCATGCTGTTCACATTTTAACAGCATGAGGCCACGATGATATCTAACAATTGATCAACAGTACCTTGCCATTGTGTTTACATTTGTTGAATCTGCATGTTAAATGACCTATAGGGGTACCTGACCACTACATCAAGTACAGGCTTCATTGTCTTGCATGGGCCAGGGAGCATTAATCCTGAATAAGTGACTAGTAGGCCTCAGTGCTGTTCAATGATGAAAGTCAATTCACGCTTTGCAGCAAAAATGATGGCTGTCAACAATGTTGGAGACTTCAAAGAGAGCGCTAGGTGTCAGCCACTGTTGTCACCAGATGAGCCTTTGGTCGGGATGGTGTTATAGTCTGGACAGGTGTGTCTAGTCAATGCAGAGCTGCCCTATGCTTTGTGAATAGTACAGTGACAAGCCAGTACTACTAGAATAACCTCAATACTCCATTGTGCCTCTGCATAAACAACACAGGCCCAATTTCATCTACATGGATTGCAATGCTCCAGCTCATCGAGGTTACATCATTAGGGATCGGCTGGAGCACCTCAAATAGAATGAGTGGCCTGCACATTCTCTAGATATCAATTTCATAGAAAATCTATGGGATCAGCTGAACTTCAATGACCTAAGGGCCGCCCTTTAAAAAGAGTGGGATGCTATGTCTAAGCAGACAATAACTCAAGCTATATTGAACAGCATGAGACATCGTTGTTAAGCTGTAAGTGATGCTCAAGGCCACAAAATAAGTTATTGAGACATTTAGATTTTTGTTGGGATATACCCACCACTGTTGTTGACTTTTGTGCCAATAAGTTGTTAGAGATGACCAGGTAAAAAATGTTTGTACTGTGTTAGCCAGTAGATAGAAAAATATTAGAATATGAGAGTCCTCAGTGGTTCATATCTTTTAATGGCTAACTGAAAAATGGTAAGAAAAATGGTAAGAAAAAGCAAACAGCTATAAGAGTAATACCAATTTTTCAAATGTTTTTGATAAAATAAACAACTTTATTGTATAAATTTAATTTAAAAGTATCAATACAGACAAACACAATTAGGAAACATCATTCACTTTTTACAGCACCAGAGAAGGGTCTAAATTGCCCTATGATCAGCCCTACCTGTCAATGGAGGATTCACACCTTAGGCAGAGGGTGCCCCCATACCACGGCGGCTCTCCCTATGGGTGCCCCTGGTCTAAACCATAAATGATGACAGTAATGAGGAACCTTCAAGTGAGACAACTTAACTCAGGGTTAACTCAGGGTTTTGGTCTCCACATAAGGTTCGATGCTGTTTTTTGGTGAACAGTGTTTTCCAGTTGGTTAAAAATTCTCCGTGAACTTGACGCACTTCTCCCCTATGGTGTAAGGGGTTCATCAGAAGCATTTCACCTGAAATGAGATTATAATTATGAGTATATATATATATATATATATATATTTATATATTATATTTATATATATATATATATATATATATTATATATATATATATATATATATATCATATAGACATCACACCAAGTCTCAATCATAACAAAATTAGATCATTGGTAAGAAATACCTTATACCGTGTTTCCCCGAATATAAGACAGGGTCTTATATTAATTTTACCCCCAAAAGTCCCACCCTGTCTTATATTCGGGGTATGACTTATATAAAAAAAAAATGACAAAAATAAAAAGTCCCAGCCCCATACAGTATGCCACTGCAGCCCCAGCACAGTACCGTTAAAACCGCAATTCCGCCGCACAGCCGACTTGCGGCACACTTGCGGCAGGTCCCCATACAATGTACGGTACTGTATGGGACACTTGCGGCAAGGTGCGGCAAAGGTGCGGTAACCGCACCTTGCCGCAATTGTCTCATACAGTACCGTACATTGTATGGGGACCTGCCGCAAGTGTGCCGCAAGTGTGCCACAAGTCGGCCGCAAGTCGGCTGTGCAGCGGAATTGCGGTTTTAATGGGCAAGTCGGCAAGGAAACATCCTTACTTTTTAGGGTAATGGCGGCCTCGGGCTATGGATTCCTCCGCAGTGCAGGGCGTTGTCCAGATGCTTCATCATGCAGGAGCTTCTGGCCAATCAGCACTCGAGCCGCTGAGCCAATCAGCGCTCGAGATGCTGGGGAGCCGCTGGCTAATCAGAAGCTCCTGCCAGCAGCGGTGACGTCAGGCCGGGGCGACAGGCGCACAAGATTAACCCTATGCCCTCGGGGTTACCTGCGGCACCTGAGGGCAGAGGGGAGCCCACGGGGGACAGCGGACCTGCGGCTGCACCTGAGGGCAGAGGGGAGCCCACGGAGGACAGTGGGGCCAGTGGGACAGCGGGGACACAGATAAAACATGCAATGGGCAAAAATGGCACTTTAGCGGTACCCTGTTTTATATTCCCCGAAAATAAGTCACCCTGTCTTATAATCGGGGTATGACTTATATTGGAAAATTCTGCGCTAGCCCTGCCCTGACTTATATTCGGGGGTGACTTATTTTCGGGGAAACAGGGTAGCAGGGGTGGGCAACTCCAGGCCTCAAGGGCCATACACAGTGCAGGTTTTCTGTATATCCTTAGCATTTGACAGTTGGTAATTTAATCTCCTGCACAGGTGATGATTCCAACTGTCAAATGCTAAGGATATACAGAAAACCTGGACTGTGTGCGGCCCTCGAGGCCTGGAGTTGCCCACCCTGCCTTATAGAATAGATGAAAACAATTGCAGATAATATTGCTATCAAGAGTCCAGAATCAAATAGAGATGGCTGTTCAGGCAAAGTAGGCTACTGCATACTAAAGAATAGTAATGATGTTAGTGGATACATTTTATTGTTATTGATGGGTAAGGCCCAAAATTAATGCATACTTATAAGGTAGCACTATTTGAAATAGATGACTTCACAGCATGGAGACTTTTATATAAATATCCAGGACAGATCTATTTAAAAAAATTGTACCAGAGATATGTGAGAAATAAAGTGAAAGACTACCAGGAATAAATGTAAATATATAATATACCATGTAGTACTCACAAAATATGGCTGAAAAAGGCCCACAAAATTTGTCAGACCAATGTGCTTCAAAGTTTTAATACAGAATGTTGTGCACCAGCCCTGAAAGACCAAATCTAGTAACTCACAAAAATCTACTGGTACAACGTCCATGATAAAGATACTCACATTTTCTCAGTCCGTCCTGCATACAGCCCCAATGGAGGAATGAGGAAGTTACGGCAGGCCTCCCATATATATATCCACCAGCAATCATGCAAAGCTACTACCAATTTGCCTTTTAGCCACTCATGAGCGGTGTATCTGGATCTGAGAATGTAGCTCCGCCCACCAGAAATGCATGTGCATTCCACCGGTCACATGATGTGAACCTGTGGCCCGCAAACAGGAAGTGCGTCATCATTTTACCGATAACATAATCGGAGGCAGAATTCCATTTAGTTGCGATCACGTGACCTTACTAGAACGCCCCCCAAACACCGAAATTGGTTACTAAGGATTCAAAACAATTAAAGATATCTACAATTGAAAATATTTAGGGATAAGAATACCCCTACTTTCTATAAGGGCATATTTTTAGATATACCCACAGGATCACCTTAAGTAAATGAATAAAAAGGGGTTATAATGGACCTCTGTTAAAGAGACTTGACCCTTAAAGGAGGAGGGGTGACATCAACACCCTATATAAGGTGTGCTTAATTATTAGGCAACTTCCTTTCCTTTGGCAAAATGAGTCAGAAGAGAGATTTGACGGGCTCTGAAAAGTCCAAAATTGAAAGATGTCTTGCAGAGGGATGCAGCAGTCTTGAAATTGCCAAACCTTTGATGCGTGATCACCGAACAATCAAGCGTTTCATCGCAAATTGCCAACAGGGTTGCAAGAAGCGTGTTGGGCAAAAAAGGCACAAAATAACTGCCCATGAATTGAATAAAATCAAGTGTGAAGTTGCCAAGATGCCAAGATGCCATTTGCCACCAGTTTTGCAATATTTCAGAGCTGCAACGTTACTGGAGTATCAAAAAGCACAAGGTATGCCATCCTCAGGGACATGGCCATGGTAAGAAATGCTGAAAAACGACCACCTTTGAACAAGAAACATAAGATGAAATGTCAAGACTGGGCCAAGAAATATCTTAAGACTGATTTTTCAAAGATTTTATGGACTGATGAAATGAGAGTGACTCTTGATGGGCCAGATGGATGGGCCAGAGGCTGGATCACTAAAGGGCAGAGAGCTCCACTCTGACTCAGATGCCAGCAAGGTGGAGGTGGGGTACTGGTAAGGCCTGGTATCATCAAAGATGAACTTGTGGGACCTTTTCTGGTTGAGGATGGAGTGAAGCTCAACTCGCAGACCTACTGCCAGTTTCTGGAAGACAACTTCTTCAAGCAGTGGTACAGGAAGAAGTGGGTATCGTTCAAGAAAAACATGATTTTCATGCAGGACAATGCTCCATCACATGCATCCAGCTGCTCCACATCGCGGCTGGCCAGTAAAGGTCTAAAAGAAGAAAAAATAATGACATGGCCCCCTTGTTCACCTGATCTGAACCCCATAGAGAACCTGTGGTCCCACCTAAAACGTGAGATCTACAGGGAGGGAAACAGTACACCTCTCGGAACAGTGTCTGAGTGTCTGGGGGGCTGTGGTGGCTGCTGCACGCAATGTTGATCATAAACAGATCAAGCAACTGACAGAATCTATGGATGGAAGGCTGTTGAGTCATCATAAAGAAAGGTGGCTATATTGCTCACCCATTTTTGGGGGGTTTTGTTTTTGCATGTCAGAAAAGTTTATTTCTAAATTTTGTGCAGTTATATTACTTTACCTGGTGAAAATAAACAAGTGAGATGGGAATATATTTGGTTTTTATTAAGTTGCCTAATAATTCTACACAGTAATAGTTACCTGAACAAAACAGATATCCTCCTAAGGCGGCCGTCACACGCTACGATATCTTGAAAGATATCGCTTGAACGCGCCTGATTAAAAATCGTGTGAACGATGTCTCTGCGTGTGACGGCAAGATACGACGAGCGAGAAGTGTTCAAATCGCAAGATCGAGATCTGAGCTCCGGACCTCAGATCTTGCGATGAACGATTTTACAAACAGCTTCATCGTGGTGTATAACACCACGATGAACAATCTCCCAGCGGCAGAGCCTATGCTGGGAGATGGTAACTATGGTATACGTCGGGTTACTAAGCGAGGCGCGGCGCCTAGTAACCCGATGTGTACCATAGTTACCAGCGATCTCGCTGGTCCACATCGCTGGTGAGTCTGTCTGTGTGACATCTCACCAGCGATGTGAGCGATATTGTAAGCGATCGCGCGTGCACGTGATCGCTTACAATATCGCTAGCGATATCGTAGCGTGTGACGGCCGCCTAAGATAGCCAAATCTAAAAAAAAAAACACTCCAACTTCCAAAAATATTAAGCTTTGATATTTGTGTCTTTTGGGTTGATAGAGAACATAGTTGTTGATCAATAATAAAAATAATCCTCTACAATACAACTTGCCTAATAATTCTGCACACAGTGTGTTAAGGTACCGTTGCACGTTACGATATCGAAATTATATCATCTCGGGGGCTGTCACATGCATAGATATCATGGACGATGCACCAACGATCCAGCGAACAGGAATTGTTCACACAACTCAGCGAATGGTACTTGTTCACTGATGTGAATGGGCGAAGTCGTGAATGACATTGTTATTGCGGTGTCACACACAACGATGCAGCAGGTTGGCTGATCGTGGATCGTCTGATTTGAGAACATGTTCTCAAATCTGCGATCAACTATCCAACAATTTATCGTAATCAAATCTCGGTGTTACACGCAATGATGTCCTAACGATGTAGCTTGAACGACTCCAAACCCGTGACGTTTGAGCGATATCGTGCCATGTAATGGGGACTTCAGGCACATCTGTTAACAAGATACATTTCAAAAAGGATTTTGGTTTACCCACACATTTTGGACTGCAGTCTTGCTTTTTTACAATGTGTCTCAATCTAAGCAGTAATATCTGATTCAATGATTAGCACACAGCATATAAGGGGGTGTGGTGCCAGTGAAGGGGCCTCTTGAGTCCCGTATTCAAGTCTGTTAGAATCACTGCACACACACACTTCTAGTCTTTTTGCTTATAGGTGAATGTTTATTCAGAAGGTGCTCTTGTTAGAACTGCGACAGTATGACGTTTCGGACGATTAGGTCCTTGATCACAAATATCGCCTTAGAATAGTTTAAGTTTCAATAGCACGATGTATCCCTTATGCACTCCTCCTGCATCTCCCTGGGTGTGTACACACCCCACTGCTGTGCCACCACCGTCCACAGAGCGACTGCTCCTGACTGCCATAGGCACTGTGACCAATACTCAGCCAAAAGAGGCTACATTCAAGTACAGTATCTCTCAGGGCATACTCTGTACCCTGTACGGGACCATAAGGGATACATCGTGCTATTGAAACTTAAACTATTCTAAGGCGATATTTGTGATCAAGGACCTAATCGTCCGAAACGTCATTCTGTCGCAGTTCTAACAAGAGCACCTTCTGAATAAACATTCACCTATAAAAAGACTAGAAGTGTGTGTGTGCAGTGATTCTAACAGACTTCAATGTAAGCAGTGGGGTCCTCCTGGGTCTCCTGCCGTAGCGTTTTATTTTGTGCAAATGCTGATGGGTAAAATGCGTGAGATTGATGCACCCCAAGCTTGAAGGACTGCTTGTTATTCATTGTAACTTGATTGAGGCTACTTATCCACCATTTGGATTATCCTATGTTGCAATCATTCATTGGGTTTTCTCTGCCGTCCACATCCAGGATGATTAGCTACAGTGCCATGGGTTGTAAGCTTGTTGATTATTTTGAGTTCTATGGACAAATAAACTTGAAGATATCTAGAGATAAACTTGTAACCTTCAGATTGTTAATATTTTTCACCAATTTTGGTTCTGAAATCCTCAGACAGTTCTCTTCTTGTCTTACTGTCATCCATGCTTAGTATGGCACACACAGACATACAATGCAATGATTGAGTCAACTTCTCCCATTTTAAGGCTACGTTCACACATAGAGCTTTTTTGCGCAGGTGCTTTTTCCAGCTTTTTGGACCAGTGCAAAAGAGCACAAATAAGCCCCGTAAAAAAACGTGGTGCATTCACACAACGCGTTTTTTTTATAGGGCTACTTCTCCAGTGATGTCACAGAGGGGAGGAAGAATCATGGTTCCATCTCCCCTGTGTGACATGTCTGCCAGCCCCCAATTGATTTCTTAGTGTATTAATATACTCTGCGAAATCTAAATAAAAGAAAGCCAAATGTATTAAAAATTATAAAGATTGAATACTTACCCTCCGCCGTGTGTTCGGGGAGCTGGGAGCCGGGAGAAGCCGCAGGTATCGACCTGCCAGGACCCGCCAAGATCACTGATTGGCCACTCGCTGTCATGTGGTATGTACATCATAGCTCATCACATATCACATGACCGCGAGCAGCCAATCAGCGATCACAGGCCCTGCAAGGTCGATACCTGCCGAGGATCTCTCGGCTCCCGAACATCGGGTGGAGAGATAAATATTCATTCCTTATTATTTTTCACACATTTCGCTTACTGTAATTTGGATTGCAGTGTATATTAATATACTACGAAACCCAAAGGAGCTGGCCCCTGTGTGACATCAGCACCGGCGTACTCCCGCTGGAATTGCGCATTGTCTGAACGGCAATGCATAATTCCAGCAGGGATAATGGGCTCCTATGGGAGAAAGTGTGGGTGCAGGTGCACAAAGAATAGACATGGTCATTCTTTTTACGCACGCGCTTTCTCCCATAAAAGCGCTGTGTATATTTACGCACTGTCTGAATGGCAAAGGCAGACGCAGACGCACAATGCACATTTTTGAAGAGCGCATGGAAATAAGCGCCCAAAAATGCGCAATGTGTGAACGTAGCCTTATCTGGTTTCAGGTGTGATTTTCACATTGCCAAAAGCTATTATTTGCTACAGGTGAGTGTGAACAAGCATCAAATGCTTGAAACAAAATTGTTTACACACACAAAGGAAATAAACATTTATGATTGAAATAATTTTCTGTGAGAAATAGTTTATTTTCTGGAACAATTTCAGGGGTGCCAATACTTCGGCTATGACTGTATATGAAATGTATTGTGAATTACCTGCTGGGCTCATGCAAGAAAAAATAACCCTAATACCACAGCAAAATAAACCTCTTAACTTCATTATGATACCATGGTACCATAGAGAAATCAATACACCACTTAGGGGGTCAATCCCAATTGTGTAAACACTAGACAAGTGGAATGTAAGAAAAAAAAATCACATGGCTCTTGGACCCATGTTATTTAATGAGTCAGTTCTGATTTACAAGCGTTTCCTCAGAAGTAATCGGCCTGAGGAAAAACCTTAGCATGCTGCGTATGTACGCATACAGTGTTGGGCAAAAGTATTGACACCCCTGCAATTCTATCAGATAATACTCAGTTTCTTCCTGAAAATGATTGCAATCACAAATTCTTTGGTATTATTATCTTCATTTAATTTGTCTTCAATGAAAAAAACACAAAAACAATTGTCCTAAAGCCAAATTGGATATAGTTCCACACCAAACATAAAAAAGGGGGGTGGACAAAAGTATTGACACTGTTAGAAAACTCATGTGATGCTTCTCTAATTTGTGTAATTAACAGCACCTGTAACTTACCTGTGGCACCTAACAGGTGTTGGCAGTAACTAAATCACACTTGCAGCCAGTTGACATGGATTAAAGTTGACTCAACCTCTGTCCTGTGTCCTTGTGTGTACCACATTGAGCATGGAGAAAAGAAAGAAGACCAAAGAACTGTTTGAGGACTTGAGAAACCAAATTGTGAGGAAGCATGAGCAATCTCAAGGCTACAAGTCCATCTCCAAAGACCTGAATGTCCCTGTGTCTACTGTGCACAGTGTCATCAAGAAGTTTAAAGCCCATGGCACTGTGGCTAATCTCCCTAGATGTGGACGGAAAAGAAAAATTGACAAGAGATTTCAACGCAAGATTGTGCGGATGGTGGATAAAGAACCTCGACTAACATCCAAACAAGTTCAAGCTGCCCTGCAGTCCGAGGGTACAACAGTGTCAACCCGTACTATCCATCGGCGTCTGAATGAAAAGGGACTGTATGGTAGGAGACCCAGGAAGACCCCACTTCTTTCCCCGAGACATAAAAAAGCCAGGCTGGAGTTTGTCAAAACTTACCTGAGAAAGCCTACAACGTTTTGGAAGAATGTTCTCTCTTTTTGGGCAAAGGCATCAACATAGAGTTTACAGGAAAAAAAAAAGGCATTAAAAGAAAAGAACACAGTCTCTACATTCAAACATAGCGGAGGTTCCCTGATGTTTTGGGGTTGCTTTGCTGCCTCTGGCACTGGACTGCTTGACCGTGTGCATGGCATTATGAAGTCTGAAGACTACCAACAAATTTTGCAGCATAATGTAGGGCCCAGTGTGAGAAAGCTGGGTCTCCCTCAGAGGTCATGGGTCTTCCAGCAGGACAATGACCCAAAACACACTTCAAAAAGCACTAGACAATGGTTTGAGAGAAAGCACTGGAGACTTCTAAGGTGGCCAGCAATGAGTCCAGACCTGAATCCCATAGAACACCTGTGGAGAGATCTAAAAATGGCAGTTTGGAGAAGGCACCCTTCAAATATCAGGGACCTGGAGCAGTTTGCCAAAGAAGAATGGTCTAAAATTCCAGCAGAGCATTGTAAGAAACCCATTGATGGTTACCGTAAGTGGTTGATTGCAGTTATTTTGGCTAAAGGTTGTGCAACCAAGTATTAGGCTGAGGGTGCCAATACTTTTGTCTGGCCCATTTTTGGAGTTGTGTGAAATGATCAATGCTTTGCTTTTTGCTTCATTCTCTTTTGTGTTTTTTCATTGAAGGCAAATTAAATGAAGATAATAATACCAAAGAATTTGTGATTGCAATCATTTTCAGGAAGAAACTGAGTATTATCTGACAGAATTGCAGGGGTGTCAATACTTTTGGCCAACACTGTATATCAGACAAGATGATGCAAGTCTATGGGTGCAAAAAAACTGATGGCACCCTCCGTTTTTTACGAATACATTACCATTCTGCAGCGTGAGTGAGGAAAAAAAATCATACACTCGCATAGCACTCACATGACATTTGGAATACCAAATAGATTTTGCTTGTCCAATTATTCTGGATGAAAATCAAAACTATTGTTTTCAGCATGAAAAAAGAGGTTTACAGGGCACTACTGACTGCACCTTTTGCCTAGGTTACACTGACCACCAGTGTTGCTCAGCCACATTTAGGGCCGCTTTACACACACCAACTTCTGTGTCCAACTTCTGAACAGATCTCTGGTTGCAGTGAAATCATGGACACATTGTTCTATTTTGTGGCTGTGTACAAATGGAACAATGTGTCCATGATTTCACTGCAACCAGAGATCTGTTCAGAAGTTGGACACAGAAGTTGGTGTGTGTAAAGCGGCCCTCAGACCAACAATATCATAATCCAAAGAAAAAAGTGGCCCCACCAATTTCTTTGTGCTTTTTTTATTCACCTATATCCAGGTGGACAGTATGCACAGGGAGGGGGTGGAGGAGAAAGAGCACAGACCCGTAGAAGCGGAATAAAACTCAATATAACCACATGTACACATCCTTCTTATGTCAAACACAAATGATTAATTCATAGATATACAAACAACCTCTCTTTCATGAATGCTGTTTGCTCCTCTAAAGTTTTCAGAGTTATTTTCCTCTAGTGTCAGTTTCATCTTGCATATTTATTATATAATATATTATCAATTCACAGTGCAATGTGTACTGAGTAGGGATGAGCGAGCATTAAAATGCTCGGGTGCTCGATGATCTGGTCGAGCATTTCAAGATGCTCGGGTACTCGACCAAGCACCGAGTCCAATGCAAGTCAATGAGTGATAGGCTCTGCCCACAGACATCCGCTATAAACCGAATGTTTCTGGGAAAGGGTGGGAGGGCGGGTTTTTTCAAATCATCCCAACATGCACAGCATACAACATCTTGCTGTGCCCCCCAGAGGGACCCTAACAATCAATCTGCTCTCTGTGAGGTGCCAGCTCACTGTGTGCACTGAAAGGAGCTGTATACTTGTGTCACATCGATAATGATTAGTGATGAGTCCGAGCATCTCGGCGGTACTCGCCGAGCATCCTGAGTACCGGGATACTCGTGCGAGTACCGAGTAGCGGCGAGCATGCTCGCTCAGCAATAGTACTGAGTACAATCCAGTCAGAACCATCTATATGAAGTACGCTTTTAGGCGGGTGTCACACGCTTCAATATCGATAGCGATATTGTTAGCGATCACGTGCACGCGTGATCGCTAACAATATCGCTCACATCGCTGGTGAGCTGTCACACAGACAGACTCACCAGCGATGTGGACCAGCGAGATCGCTGGTAACTATGGCGCACATCAGGTTACTAGGCGCCGCGCGGCGCTTAGTAACCCGACGTTTACCATAGATACCATCTCCCAGCATAGGCTCTGCCGCTGGGAGATGGATCATCGTGGTGTCACACACCACATTGAGGCAGATTGATCAAGCGTTTATCGCTTGATATGAGCTCCGGCTCACCAATCTGCGATCTAATGATCAAGCGATTTTACATTGTAAAATCGCTTGATTGCACGCAGCGACGCACAAACGATATCACTTAAGCGATCAAAAAGCAGATCGCTTAAGCGATATCGTGCATTAAATTGATGCGTGTGACAGCCGCCTTATATTCATGATCAGCACTGATGGATGATGTCACTGTTTGGCTACTGAAGCCCAGGTAAATCAATCTTGGATGGAAGAAGTATTTTACAATACTAGCTTCAAATGCTTTATTTCTGATCATTAATATTTCTGGTCATTCATGTTTATTATGATTTTTAGTGCATGTTGTGTAATGTGAGATAACGTCATGTATATCATTGTCACCTCACACGTAAACACACATGGCTCAAAAGCACAAAGCAAACCTCACACATACACATAGGCGCACCCAAGGGGGGGGACCTACGTGTTTGGACCCCCCCTTTGGACGGCCCTGAGAAGTGGTGCAGTACACAAGGAGCTGGGCCCCTATGTCAGGAGACAGGAACAATTACACAGCACCCAAGGGCCCACAAAAGAGGCTGCTTTTAGGGGGGCTTCGCTCCCCCAAACCCCCCCACCGGGGGCTTTGCCCCTCGGAACCCCGCTGGGGGGTGACACCCCCCTTTCAGGGCCGGTGTGTGTTTCTTGGACCCCTACCTTGGGAAATTTCTGGGTGCGCCACTGCACATACACACAAAAGACACATCTCAGATATGTACATTTCACACACTACACCTTATACAGTTGTGGACAAAAGTATTGACACCCCTACAATTCTGTCAGATAATACTCAGTTTCTTCCTGAAAATTATTGCAATCACAAATTCTTTGGTATTATTATCTTCATTTAACCCCTTAAGGACCGAGTCACTTTGCAGCTTAATGACCAGACCATTTTTTGTAATTCTGACCACTCTCCCTTTATGAGGTAATATCTCTGGAACGCTTCAACGGATCCTAGCGATTATGAGATTGTTTTTTCGTGACATATTGGGCTTCATGTTAGTATTAAATTTAGGTCGATAATTTTTGCGTTTATTTGTGAAAAAATAAAAAATTTGGCAAAAATTTTGAAAATTTAGCAATTTTCAAATTTTTAATTTTTATTCTGCTAAACCAGAGAGTTATGTGCCACAAAATAGTTAATAAATAACATGTCCCACATGTCTACTTCACATCAGCACAATTTTGGAAGAAAAAAAAAATTTGGTAGGACGTTATAAGGGTTCAAAGTTCATCAGCAATTATTCATTTTTCCAGCAAAATTTACAAAACCAATTTTTTAGTGACCACATCACATTTGAAGTCCCTTTGAGGGGTGTACATGACAGAAAACACCCAAAAGTGACACCATTCCAAAAACTGCACCCCTCAAGCTACTCAAAACTATATTGAAGAAGATTATTAACCCTTCAGGTGCTTCACAGGAACTAAAATAATGTTGAAGGAAAAAATGGACATTTTAATTTTTGTAACAAAAATGTTCTTTTAGCCTCAATTTTTTCATTTTCACATGGGCAACAGGATAAAATGCATCCTAAAATTTGTTGGGCAATTTCTCCTGAGTACACCGATGCCTCATATGTGGTCATAAACTACTGTTTGGGCGCACGGCAGGGCTCAGAAGGGAGGGAGCGCAATTTGAATTTTAGAGCCAATTTTCCGTTCAAAAAGTGAAATGGCGCTCCTTCACTTCTGAGCCCTGCCGTGCGCCCAAACAGTGGTTTATGACCACATATAAGGTATCGGTGTACTCAGGAGAAATTGCCCAACAAATTTTGGGATGTATTTTATCCCTTTGCCCATGTGAAACTGAAAAAATGTAGGCAAAAAGAATTTTTTTGTGAAAAAAAAGTGTTTTTTTAATTTTTATGAATGAATTTGTGAAGCATCTGGGGGTTCAAAGTGCTCACTATGCATCTAGATACCTTCCTTAGGGGGTCTAGTTTCCAAAATGGGGTCACCTGTGGGGGAGCTCCAATGTGGAGACACACCGGGGCCCTCCAAACGCGACATGGTGTCCGCTAACAATTTGAATGGAAAATGAGCTCAAATTGTTAGCTGACACCATGTCGCGTTTGGAGGGTCCCTGTGTGTCTCCGCATTGGAGCTCCCCCACAAGTGACCCCATTTTGGAAACTAGACCCCAAAGGAACATATCTAGATGCATAGTGAGCACTTTGAACCCCCAGATGCTTCACAAATTGATCCATAATAATGAAAAAATAATTTTTTTGTGGGAAAAAAAAGTGCTTTTTCATTTTTACGGATGAATTTCTGAAGCATATGGGGGTTCAAAGTGCTCACTATGCATCTAGATACGTTCCTTAGGGGGTCTAGTTTCCAAAATGGGGTCACTTGTGGGGGAGCTCCAATGCGGAGACACACAGGGACCCTCCAAACGCGACATGGTGTCAGCTAACAATTTGAGCTCATTTTCCATTCAAATTGTTAGCGGACACCATGTCGCGTTTGGAGGGCCCCGGTGTGTCTCCACATTGGAGCTCCCCCACAGGTGACCCCATTTTGGAAACTAGACCCCCTAAGGAAGGTATCTAGATGCATAGTGAGCACTTTGAACCCCAGATGCTTCACAAATTCATTCATAAAAATTAAAAAAACACTTTTTTTTCACAAAAAAATTCTTTTTGCCTACATTTTTTCAGTTTCACATGGGCAAAGGGATAAAATACATCCCAAAATTTGTTGGGCAATTTCTCCTGAGTACACCGATACCTTATATGTGGTCATAAACCACTGTTTGGGCGCACGGCAGGGCTCAGAAGTGAAGGAGCGCCATTTCACTTTTTGAACGGAAAATTGGCTCTAAAATTCAAATTGCGCTCCCTCCCTTCTGAGCCCTGCCGTGCGCCCAAACAGTAGTTTATGACCACATATGAGGCATCGGTGTACTCAGGAGAAATTGCCCAACAAATTTTAGGATGCATTTTATCCTGTTGCCCATGTGAAAATGAAAAAATTGAGGCTAAAAGAACATTTTTTGAACTCCCAGATGCTTCACAAATTCATCCATAAAAATGAAAAAGCACGTTTTTTTCCACAAAAAGTTTCTTTTTTCATTTTTACGGATGAATTTCTGAAGCACCTGGGGGTTCAAAGTGCTCACTATGCATCTAGATACGTTCCTTTGGGGGTCTAGTTTCCAAAATGGGGTCACTTGTGGGGGAGCTCCAATGTGGAGACACACGGGGACCCTCCAAACGCGACATGGTGTCCGCTAACAATTTGAATGGAAAATGAGCTCAATTTGTTAGCGGACACCATGTCGCGTTTGGAGGGTCCCCATGTGTCTCCACATTGGAGCTCCCCCACAAGTGACCCCATTTTGGAAACTAGACCCCCAAAGGAACGTATCTAGATGCATAGTGAGCACTTTGAACCCCCAGGTGCTTCAGAAATTCATCCGTAAAAATGAAAAAAGAAACTTTTTGTGGAAAAAAACGTGCTTTTTCATTTTTATGGATGAATTTGTGAAGCATCTGGGAGTTCAAAGTGCTCACTATGCATCTAGATACGTTCCTTCGGGGGTCTAGTTTCCAAAATGGGGTCACTTGTGGGGGAGCTCCAATGTGGAGACACACGGGGACCCTCCAAACGCGACATGGTGTCCGCTAACAATTTGAATGGAAAATGAGCTCAATTTGTTAGCGGACACCATGTCGCGTTTGGAGGGTCCCCATGTGTCTCCACATTGGAGCTCCCCCACAAGTGACCCCATTTTGGAAACTAGACCCCCAAAGGAACGTATCTAGATGCATAGTGAGCACTTTGAACCCCCAGGTGCTTCAGAAATTCATCCGTAAAAATGAAAAAAGAAACTTTTTGTGGAAAAAAACGTGCTTTTTCATTTTTATGGATGAATTTGTGAAGCATCTGGGAGTTCAAAGTGCTCACTATGCATCTAGATACGTTCCTTCGGGGGTCTAGTTTCCAAAATGGGGTCACTTGTGGGGGAGCTCCAATGTGGAGACACACGGGGACCCTCCAAACGCGACATGGTGTCCACTAACAATTTGAATGGAAAATGAGCTCAATTTGTTAGCGGACACCATGTCGCGTTTGGAGGGTCCCCATGTGTCTCCACATTGGAGCTCCCCCACAAGTGACCCCATTTTGGAAACTAGACCCCCGAAGGAACGTATCTAGATGCATAGTGAGCACTTTGAACCCCCAGGTGCTTCAGAAATTCATCCGTAAAAATGAAAAAAGAAACTTTTTGTGGAAAAAAACGTGCTTTTTCATTTTTATGGATGAATTTGTGAAGCATCTGGGGGTTCAAAGTGCTCACTATGCATCTAGATATAATCCTTTGGGGGTCTAGTTTCCAAAATGGGGTCACTTGTGGGGGAGCTCCAATGTGGAGACACACAGGGGCTCTCCATACGCGACATGGTGTCCGCTAACAATTGGAATTGTTAGCGGACACCTTGTAGGATATGAAGAGCCCCTATGTGCCTAAACATTGGAGCGCCCCCACAAGTGACCCCATTTTGGAAACTAGACCACCCAAGGAACGTATCTAGATGCATAGTGAGCACTTTGAACCCCCAGGTGCTTCACAAATTGATCCGTAAAAATGAAAAAAGAAACTTTTTGTGGAAAAAAAACGTGCTTTTTCATTTTTATGGATGAATTTGTGAAGCATCTGGGAGTTCAAAGTGCTCACTATGCATCTAGATACGTTCCTTCGGGGGTCTAGTTTCCAAAATGGGGTCACTTGTGGGGGAGCTCCAATGTTCAGGCACACAGGGAGGGGCTCTCCATACCCGACATGGTTTCCGCTAACAATTGGACCTAATTTTCTATTGAAATTGTTAGCGGACACTATGTCGCATATGGAGAACCCGTGTGCCACCAGCACAAGGGCAACTGGTAGAGTTGGGGTACAGCACCAGAAAATGCCGCCTCTAATGAATGCGCTATTTTCTTGGGTGGCTGTGGGTTGAAATTTGCAGCGTGGGGGACCCACAACATTTGAGTCTCTCCACGCTGAGGATTCCAGTCAGCCAGCTACCAAGTTGTACATGGCCGGCTACAAATACAGCGAAGGCTTTATTTTATTTCTAGAACTAATTCTAGAAAAAAAAATGACGTAGGGCTCCGCCATATTTTTGGTCCAGCCAGGTACAACTTGGCAGCTACAGACTGCCAGCAACCCCCAGCTGCCTCGCTGTACCTGGCTGCAACCAAAAATACAGCGAAGCCCATTTTTTTTTATTTCTAGAACTAATTCTAGAAAAAAAAATGACGTAGGGCTCCGCCATATTTTTGGTCCAGCCAGGTACAACTTGGCAGCTACAGACTGCCAGCAACCCCCAGCTGCCTCGTTGTACCTGGCTGCAACCAAAAATACAGCAAAGCCCATTTTTTTTTATTTCTAGAACTAATTCTAGAAAAAAAAATGACGTAGGGCTCCGCCATATTTTTGGCCCAGCCAGGTACAACTAGGCAGCTGGGGGCTGGAATTCTCAGCATGGAAAGGCCCAAGCGTTCTGGGCCCCCCATGCTGCGAATTGCAGCCCGCAGCCGCTCCAGAAAATGGCGCATTCATTGAAGCGCCATTTTCTGGCGCTGTACCCATGCTCTTCCAGTTGCCCTGGTGCCGGTGGCAAACTGGGTAATAAAGGGGTTAATGCCAGCTTTTTATTGGCAGCTGGCACTAAGCCCGAGATTCATAATATAGGGCCAATGTTAGACCCGCCATTAGGAATCTCTGGTAAATAGTCAGAAAATACACACATAGAAAAATCTTTTTATTTGAAAAAAAAACACAAACAAAATTCGGACTCCATCTTTATTATGAAGATCCGACGTAGTCCACAACGAAGGTCCCACGACGCTCGATTGCCTCCGACGTAGTCCACAACGAAGGTCCCACGACGCTCGATCGCCTCTGCTCAATCCAGAGACTGCAGCAAGGGATCAAGTGTCCTCTTCCTACAGTCTCAGGGGTCAGAGTTATGGTGCACTGTATGACAATGATCAGTTATACAGTGCACCATGACTATGATCGCAGAGACTATAACAAGAGGACACTTGATCCCTTGTTGCACCCATCCATCCACCTATGCACCCATCATCCACGCACTCACATCCACGTACGCACATCCACGCATGCACACAACCACGCACGCACATCCACGCATGCACACATCCACGCACGCATGCTGACATCCACGTACATCCACACACACATCCACGTACATCCACATCCACGTACGCACACATCCACGCACGCACATTCACACACGCACATCCACGTACGCACATCCACGCACGCACATCCACGTACGCACATCCACGTATGCACATCCACGTACGCACATCCACGTACGCACATCCACGCATGCACACAACCACGCACGCACATCCACGCATGCACACATCCACGCACGCATGCTGACATCCACGTACATCCACACACACATCCACGTACATCCACGTACGCACACATCCACGCACGCACATTCACACACGCACATCCACGTACGCACATCCACGCACGCACATCCACGTACGCACATCCACGTACGCACATCCACGTACGCACATCCACGTACGCACATCCACGTACGCACATCCACGCATGCACACAACCACGCACACACATCCACACATGCATATCCACGTACGCACATCCACGTACGCACATCCACGTACGCACATCCACGTGCTGACATCCACGCATGCACACACCCACGCACACACATCCACGCACGCACACATCCATCCATCCACCCATCCATCCATCCACCCACCCATCCATCCATCCATCCATCCACCCATCCATCCACCCATCCATCCATCCATCCATTCATTCATTCTTTCATTCTTTCATTCATTCTTTCATTCATTCATACTTACCCAGCGATGAGGAGGAGGAGCCCCTGAGAAGAGGAGGAGCCACACTGCAGAGGAGGCCCGACGGTGCGGGCGGGTGCACCGAGCGTGCAGCCCGCCGGGAATCGGGATAGGTGAGCGGGGCTGGGGACCAGGGATCGGGGGCTGGGGACCGAGTCCCGGGGGCTGGGGACCAGCAGGGAGGAGGAGGGGGCCCTGCAGCTTTGCCGGTGGGCGCAGAAGCCCGCCGGCAAACAAACTGTGCAAGGTGGAGGGCGGGGATGGACGGGAGACAGGGGGGGGCTGCACAGGGGACGGGGACAGGACACAGAGGGCTCAGGACACAGGGGGGGGGCTACAGGACACAGGGGGAGCTGGACACAGGGGGCGGGGACAGGACACAGGAGGGGCTGCACAGGGGACAGGGACCGCACACAGGAGGGGCTGCACAGGGGACGGGGACAGGACACAGGAGGGGCTGCACAGGGGACGGGGACAGGACACAGGGGGCTCAGGACACAGGGGGGGGCTACAGGACACAGGGGGAGCTGGACACAGGGGGCGGGGACAGGACAAAGGGGGAGCTGGAGCATCAGCTCATGGCCGGCGGCTGCGGTGCAACCCGCCCGCAGATAAGAGTGATTGCGGTGGGGGAGGGGGGTGAAGGGGTTAACAGGGGTGCCCACACCTCTGCCCCTGACCCTTGGCTGTCACTGACAGCTTTTAGATTTGAGCTGTCACTGTTCGTTTAGGAGCAGTGACAGTTCAAAGCCATGACGAGTATACTCGTCATGATGCGGGAACTGACATCTTTTCATGACGAGTATACTCGTCATTGGTCGTAAAGAGGTTAATTTGTCTTAAATGAAAAAACACAAAAGAGAATGAAGCAAAAAGCAAAACATTGATCATTTCACACAAAACTCCAAAAATGGGCCAGACAAAAGTATTGGCACCCTCAGCCTAATACTTGGTTGCACAACCTTTAGCCAAAATAACTGCAATCAACCGCTTCCGGTAACCATCAATGAGTTTCTTACAATGCTCTGCTGGAATTTTAGACCATTCTTCTTTGACAAACTGCTCCAGGTCCCTGATATTTGAAGGATGCCTTCTCCAAACTGCCATTTTTAGATCTCTCCACAGGTGTTCTATGGGATTCAGGTCTGGACTCATTGCTGGCCACCTTAGAAGTCTCCAGTGCTTTCTCTCAAGCCATTTTCTAGTGCTTTTTGAAGTGTGTTTTGGGTCATTGTGCTGCTGGAAAACCCATGAGGGAGACCCAGCTTTCTCACACTGGGCCCTACATTATGCTGCAAAAATTTTTGGTAGTCTTCAGACTTCATAATGCCATGCACACGGTCAAGCAGTCCAGTGCCAGAGGCAGCAAAGCAACCCCAAAACATCAGGGAACCTCCGCCATGTTTGATTGTAGGGACCGTGTTCTTTTATTTGAAGGCCTCTTTTTTTATCCTGTAAACTCAATGTTGATGCCTTTGCCCAAAAAGCTCTACTTTTGTCTCATCTGACCAGAGAACATTCTTCCAAAACGTTGTAGGCTTTCTCAGGTAAGTTTTGGCAAACTCCAGCCTGGCTTTTTTATGTCTCGGGGTAAGAAGTGGGGTCTTCCTGGGTCTCCTACCATACAGTCCCTTTTCATTCAGACGCCGACGGATAGTACGGGTTGACACTGTTGTACCCTCGGACTGCAGGGCAATTTGAACTTGTTTGGATGTTAGTTGAGGTTCTTTATCCACCATCCTCACAATCTTGCATTGAAATCTCTCGTCAATTTTTCTTTTCCGTCCACATCTAGGGAGATTAGCCACAGTGCCATGGGCTTTAAACTTCTTGATGACACTGCACACGGTAGACACAGGAATATTCAGGTCTTTGAAGATGAACTTGTAGCCTTGAGATTGCTTATGCTTCCTCAGAATTTGGTTTCTCAAGTCCTCAGACAGTTTTTTGATCTTCTTTCTTTTCTCTATGCTCAATGTGGTACACACAAGGACACAGGACAGAGGTTGAGTCAACTTTAATCCATGTCAACTGGCTGCAAGTGTGATTTAGTTATTGCCAACACCTGTTAGGTTCCACAGGTAATTTACAGGTGCTGTTAATTACACAAATTAGAGAAGCATCACATGATTTTTCTAACAGTGCCAATACTTTTGTCCACCCTCTTTTTTATATTTGGTGTGGAATTAGATCCAATTTGGCTTTAGGACAATTCTTTTTTTTCATTTAAGACAAATTAAATAAAGATAATAATACCAAAGAATTTGTGATTGCAATCATTTTCAGGAAGAAACAGAGTATTATCTGACAGAATTGCAGGGGTGTCAATACTTTTGTCCACAACTGTACCTCAAATATCACACACAAATAAATACCTTACACACCACACACCAGATACACACTTCACAAAACACACACCACACACATACATATACTTCACACACGATATACACATACCTCACACACCACATATATACACATATTACACACACCTCATGCACCACACATAAACAGTGACACACACAGTCTCCAGGACTGTAAAAGTTCACTCCTGCCTCTTATAAAAGGTTAAGAGGCAGGGGCATAACGATGATGATCGAGCCAAGTGTGACTGCAACTGGGCCCATGCTAGAGGGAGACCACCAAAAGTCAGGGGCTATTTCAGCTGGCTTTACATCCGAGATTGCACATTCAGCTGAACTGTATTGCAGCGCAGAGACCAGCTGGGTCCCTGCACTGCAATATATGCTGCCGACCAATCAAAACCCAGCAGTTGAGGTTGACGTGCAAGTCACAGTATGTGGCAGTGACATTATGGGATGCCCATTGCTTACAGCTGCTGGCTTCTGCTCCATCTATGCAAGAGGACTCTGTGTAATGACCAGAGGTCTGACTGAGATCCAGTGAGTCACAAACTGAGATAAAGGCAAAAATAAGTAATACTTTCTTTACTGAAAATTTGTTGGGGAAAAATTCGGCATACGATGCAACACTGGTAACTTCCGCTAGGACTACTGTACTTATAAATAATATTCACTCACCATAAAGCTGGGATCAGTGTGCCAATTCCAAAGTTTTCGGTTTATTTGTATTGCACAGAGGAACAGGAACAAATTTACCTAACAGCTACATAAAACAAAACTTCTAATTAGCTGCATACGAACAAGTGTAAATCAGATAAGAGTGTTCTATGGGAACTCCTGGAATGGCACACTGAGTATAATCTTAACAACACTAATAATACGAATGCATGAAAATACAACTGATGTTATTATACTCCTGGCCTTGGGATAGGCTAGGGTCACACATGAGCCTTGGATCCGTTAAAAGCATCCGTTTTCTACTTAGAATTTTTTTAAAAACGAATCCGTTAATGGATCCATAGGCCCCAATGCAAAAAACGCAGTGTCAAAAGTGCACTAAAAAAACGCTATGCATTTTTGTAACGGCCGCTAAAAACGCTGCAAGCAGCATTTTTGGTTGCAGCAAAAAAAAATGTATAGCGCTATTTTAAAATGGGGCCCTATGGGAAATGCATGTGTTAACGCATGGTACATATAGGTACCATGTGTTAATGCATGCATAATTTTTAGAAACATAGCGTTTTTAGAAGCAAACATAGCATTTTCCTAAAACGAAATCAGTTTTTGGAAAAGCAGAAAAACAGACTGCCGTGTGTGACCCTAGCCTTACCCAAGTATGTAAGTTCAAGGTACCTTAATGTAGATGAGTGTCTCCACAGGCCTGAGAAAAATGATGGGCGCCAGCCAGAACAGCAAAAATTGCGGCGCCAGCAATCTTTGATCTTGTCCACATGAAATCTTGCCTGCAGGAAAACAGTCTTTACTTCCAGAAATGGGAATACTCCAGAATGGATTGCATTGTCTGAATAGGCCCTGACCAGATAGAGGGTATACAGTTCTGAGAGGGTGATTATGTCTTCAAAGGATTTGGAATGCTACAAGAGACCATACATCTGACAAATATGCAAATTTGCACCAGGGTCCTTCAGACACTAGTCACGTCACTGTTAAGAGGTTCAATATATAAATATATTCACTTACCATTGAATAATGTTCACCAATGCATATAAATAATAAAAAGGGCAGCAATATTTTAAACTTTTGACTTTCAGACTCCATATCTCACCATGTGTTGCATGGTGCTTGTATGGACATCTGTGATCTCACTATTACAAAGCATATGAGCCACGTCTGCAGCCTTCTTTGTCGCACCAAAACTCATAGACCTTTTGATGAGCCGACTTGTTGACGCCGATATTTTGCCTGAATGTCTGCTTTTTGGCTTTTAAATGCATGGATGGACTTTATTTTGTATTCTTCCAACTGTCATGGCACTCACCTTATGCAATTTAGCAATTTTCTTGATCAAGAGACTACTATTAATGAGCTGGATGATGCTCTTTCACTTTTCTTGGAAAGTCTTCATGGATGCTCCTTGAATTGAGCCAGTAACCTTTTGCTTTGTTGTTAGAATAGGTTGTAATTTGTATTAATAATTAATCACATGGTAAATAATTGCAAGTCAAATTTATGTATGAGATAGCAGCAAACTTGCAGTTTAGATTGTCGGATGTTAGTGGGTGGGCTGGTAGGTGTGGTTTGGCATCAGAGGGCGTTGCTCGGTGTTTCCTTCTTTGAAAGTAATAAGCATTAATTTTTAAGTACGCATTGTCATGGAGTTGATTATAAAAGCAGCAGGTCTGGGTGGAAAGACACCCAGGTGGAGGGTGTGCAGGGTCCCCCTCCTTGCATAGTTAAAGCAAGCATATGAGTGGGTGTGCCCAGCTTAGTTGGTGGTCAGGGCGGGGTGGCTATCTAAGCGCTATAATTGATCTACACCCCTCCCCCTCGCATTCCCCTAGCCTAGTAGTCTTACCCCCAAACCCCTGTTTCTATTATAATCAATTCCACAATCATGTGGATTTAAAAATGAAAGCTTTATTCCTACAGTAAAATGCTGAGCCATGTCCACCAATGACAAACCATGCCCACCACCTAAGCAGCTCACATTTGCTAACTTCCGGCCATTCATTCTACAAGTATACCGAGATAACCAAGATGATTGTCTATAAAATGAAGGTATTCTCAATCTCAAAGCTGTAGTGGATGGTGAAATATGAAGCCTGAAAATTAAAAGTTTAAAACTTTGTTATTCTTTCGCTCATCAGTGTAAGTTCAGAGAAGCAGCCAGCCCATTGGCAAGGCAAACAACAAAATCCAATAAAGCAAAGAAAAAAAACACCAGTATCTCCAGTAAAAGATTTTTTCAGTTTATTTCGTTTCCATTATAAAGGGCATTACAACATGAAAGGATTGCAACAAATAAATGTAGGATTTTTAAAAAATATGCTTTTATTAACATTTAAAAAAAAAAAAAATTCAGTTACATGTAAAAGACACAAAGGAAAAACATAATTGCACAGAACCACTGCCAAGTACCAATACAGCCATAAATAATGTCATAGAGGAGATTACCGAAGTTTCAACAATGAACCAACATGATCAATTGGCAGCAATACATAATAAAATCGCATATGTAAGAAAACATGCCTATATCCACAGTACCTAGTGATAACTAATGTCTGGGCAATGAGGACATACACTTCTCCTTGGACAGATTAATTACTGCAGACAGAGCTAAAGTTAGTACATATATGAAGTGTAAAGTGGCAGGTGTAATGTGGCAGGTGGGGACTGCTGTGGAAGGACCCAATGATCGTTTCATGGGCAGGAATGCCCACTTCCTCGTGGGGAAGCTGTAGTGGATGGTGAAATATGGAGCCTGAAAGTTAAAAGTTTTATTTAAACATTGTTACTCTTTAAATCATCAGTGTAAGGCTGGTTTCACACTACGATTCTTTGCAATCCGACGCTGTCCGATATAATTCGGACAGCAACGGATCCAAACTGATCCCTGCAATCGGATGCCAAATAGGTATCCGATTCCAACATTTTGCAGGATCAGTTTGGCCGGCTCCTCCTGTCATCTCGCTCCTCTCTGCCTCCTGTCACCTGTCTGTCACCTGTTCTCCCCTGCTCTCCCCCGGTACTCCCCTCTTCTCCCCTGTGTTTTACTGTTCTCCCACGGTACTCCCGCTTCTCCGCCGTATTTCCCCTGTGTTTTGCTGCTTTCCCCCGGTACTCCCCATTTCTCCCCCGGTACTCCCACTTCTCCCCCGGTACTCCCACTTCTCCCCCGGTAATCCCACTTCTCCCCCGGTAATCCCACTTCTCCCCCGGTAATCCCACTTCTCCCCCGGTACTCCCCGCTTTTCCCCTGGTGCTCCCCGCTTCTCTCCCAGTACTCCCACTTCTCCCCTGGTACTCCCCGCTTCTCCCCTGGTACTCCCGCTTCTCCCCCAGTACTCCCGCTTCTCCCCTGTGTTTCCCCCTCTTCTCCCCTCTCCTCCGGAATAAAAATAAAAAAACATCTTTATTCTCACCTGTCCACGAGTCCCCCAGCGTCTTCAGCTATATCTTGTGATCCTAGGACCTCGCGTGATGTCACAATCACATGACCGGTTACCACGGTAACCGTTCACGTGACTGTGACATCACGGCAGGTCCTACAGGCAGGATGTGCTGGAGATGCTGGGGGACTCGTGGACAGGTGAGCATACATATTCTTTATTTTTAACCCCTGCCTTACTTAATTTTACTTCCGCAATGTATGTATATACATTGCAGAAGTAAAATTAGATGGTTAGGAGCAGTTTTAGTGTACTGAGCATGCTCATCACACTAAAATCGGGTCCGAGGAGACATCAGATGTTTCCTCAGACCCTGCTCCATAGGTCCCCATGTTAAAGAAATCGGATCGGATCGGATTTGGCATAATTGCCATCCGATTTTTCAGATCCGATGTAACCGATTTTTGATTCAGATGCAAAAATCGGAGCAATCTCCGATTTTTGCACCGGAAAGAAAACGGAAACAATCGGATTGGACGCAATTCGGATGCCATTTAGTGCACATCCAAATCGGTCCGATCCCCATAGGGTTACATGGGGCAAATTCGGATCCGATGCTGTCCGATTTATATCGGACAGCATCGGATTGCAAAAAATCGTGGTGTGAAACCAGCCTAAGTCCAGAGATGCAGCCAAACAACAAAATCCAATAGGAGGTAAACAACAAAATCCAATAAAGCAAAAAAAAAAAAAAGCCAGTATCTCCAGTAAAAGATTTATTCAGTTTATATCATTTCCATTATAAAGGGCATTACAAGATGATAGGATTTTTGATGTGTTTTAACTAGTGATGGCAGACCCGCCGAAGTTCGACTTCGTAGACCGACCAGACTTTTTTTTTTTAAAAGAGTTCATGGCCGAGCGTGACTTGAACTTGAGTCTAAGGCTAAAGGCACACTGGGCGAGTGCACTCGGACCAGTGTTGCCCTATCAGGCAGGGCACACTGGTGCGAGTCCCCTGCACCTAACTCACATTGCGAGTCAGAAGCGAGTGCAGTCGCAGCATGCGACTGACCCACGTGAGCGCAATGCAAGTCTATGGGGACGAGAAAATCTCGCCCCCATACAGCACACGGTGCGATATTCGCACTAGTGTGCTGCGCAAATTGCTTCAAAGTCGCCGGCTGTCAAAAGCCAGCGAGTTTGAATTTCCCACCATGCGCGTACAGTAATAATCATCCTGCCCCGCTGTGACAGCAGCGGTGCAAGATGATTATTATAGTGTGCTTTAACACTCATGTCAGCATGTGTCCTGAGACTGTCAAAGCTTCTGGACACTTGCTGAGGTCATAAATGGCCAAATGTGTGTTTTATGCCTATAAATCTGCAAAGGCGGTAATTGTCGGCTTTGCAGTGTCATTTCTAGACTCCTGCGGCTCCTGTCAGTGAACAGCAGTAATGTACGCTGTCCAGGGTCCTAAGTGCTGAAGCAATCAGCACAGGCAAACTACTGTGCTGATCACTTAGCTGATCAGGACCCTGGACAGCGTACATTACCACTGTTCACTGACAGAAGCCGCAGGAGTTTAGAAATCACACTGCAAAGGCGACAATTACCGGCTTTGCAGATTTATAGGCATAAAACACACATTTGGCCATTTATGACCTCAGCATGTGTCCAGAAGCTTGGACAGTCTCAGGACACATGCTGACATGAGTGTTAAAGCACATTATAATAATCATCTTGCACCACTGTCACAGCGGGGCAGGATGATTATTACTGTATGCGCATGGTGGGAAATTCAAACTCGCCGGCTTTTGACGGCCGGCGAGTTTGAATTCTCCGACAAATAGTACCCGCGGTCCTTCAGGACCACGGACAGCATTACACTCATGCGCGGCACATACGCACTCACACCTCACACTCCGTGTTTGATGCACGACAGTGTGCCTTCAGCCTAAACCCTGAACTCAGAGTTAAAAGTTATGAGATGGGGCTGGGGGGCTATTAAAAGAAAGAAAACATGGATTAAGCATCAGCATTATACTTATAAGCATCTGCCTGCTTGTATTTTTGGGGCTGCTCATTAACTTCCTAGGTATTCACTGGTGAGGGGTGCAAAAGCCAATCACAGATGCTGTCACAGAGAGTGGGCATCTGTGATTGGCTGTTAAAGTAACCTGGAAAAAGCCGCCACATTTTAGCATCTACCGCAGGCTAGATGCTAGAATGTATGGGCTGTTTAAAGGGAACCTGTTACCTGGATCTAGTCCTCTTTGCTATCACTCACTGTCCCTGCACCTTCCTTGCTGTTCCCTAATCATCCCTCTCTGAGCTAAAGGGGCCCTATAACGATTTAAAAAAAATGAATTAGAACTTACATATGGTCCCTATGTAGGAGACTGGAAAGGCAGGCTCCGAGCTCCATGAATCCCTCCTTGTGGTGTCCAATCAGCGTCCTGGGGCTCAACAGAGGCAGCAAAGCAGCAAGAGGGATGACTGTTATGATCCGGTGACCTTGGAGCCGCATGAATATTTTGCACAGGAGTAAGTGGTACCTATACTGACCGCAGTTCCTAACCTAACACCGCAACTAGAAGTAGCCGTGGGATGTGATTAACCATACCCTAGACACCACAACACGGCCGGAGAACTAGCTACCCCTAAAGATAGAAACAGGAATTCTATCTTGCCTCAGAGCAGAACTCCCAAAGAATAGAAAGCCCCCTACAAATATTGACTGTGAGTAAGAGAGGAAAAGACACACTCAGGCAGAAAACAGAATTTAGCAAATGAGGCCTCTCTAGCTAGATAGATAAAGACAGGACAGAATACTATTGCTGTTAGTATAAAAATCCTTTCAAAAATATCCACTGCAGATAATACAAAAATACCCCTGAGTCTACTCAAGACTCAGCGCCCTCTAAATCTGCGGAACTCCTGTGAATTCAACTATGCTAAATATATATATATCAAAAGCTGTACAAGTCAATAACAAATGAATAGCACTTAAATCCTAGGAAGAAAACCTCCTAACAGAGAGCAGGTTAAGACAGACATGCAAACCAAAATATCCACAAAAACCACAACTCTGAGCAGAAATAGACAATTCCAAAACAAGCACACAGCACGTGTGCCACAAGAAAACAAAACCATTCACTTAGCTTGGAAGTTTTGCAGCAGGGCAGGAAGAGACCAGGCAGAGGTGAAACACCTCCAGGAACAATTGACAACTGGCAAGGACTGAGGAAATCCTCCAAACCTAAATACCCCAGTCTGAATTCCAATTATCCAATTCACCTGACCAAGACTGCAAAACAGGATCAACTGCATTACCAGCCACAACCACAGGAGGGTGCCCACCAGCAGAATTCACAACAGATGACGCCCAGCTGGCTAATTAGCGGCTGTCAAATAAACAAGTTATTAACCCTTGCCCAGCCAGGGTGTCATGACAACATGGTGTCCAAAGAGTGTGGGTGTCATCACACCAACATCGATTTAATCCTTTCTGACACTGGGTTATTACTCCCCTCTGCAGCCTCTGCTCTGACATGTTGCATAGAGCCTGCAGAGGGGACTAACATGCTGATTAACCCCTATTACTTTAATATTTTGTCAGCGGCTGTGTTTTCAACAATGATGTTTTAGCGCTGCTATGACAGCGCTGAAGCATTATTGCCTACTGTACCAGGAAACCGGCAAATTAAAACTCGGCGGCTTTGAAAAATGCAAATGCTGTCCGCAGTCCTGAAGTTTGCTTCAGGACCATGGACAGCATCACACTGACACGCACCACACACGCACTCACGCAGCACACTTGCAGCACACTCACATGCATACAGCCATGCACGCTCACCACACCCACACCACACACACCCAAAACACGTATTTCACTCACATCACTGTCGTGCATCAAACACGCTCCGTGTTTGATGCATGACAGTGTGCCTCCAGCCTTACAAAACGACCCCAGTGTCTACAGTATTGACAAAACCCTGGTTATTCCCATAGCAGAATGTAAGTTATAAAAGCACTTTTCACAGCCATTACAGGACAAATTTATCTCAGTCAGGAATGGTTATGGATGTAGTAGGAAGCTGCAGAGACAGGTAGTTATAGATTTAGGGGCATAAAGTACGTGACAGGTTCTCTTTAACTTTCTTAATGCAAAAAAAAACCCTTTAAGACTCCTAAACTCAAAACGCATCAACAATCCGACTCTGCTGTAATGACCTTTTTAATGGAAATTAAATAGAGTGAAGAAATATTTTACTGGAGAAACTGACTTTTTCTTGCTTTATTGGATTTTACAGTTGAGGTTATCTGTTCTGACAAAGTTATTGGATAATTAAAACATGATAAATCTGGCATAATGTATGCTGGTCAAGTAGCGGATTCAGATGCTAACTATGCATTTTAAATATTTCTTATCTACTGCAGGTTTCTCTTCATCAATTTTGTCAGCTTGCTTTTTTTATTAGTGCTTACAAAAGACACGTTAAGTCTGTACTTGTTTGTAGCTTCATAGCATGAATTGCTGATTAAAGAGAAAATGTGTCAGATCTATTCTCACCTCCAAATTGAGACATCTGTACTGATCAGACAGAGATAAACCACAGAACTACTTGAAGATGGGTCATCAGAATACATTACAATATGCAGAGTGTTGTTAGAATATATTTAAATATTTCAGTGTCTACAGATGTGATTAACAAGAAATCTCTTCCTCTTTTGCAGCCAATAGAAAAATGTCTTTCTTATGAGCCTATTGCTTTCTATAGTTAAGGAACTACTTGAGTCAGAAGTGCAATACAGCAATGAATTTTTTTCTCACTGTCTATATAGCACCAACATTATCTATAGCGGTTTGCATGTCATCAGCAGAGCTCAGGGTGTAGTTTTCTAACGATAATTTCTTAGATATTGGAGCTCTCGAAAATTACTCCTTTCCTTGTGGAGAGCTTGCTGCTAAGTCTAATGACTTAGGGAGAACTCCCTGGATAAAAGTATGCAAAAGTGTTCTCCAGATGAAAGAAAACTGTCTTTGTAGTGACAGCTATTAGATATAATTAAAGTATCCAAAGGAATACACATGGATTAGAGATGATTGAATTTTTTCAAGTGGAATTGAATTCTCCTCGAATCTTAGAAATGTTATACTTTCCAAAATACGGATTATTGCACATCACTCCGTGTGAATTCAATAAATTGGTGGCAAGCTGCATCTACCGTTTTGCAGAACAGCAGAGGGCCAGGCAAATGAATAAAACCAGGGGCGTAACTACAATAGGTGCAGGGGTTGCGATCGCACCCGGGCCCTGCAGCCTAAGGGGGCCCCAAAAGTCCCTTTGGCCTATAGAAAAAGACTAATACTATTAAAGATTTCCAATAATTGGGGGCCCCATTGGAGCTTCCGCACCGGGGCCCCAGGGCCTGAAGTTACGCCACTGAATAAAACAAATAATTATACTCATCTCACTGCTCTACTTTGATGCAATCCCCAAAATACCCCATCTGGTGCTCTGCTCTTCTTCTTTTCCCTTTTTTTGCGCTGCGCACATCCTCTTTGGCATCTCAACTCCGTGACGGACTAGGTCTGTGAAGTCATTGCACCATGCCTTCATGACATTAAGATATAAGCCACCTGAGACCTTTTAAGCCCAGTAACATTAGAGGTCCAGTAGGCAAATAAAGCCACAATATGAAGGGAAATCTCCAAAGAGGATGCATATGATGAAGAAGGGCAAAAAGAGGTGGGGATAACAGAACTGCAGGTTGTGTGGAAAGTAGGACAGGTGAGTGGTAAAGTGAGTTTAAACCTTTTTAATATATCCTATATTTATAATGCTATTTATCATGCTCTAGGTCCTGAAAAGGCATAATGAGGAACAACCAATTTGCATCAAATAACTATACTGTGAATCAAATTGCCCTGTAAAATCCATGTGATTTGCCAAATAATTACATTCTTTGCAGATTTGATCATCTCTAATGGGGAAATAATACATAGGCTGCCATTGTTTGACTGTGAGATAGAGAAGAGACAAGAATTGTGCTACCAGGACAAACCATGGTACATGAACGAAAACACGCTTGTGTCTCATTCAAGCTTTAGGTGGTTGAAGCACTACATGCGGTGAATATTTTTGAAAATGTAAGAAATTAATGACTATAAACTAGCCTTGTGACGTTTTCTATGGCTGCGAATACATGCATCCATTTTACATGCATTGATCCTTTTAAAATGTATTATGCAGAACTGGTGGCTCCCTTACATGTATAATGTATTAGGCTGATCTTATTCTTATTGCTATTTCTACATCAGTTTGTGCAAGTACATGGAAATTGAAGCTTCTAAAGAGAGAATGTTAAGGATGTCATTTTCCAACATTATCTATAATTGGGCAAAATGCTTAGCATATGGAAATGTTCATACCTATTCACTAATCTTGGAAGGCAACTATGTTAACAAAGAACGAATATGGTACAGGAGTGAAAAAAGCATGTTTCTTTGGACTAAGCAGCATCATCGCGAATCATATCGATGACACCATCACCTACCACTGCTTAATATAAGGATAATATACACTCAATCAAAGAAACATAAAATAAAGTATATTGTAACATATCTTCTGCTGCTGTTGAGTACCAGATACCAAATAAAACTCTAGGTACAAAATGCTGGCCATAGTCACGATGCAATCGTCCTTATCCTGCAAGAGGCTTTTAGCCAAGGGAGGTAAGTAAACTGAGTATTTCTTTTCAGGTATAAATAAACAGAAACAAACAGTACTCTGAGCCCTTGGCTTTAATCATCTGCTTGGAAGCATTGGACTGTGGACTATACATATTGTATGAGTTGTTTTGATTTTTAAATGGCAAGCCCAGAAAAAGAAATCCCTGAGTCAACTTAACGTAGAATGCATTTCATATAGCTGAGATTTGTTTAGCAATATTATTCCAAATATCTATTACTTTAAAAATAGAATGCATGCATGGAAATGTCATTGTCTGACAGTTAAAGAAATGTTGAAATTGAGAAGATGCTGCAAAAAGAAAGGAGCATTCCGTCAATCGGTAAATAAAAAAAAATGGCTCATTCAATTTATTAAAAATACACTTACAATTTTTAAAAATGTTAAGATTTCTTTGGGGAAGGAAATAGTTTAATAGGTTCATAGTTGTAAGGTTGGAAACACACTATCCTACTTACATGCGAGTCTCTCGGAGGAGACTCGGATCAGTGACCCTGAACGGTCTCCCCCTCTCTGGACTGGAGTGTGATGCTGCACAAAAACACAATCAGCTGACACTCCAGTCCAGAGAAGGAGAGGCCTTTCAGGGTGACTGATCCGAGTCTCCTCCGAGAGACGCACATGTAAGTAGGATAGAGTGTTTCCAGCCTAAGGCCATATTCACACATCTCTTCTGCTAGTATTTAGTGGGTCTCTGCTAAATACTTAGCTTTTTTCAGTGAAGCGGAGATGCGTGAGCACCGCCGCTTCCTGGTGATGCAGCCCCTGGTTACCCGATGTTGATCGTGGTAACCAGGTCACACACAAAGCTGCCTAGTGTCCGCTTAAGCCAAGCGGACAGGGAAATGCTGCTAGCGGACACTAGGCAGCCTTGTGTGTGACCTGGTTACCACGATCAACATCGGGTAACCAGGGGCTGCGTCACCAGGAAGCGGCGGTGCTCACGCATCTCCGCTTCACTGAAAAAAGCTAAGTATTTAGCGGAGACCCACTAAATACTAGCAGAAGAGATGTGTGAACATGGCCTAAGAATAAAAAGGACACAAGCCTATTGAGTTCAAACATTTTGATGCAGAAGATGGCAAAAACCCCAGATGTACAATATGAGTAAAAAAATATTTCCCAACTCCACACATGGGAAACAGACTGGAACCTTGGAATAAGATTCCAGTGTAAATATAGTAATGATGAAGGCATTTAGTAGATTGGCTTTTTCTCATCCTCGTCTACAATATTATAATACTATGATTTTTTGAGTTTTTATTGTGTAGGTAGCTGAATAATATTTTAGGATTAGTTTTACTCTCTTTAGCAATGTCTCTTTTAATCTTTGCTTCCTTGATTTGTTTTTTTCTTGCACCCGCTAGTTTTTTCTCTATAGCATTTGAATGCCTCGTTACCATCCTCTTGCTTTAGATCTCTAAACGCTTTCTTTTTCACATTTTTGTGCCCCTAACAGCTCTAAGTAGCTATAGTGGATTTTTACCTATTGGTAACTTTTTTATTCCAATAGGGTACATTTTTTTTTCACAAGACCTATACAGAATGCTTATAAAAGTATTCCATTTGCTCTGTGTACTTTATTATTGAGTAGTATCTGGTTCAGAAGGAAGAGGGTCCAAATTAAACTGTCATGGCCGCTTTACACGGCACAATATCATTGTCCAACAACGATATAAAGTCACGTGATTCGGGCGTTGACGCCGATATCGTTTGTGCGTTGTGTCGTGTAAATGATCAATGCGACGTAAGAAAGATGCAAAAATGATATCGTTTGGGAATTGTGCAGGCTCTCCAACTGGCCAATATTGGATGGACAATCTGGCAGGATCGTGCTGTGTGACAGCACAACTACGATTTGGAGCACAACTTCCCCTATTCACTCCAATGTTAATTGCTCATTCCCTGAGTTGATGAGACGCAGTGTGCAAGAGGGGCGTACGACGTCGTACTTGCGTTGCCTGGCGATATCGCACTGTGTAACATCTCCTATGCGATCTTGGACAAACGCCAAAAACGTGCGCGCTCCCGTGAAGTTGTATACAATATCGTAATGATATTGGGACGTGTAAAGCGGCCATCAGAATGATGAGAATGATCCCAATCACAGCCAAATTGTGTATTAGTCAATGCGCTTCAAAGCTTTCAAGCTTCTTCTTTAGGACAAATCATGTTACAAATACAGCACCGACAGACAATATATACAGGGAACAGAAAAAGGTGTGCTGCGGGTATTCTAAATGTGCGGGCTAGCAATAAATATCAAATTAGAAAGATAAAAAAAAGCTGAAAAATGACAACCTCAGATTTAAGTATAAGCGTTATTATTTTAAGTGTACACTTACACTAGCGTATAGCTATCATTTAACTTGGAAGGATACTATTCGATGTTTTTGTGGATAGCACTTGCTCCACTGTCATACTGTGGAGCAGTGCTGACTAGAATTTTTTTCTAATGGCGTATCAGCATGAGAAAAAAAATTGCAACATACTGCTATTGGCAGGATATATCGAATGGTGCACACAACTTCAAATCAATGAGTTGAGTGCATGCAAAACATGAGACTCTTCATCTTGTCTACAGAGTCAATGAGATAGAGTGTATCTGATTTTAATCTGCTGCTAACCAAAGGAAAAAGTCATTTTAGTGTTGGACAGTTGGTCCTGAGTGTGAACGGTCTTGGAGCTGGGGAAGAAGCCTGCAAATGTGAAGCATACTGGGCCTTTGTGTGAAGTCTGAACTATAGTGGAGAGAAATCCTGACACTGGTGATCATGAAGTGAGAGCTAGACTCTTATTTTGCTGGACATTTATCTGTACTGGTGAGTCTGCCTGTTTGTGTACTGTTTATCTGAGAAGGATCAACCCGCATATGTTCAGGTTTGCTTGACCCAGCCATACTTTAAAAAAGTCTGAGAACGGGACTGGATTTGACCTGCACTTGAGCCCTAACCCCAAATCCCATATAAGTCTAAAGGTACCCAAACATCTGTGCTATAAAATTGCGGTATTTTTTCAACATCATTGATTGGAATAAGGCTAGGGCCACATTTGGATTTGCTGCGCTGCCAGGGGGGTCGCTTTCCACAGCTTTTTTTCTCGCGTTAGGAAATACTGCGAAATTTGCATCAGATGTCGGCGTAAGGGCGTAGGTTAGTATTGGCAGCGTTAACGCGGCGATACCATGGTGGTAGCACTGCGTTTATGCTACCGCAGCCTATGTTTTCAGCGCTACCCCCAGGGCAGCGCTGAAAACGTTAATGTGATCCTAGCATAAGGGTCTCTAACTGAAACAAAATACATATAAAAACCCTTTCTAAATGTTTACTTTCAACTGCAAACTCACAAGAAAAATATATAGCCTACACAAAAATGTTGACCCCTTTCCCCCTACTTATCCTAAAGTAAACAGCAGTCACAGAGATTCAGGTCCTATGCAAAATATCAAAGTTTATTAAAACAAAAGATACAGAATGGTAACCCAGTGACAAACAGGTAACAGGTGAGAACCACCCAGGGTAGGATACATAAAATGGCTAAGATGACCACAAATAGGAGGGGGCTTAACCATATGTCCCTCAAAGTTGTTCAATATGGCACATGTATATCTCATGTAACTCAACCCAAGCTCAAAGAGCCTAACCTTATTATAGGATACCCGCAAGTCAATTCCATATTTAGCAATAAAGCTTACCTTGGGACATATTAGATGTAATCATACAGGGATCACAGGTTCAGACACCCTACGCACCTCGACTCACGTTTCACTGCAAGGCAGCTTCGTCAGGAGGCATAGTTAAGTTGTCCCCTATCACCCCTTATATATCCCCCTAAGTACATGCTTAATTTCCCTAATTGTTGGCAGCTGCCCGCAGGAGCACGAGTGCAGCATGATGTATCGCGTATGCCTGTAACTTCACATCTGCCGCGCACCAAAAGTGATGGGAAGGAGGAAGTACTTCATCCTACTGGTCACCATGGTAACGCGTGTGGACACGGCGCATGGGAGGCAACTCAGTGCATGCTTGCCACGTGCTCAGGCTAGTTGCCTAGTACCCAAAGAACGACATATGCAAACAATAACTAAGGCTGAAATAACCGATAGTATCGCAGCAGAGAAAAATAGTTTAAAAACTATAGTGCACAGAAAGGGAAGAAGAAGGCCCTGTCAGCTATTTTCCCTCTTCACCTCTAACTTACAGCAGGGTTGGCACCCAAATGAGTGACATGATGCCCCACTCCTTGGTGACTGCCCCTAAATGCTCTCTTAGCTGTCCCTGAAGGTCAGAAACAGTGCACACTAGATATATCCTGCCCTAGGGACTATAATGGTATCATATAAAGGAACCACTGGAGGTACAAACTGTGCATACAGTGGTTAAAACACAGGCTTTCTGACTCTAGTTTCTCAGCCCTACCTGTCGGTGGGGTTTGGCATCCTAAAATACGATATAGAGCAGCCGCTCCCGACGGCTCATACCTAGGCTTGTCCCTATGTCCTGCAGCCCTAACCAAGGATACACAGGTCAACAATATATTCTCATGTTGGGACAATACGGAACTTATCTTTCGGCTGTGACCAGTGTCATCCAGTCCCTCAGTTACGACTCGACACGTTTCACTTTCAAGAACATCAGGAGGCTGATGTCCTGCACTCCAACTGGTGTGCTTGCTGATGCAGACAATATGACAGGGAACCAGTTAATGTCTCTCGGTTCCCTTCTACCACCTGTGGGCAACCTAGCCCTGCCCTCTCCATGAAATCACCTCCTGATAGACTAGCTACTCCTACTCACCAGTGCCCCAAAAGTAATCCCATTAGATATGATCAAATGCTACTTCCTATATGTATATATGTTGCGCAGTGTGACCATAAAACAATGTGATCCACGATGCCCACCACATTTCTGGACCACATGCCAGCCTGGAACGCAAGCCGAAATTTGCATCATTGGGTATTTGCTAGGGATGAGCGAGTCCTAAATTACTCGGAATCGCTAGACCCGCACGAGTCCGAGCCCAGGACTCGGTACTCGTGGCGAGTCTAGCGAGTCCAATGTTAAAGAATAGGGAATATGGATTCGCGAGTCCCGAATAGATAATACAGGACTCGGAATCGCAGACTCGCTAGGATTCGGAGCATTGGACTCAGGGGCTGGCTGGAGCCTCTTCCCCTGGGTGGCAGTTAGGTATCCCCGGCCCTGGTTGAGAAGCGGGGGGGGGGGGGGGGGTGCTGTCGGGTCCAGGCAGCCTTGAGAACCGGGGGGGGGGGGGGGGGGGGGGGGTGCTGTCGGGTCCAGGCAGCCTTGGGAACCGGGGGGGGGGGGGTGCTGTCGGGCCCGGCGGCCTTGAAAGGCGGGGGGGGGCTATCAAAGCTGACCTTACCTCCTCCAGCCGCGAAGCAGCCCGCCTGCCGCAAACCGACTCGCCGGCCGCAAAGCGACGCCCGATTTGGACTCGTTACTGAGCGAGTATTCGCTAAAAGACTCGCCGATTCCCGAGTCCAGCGAGTCCCTTAAGAATCGCCGAGTAACGAGTCCTAGCGAGTAGACTCGCTCATCCCTAGTATTTGCATCTTCATGGTGCATGCGCGTAACACGATGCACCGGAAATGACGTCACAAATACTCGTGAGTCATTCCACCGTCACTGCGCACGCGCATACCTATTACATGCCGAAAATGACATCACGGACGGTATGTGAATCATTCCTCCGTCTCCTGTCTCATTATGCGGATCCTTGCTCCTTGTTCAGGAAATCCTCACCACCAAATTACAGATGCATATGTATCCTACCATAGAATAACTGTCATATTCATGAATTGCATATAATAGTGCATATAGTACAGACAAAAAGACTAACAAAAAGACTCATTGCTCCCCCTGATGAAGTGGCCATAGGGTGCTCCAAGCCATAAAACGTTGTTGAGGTCCACCTACCCGGGTTCGTCCTTGCACGGTGTACCCCGTCACATGGCTGCAGACAGTATGGGTAAAAAATCAGTCCATGGACCTGGCCATTAATGAGTCTTTTTGTTAGTCTGTACTGTATGCACTATTGCATGTGTGTGGCCCACTGGGACGGGAAACTCGGTACCGGACCGGGGGTAGCACTGGGGGATGATCACGGCAGTCTTGGTCCGGACCGTGTCCCGAACCCCACAAGTAAAGGGAATATTTACAGGGGATTGTTGTCGTGATGTCACCCATGGGTTGTGGTCAGTAAGGGGACCACCGCTGCAGCATAGTTCTGCCAGGAGGATGGATGGATGGGGCTGCAGCTAGATGGATGAGCCCGCCGCGAGTCGGGGCTTCTCCTGACAGGGTGTAAAGGTAGAATAAAAGTTCTAGTTGCAGGGAATCACACACAAGAGACTGAAGCAGGGTTCACTGGATTTACTTGCAAGTTCTTCAGTACAAACAGTTCCAACGGTACAGTTCTCAACACAGTTCTTATGCACAGTCAACTCCGGACACTCTGAACCCTCTGCAGCCAGGCTTCCTCGCTGAGACCCTTCACTCTCTCTTTAACCTTTCCGGATTGTTTCTCATTTGCTCTTCCCTGTGGGTTGTATGGCGGCAACTCGGTCCCTTTGTATGACTTCTCCCTGTGTGTGTGTGTGGGCAGCAAGTCTGGGTCCTATAGTGTTGCTGTGCCTCCAACCCGTGTAGTAGGAACTGACTTGGAATCAGCGTTCCCCGTCGGTTTGTCTGGGGATCCAGCGTATAGCTGCAGTCCCCCTCAGAGCCGACACTCTAGTCCCAGCCTAGCCTCGAGTAACCATGTCATGCAAGGAATTACCAGGCTCTTCCCGACCCGTGTGACTACCAGATACCTCAAGGGAAACCTATCCCGCCTGTAGTCGGTCAACGCTGCCGTACTCCTCGGATCCGGTGGTTCCGGTCCGGTCTCTGTCCTTCCTTTCCCTTGGGCTCCAGGCTATGGATCGTTTTTCTCTCCATGGAACAGTGTCTATGTGGATTCTGTGCCTCCAGGGAGCCCTATCCCTCCGGGAAAGTGTCACTTTCTACTTGGTCTTGTCTTTACCACTCGGCACCCACTTGCCTACTAACTCACTCCACCTACTGTTATTCCTTTTGTACTAGTCTATCACCTGACCAACCTTTCACCCACTTTCCTCTAAACCCTACAACCCCTTGCCCGCCTAGAGTCCCGGGCTCCAGGTTGGGTGTTGTGCTCTGCTGGGTGTGTGTGCTGAAGATGTTTGGTGCACAAGCTGTGTCCTATCTGCCTGGCTGCAGTTCCTACCTGTGGCCACCCTGGTCGCAGGGGCGCCACACATGCACTTTATGAATATGCACCATATGACAGCCATGCTATGGTAGGATGTATATGCATTTGTAATTTGGTGACCAAATGACCATTTATACTGTGATTTATGTGTGAGGTTCCTTCATATTATATTGTGGATTACTCTATAGATACATTTTTTGGCCCAAATACCTCTAATGGTACCTTTACACGCCGCTACAGAAGGTTAGAAACAACCGGGTGTCTCACGTGCACGAGCATGTTCCAACGGTTGCTAACGATACCTGATACCGCATTTACACGCTGCTACAAGGTGCTCTACAGAAGGTTTTTTCTATCTCTGGATGCACCGTCGGGTGCCGCAGGTTACCTTCTGTAGAGCACCTTCCCTCATTTATACGCCGCTACCACAAGGCAATATGGGAGGACCTGGGGCAGCAGGGACAACACATAGGCGTGCCAGAGTTGTGGATTACGAGACGCTCGTACGGTGATTGGACAAAGCAATAACTTCATGATTGGCCAGCCAGCGCAGGAAGGCTGGCTAATACATGATACTATTGCAATTGTGTAGTGTGACTGGTCAGCTCCTTAAATATGCCGCCCTATGCAGGGTCAACCAATCGTAACGCAGGAGCTTCCACCAGTAATCGCTGATGGGGTGCGGTATCGCGGCGGCTGTGTCACGCTCCAGGGAGTACACTAGGTGTCGCAAAAACCTTCCTGTTCCTCGTTTACACGCCACTACCATCGGGTTGAAACCAACCTGTTTTTGAGCACTGCTGTAAAACAGGTGTCGAAAGTGACTGGTGGCAACAACCTGATTTACACGCTGCTACCTCATGGTGTTTTGACGGTGCAAGATACAATTGTCTCCGACACCCGGTTGTTTCTAACCTTCTGTAGCGGCGTCTAAAGGTACCATTAGTGTTACTTTTGCTGCTACTTCTGTGTGCATTATTATCTGTGTGCATTATTATCTGTGCTTATCTTTGTATTGCTGTCAACCTTTTGTACATGACATTTTTGTATAACTCTGTAACAACTTTCCCAACTGTAGGCATCCATGGTGACACCGGTCACCTAGTACCGCCACCTCCCCTAAATTTTCTCATGGTGTATGAAATAAATCAGCACCCTATCTGCATAAATTGAAGCCTTGACTTTTGTCTTTTCTTGGGTTTTTGCTACACTGTGTGTAGAATTATTAGGCAAATGAGTATTTTGATCACATGATACTTTTTGTACATGTTGTCCTACTCCAAGCTGTATAGGCTTGAGAGCCAACTACCAATTAAGTAGATGTGCATCTCTGTAATGAGGAGGGGTGTGGTGTAATGACATAAGGTGTGCTTAATTATTAGGCAAATGCCTTTCCTTAGGCAAAATGGGTCAGAAGAAAGACTTGACGGGCTCTGAAAAGTCCAAAATTGTGAGATGTCTTGCAGAGGGATGCAGCAGTCTTGAAATTGCCAAACTTTTGAAGCATGATCACCGAACAATCAAGCGTTTCATGGCAAATAGCCAACAGGCTAGAAGCGTGTTGAGCAAACAAGGTGCAAAATAACTGCCCATGAATTGAGGAAAATCAAGCGTGAAGCTGCCAAGATGCCATTTGCCATCAGTTTTGCCATATTCCAGAGCTGCAACGTTACTGGAGTATCAAAAAGCTAAAGTGTGCCATACTCAGGGACATGGCCAAGGTAAGGAAGTCTGACCACCTTTGAACAAGAAACATAAGACAAAATGTCAAGACTGGGCCAAGAAATATCTTAAAACTGATTTTTCAAAGGTTTTATGGACTGACTAAATGAGAGGGACTCTTGATGGGCCAGATGGATTGACCAGAGGCTGGATCAGTAAAGGGCAGAGAGCGCCACTCTGACTCAGACGCCAGCAAGGTGGAGGTGGGGTACTAGTATGGGCTGGTATCATCAAAGATGAACTTGTGGGACCTTTTCGAGTTGAGGATGGAGTGAAGCTCCACTCCCAGACCTACTGCCAGTTTCTGGAATTCATCTTCTTCAAGCAGTGGTGCAGGAAGAAGTCAGTATCGTTCAAGAAAACATGATTTTCATGCAAGACAATGCTCCATCACAGGCATCCAACTACTCCACAGCGTGGCTGGCCAGTAAATGTCTAAAAGAAGAAAAAATAATGACATGGCCCCCTTGTTCACCTGATCTGAACCCCATAGAGAACCTGTGGTCCCTCCTAAAATGTGAGATCTACAGGGAGGGAAAACAGTACACCTCTCGGAACAGTGTCTGGGAGGCTGTGGTGGCTGCTTCACGTAATGTTGATCGTAAACAGATCAAGCAACTGACAGAATCTATGGATGGAAGGCTGTTGAGTGTCATCATAAAGAAAGGTGGCTATATTGGTCACTGATTTTTGGGGGGTTTGTTTTTGCATGTCAGAAATGTTTATTTCTAAATTTTGTGCAGTTATATTTGTTTACCTGGTGAAAATAAAGAAGTGAGATGGGAATATATTTGGTTTTTATTAAGTTGCCTAATAATTCTGCACAGTAATAGTTACCTGCACAAACATATATTCTCCTAAGATAGCGAAATCTAAAAAAAAAAAACCTCCAGCTTACAAAAATATTAAGCTTTGATATTTTGATATTTATGAGTCTCTTGGGTTGATTGAGAACATAGTTGCTGATCAATAATAAAAATAATCCTCTAAAATACAACTTGCCTAATAATTCTGCACACAGTGTATTGTTGAATAGCTTCACAGGGGTGTCCCATCTAGGGCTCTCCTTTGTTCCTTTTTATACAGTATATGGAAATTTCTGTGCTAAAAATAGAGGCTTTGGTCAAGGAAGAACTGAAAAAAAACAACTTCAACAAGTCCTTCCCTAGCCAAAATGCCAATTAAGGGATGGGTCACTATCTCATCGACCCATCAACACGCTTTTACAAAGGTCCACTGAAATTGTGTCTCATCATCTTCTGCCATGCCCTGGATGGTTGCCACATTTTTTCCTGGAACTTCATGGCTGAACAGTCTTGATGGATCACAGCGGCTTCTACTGTATGGGCATTCTCTACCACCGCCTGCCCACCAGCACATTTCATCATATCCACCACTGGATCGAACGATGGAGAAACTAGGAGACAACGATGCCCTATAGGACAGACAGGAGCAGCTTGGGGAATAGTGACAGGTACTGTGGGTTTGGGTGCATCTGGCTAGCAAACCAAGAGATAACTGAGCCACACCCGATGCTAACTTCACTCCAGGTCAGCCTCCTCCAGTCACTTCTCAAAGTGGTTGGCAGTGGCAACCCGACGTACGCCAACCGTAAACCACCCCTTGCAGTTCCACACCTTTAAGAAAAGTGACCTCCTTCCTGACAAAGATGGTACATAGTCTTTGAGGAAAATTGTCATGCAGCAGGGTGGACCGGTTGACTTAGCATTGATGCCCAGTACCATGTTCCACTAGGAATCCAAACCCCTTATCCTGCAGGAATGCCACCAACTTGCCTAGGGGACATTGATTGTAGAAGTAATTAGCCTTAGGCCCATGCAAGCAGTCCTGGGCGATGGCATCTGAGAGACGAATCTCCTCAATAAAGGAGACAGGATGGTGTGGTTAATGCCTTTTCGGACAGTTGCTTGAGGGGTAGAGGTCCCCACATGGCATTGTCCCAGTCGAAGGCATCTGGATGGGGTGATCTACATGGCTGTGAAATAGACCCTTCTGCCTCTTCTACCTCCTCTTCTTCCTCCTTGGCCTCCTCATCATGGTCCTGATGGTATTTGGGAATGGGATCAAGTAGCTGCAACACCAGCTGACATCGGAGCCCAGGATTGGATTCACATCTCATTGCAGATGAGGGTCAAAGTGGGTAGTGTGGCAGAGTTCCAAGTGACATATGTCTCCATCTCCTCTGCATGCCATTCTGGGTCTAGATCTGCCAGCCCACCTTCTGCACCTGGGGTAGTTAGGAAGATAACATCCTCCAAATCTAGGTCAGCTATGCCTTGCAGGACATCCATCTTCAAAGTACTGTGTAATGCCGTCACGGTACCAAGTTGAACTGTAGTAGCAGACAGTGTACCTGCATGGTACTGGAACTGCACAGGTAAGATGTGCATAGGTAAGATGGTGGAGAGATGCTGACAGAGTTCCGCAGCTTTGTGTGTTTGCTTTTTCTAAGGGGCATGCCTCTTCCAGTGACTGACAGGATTCAGACCAAACCAATGACTACCGGATTTTAATGTTTGGACAATTGTAGCCTAATGCCTAGCTCATACTTAACCCCTCTATTTGATGCTCTGCAGAACTAATGTCACTGTCACAAATCCAACTCCCGCAAGGTATAACAACTGGGTTGCCCTTAAGTGCAGTCATTATTGAAGTGTTACATCTTTGTTGAAAACACAATGATGAAAACAAATAAGTTTATTTTGGTCACTATTCACCACCAATTCTTCTGGAGTCTTGAATAAGGCTAGTTGGCACTGGGCACTGCAGGAATGCAAGGACAAGTTAAATATGAATTATACATATAATGGTACCTTTACACACCGCCACCGAAAGGTAGAACCCGGCAGGTATCGGAGACAATTGTACCTGATACCTTGTAAACACCGCAAAGTGGCGGCGTGTAATTCAGGAAGTACCTTCCTGTGTCTTTGGATACCTGTGTTTCAGCCGTGCTCAAAAAGAAGCAGGCAAAATCCCTATGGTGGCGGCATGTAATCGGGGCACAGGCACGGTATTTGAGTTACCTGGGGCGTACCACAGCGTAATGTATACCACGCCCCATCAGCTATCATTGGTAGGGGCTACTGTGTACCCATTGGCTGTCCCTGCACAGGGCGGCATATTTAACGAGCTGACCAGTCACAATACACATTTGCAATAGCGTCATGTATTAGCCAGCCTCCCTGCGCTGGCATGCCAATCATGATGTTATTGCATTGTCCAATCACTGTACGAGCGTCGCGTAGTACACAACTCTGTAACGCCTATGTAGTTACGGCGCACAATATGTACGCCCATATTCCCTTGTGGTAAATCAGGGAAGGTGCTCCACAGAAGGTAACCTGCGGCACCCGTCGGCACTTCCGGGGAACGAAAATACCTTCTGTGGAGCACCTTGTGGCGGCGTGTATTTGCGGCATCAGGTACAGTTAGCAACCGTTGCAAACGCGCACGTGCACGTGCGGTGCCTACCTGTTGCTACCCTCGGTAGCGGCGTGTAAAGGTACCATAAGACAGTTGTGCACTTGCCAAAAGTCTGTATTGTAAATGTATGGAATGAAATGTCAGTCCCAATGCGGAAAGTGTTACAAATGTATGTAAACCACTATGGAATTAATAGTGCTATATAAATCTAATATATAAAGCTGAGTGTATGTATGTGTGTGTATGTATCATAGCTCTACCCACTCCAGGTAGCCCTGCCCCTCATAGCTTTGCCCCTTCCTATAACCTCACTTCCATCATAGCCAGCACTTTATAACTCTGCCCCTCTATATAGCCCCATACCCTACATAGCCCCAACTCTTCATAACACTGACTCCTTTATAGCCCCACCCAGTCACACAGCCCCACCCCTTTATAGCTCTGTCTCCTTTATAGCCCCACCCCCTTAATGTATGTATGTGTGTATGTATGTATTGCTCCACCCCTTTATGTGGCCTGTTGAAGAGTTGGACCTGCCAAAAAAATCTGTTCATCTTTGCACCAGAAGGAAAAACCAAGAATGTTATTTATCAAAAGGCTCTTGAATGAGTTGCAAATAAAATTCTATACATTACTTGTGTAATAATTTAGTTCATTTGTGTTGCAAATATGTGGTGTTGAATATATGATGTGAAATGCTTTTATGTGCAAAATAATCATTCTATTTTGTTATAACTACGCACAGTTAATTACTATGGCCAGGTAACGTTAGGCTCTGCAGCTATTGAATAAATATTATTATTAGCAGTATTATTATTATGACATGAAATATTGATTGCACATTTTCAAGAAGCAACATCCATACTACGGTGTTTGATCAACGTGAACAGACCTACAGTATAAGATCATGGATGTGAAGCATATAATGGCCATATGCTATTTTGATATGAATTGCTATCACATAAGTGTAGAACAGGTGGCCTTGCATGCTAACCCTCTGCAATAATAAATGTTTGCTCTACAAAAAAAAAAAAAGTAAAAAAAATTTTCAAAACAATTCCTTAAAAAATATTAAACTCTCTTTTCTGGGGAGGCAGAATTTTCCAACAAGGAACTTGCCCTACAAGGGGTCATGGAAAAGTTCCAGTACCACCTAAAAAATAGAAAGCACAAATTCTATCTTAGGGACGTGCAGGATTTTAAGAACAACAGAGCTTACGTGTACGTCCCTAAGGGTGGTACAGGAGGCCTAACTGGTATTGAACCAGAAGACGCTTTCACTGAGACTGACGCCTCAGAGGCAGAAGGAAGAGGGGCGGGAAAACCCAACAACAACAAGAAGAAGGGTAGATGACGAGGAGGAAGGGGTGAAAATCGACCCAATCCACCACCAGGTCAGCCACCCACCCCTAGACAAAATGGGGTTTTTTTAGACCCGAAGTATCCTCTCAGGAATCGACCCGGCCCCTCCCTGCCCCAGGGCTCACATCAGTAAAGTCCTTACAGGTAGTTAACCTGTCCTCCAGAGCTTTGACTAATTCTGAGATGACAGTCCTGAGTAAGGGACTCTCCTTTGTCCCTACAACGGACTTCAACAGTTTCAAAATGGTGAAAGATCTGAATCTATTCGCCCGAAAACTCAGGTGGCGAAAGCATTTTGTCAAACAGGACAAGAACATGAGCAAACAACTGGGTGTTCCAGATGAACTTCTGGAGGATGTAAGGCTCTTGTTTAATTTGGGGGAGACTGACCGTAACCTGGAGGGCAAAGGCCCGTTCACGAACCTTCGTGAAGCGAGCACACATATGCCGCCTCTGACTGGGGATGTAAGTTCAGTTGACATTTTTGTCAACCTGGTCTCAAATGAGATCCGTAACTTGCAAACCCGGAAAGGGAGCCATAACCTAACCAAGGACGAGATGTCCAGTATCCTCAATCTAGAGAAAGATCTGTCCATCACCATTAAACCATCTGATAAATGTGGAAATGTGTAATGGACACTGAGGCATACAAAGTTATGTGCAACAACATCTTAAGGGATCGTGACAGCTATGTGATATTAACATCTAGCCCTATTCAGGAACACAGGAGGGAATTAAAAATCCTTCTAGACTGGGGGCTCAATGAAGGCCTCTTGGATCGCAAGGAATTTGACTTCCTTCTTCAAAAACACCCAGTGATGGCAACATTTTATTGTCTGCCTAAGATCCACAAGGGTGTCCCTCCACTGAAAGGCTGACCAATTGTGTCGGATATTGACAGTATTACACAGAACCTAGGTATATATGTCGATAGGATCCTAAGACCACACGTGACCTCCCTCAATTCCTATCTGAGGGATACTACAGACCTCCTAAAGAAAATTGAGGACGTGACTCTGGAGGAAGACATGCTCCTCTGTAGTATAGATGTGGAGGCTCTGTACTCCTCGATCCCCCATGACAAGGGGATTGAAGCAGTGAAGTATTTCCTCAAGAGCAGGGGCACGCAGTATGAGAAACCCAATGAGTTAAGCTTTTGGATTTTTGTCTAACTAGGAACACCTTCACGTTTGGCGGTAAGTACTTCCACCAGCTCAGGGGCACTGCGATGGGGAGTTCTATGGCCCCATATTATGCAAATCTGCTCCTGGGCTGGTGTAAGGAAACCTTGGTCTTTGGCGACCACCCACAGATCGATACCGAGAAGATCATTCTGTGGTCTAGGTTCATAGACGATGTCTTTCTAGTGTGGAGAGGGACTGAAGAGGAATTTGATGCTATGGTGGAAGCACTTAACCATAACACCATTGGCCTACACTTCACCTCGGAGGTTAGAAAAGAACAAACTTCCGTTCCTTGATATCCTGATTGAAAGGATAGGACAAGGAAACTTTAGAATGAGTACTTTCAGGAAGGATAAAGTGACCACCCTAGGAGCCATAAAAAAGGTATACTGAAGTGCCAGACGATCCGCATGAGAAGAAATTGCTCACATGAAGAGCAATTTAAGACTCAGGCCACAGATCTGAGGATGAGGCTCAAGGAAAGGGGATACCCTAGTAGGGTGGTAAAGAAGGCCTGGAAGGAGGTGAAAGACCTCGATAGATCAAAATTGCTTGTGACTAGTGATGGGCGAATCCTAAATTACTCGGAATCGCTTGACTCTAGCGAGTCCGAGCACAGGACTCGCTACTCGTTGCGAGTCTAGCGAGTCCAATGTTAATGAATGGGGAAGCGAGTAATAGCGAGTAGTGTGCGATTTACAAATCACAGATGTGTCTCGGAAGCTTCAGCCTGAAGCAATCCTAGTTTTGCCATTTATTTGCATTGGACTCGTTTACTTTGTAAGTAATCGCTGGGAAACTCGCACAGATAAGATCCTGTCTGCTCTGTGTGCTGGCTGCCGCAGCTCCAGGGCCCTAGAGCCCGCCTGCTGCCTGATGTAGCAGAGCTGAGATTGTTCTCAGTCTGCTCATTCCCTGCGCATAGACATCTATATCTATGCACAGGGGATGTAGCAGAGAGGACATCGCGTTTTGGACTGCGTCGGACGGAAGAGGATTTTTTTAATTAAAGATGGAGTCCCTAATGGCTTTTTTTTTTATTTCTAATAAAAAATTTTCTCTGTGTTGTGTTTTTTTTAAAACAATTTAATAGAAATTCATGGCGGTCATGTCTAATATTGGCGTGACCGCCATAAATTTCGGGCTTAGGGCCAGCTGATAATACAAAGCTGGCCCTAACCTCTTTATTACCCAGCGTGCCACCGCCACCAGGGCCGCTGGAAGAGCGGGGTTCAGCGCCAGAGGATGGCGCTTCAATGAACGCGCCATCTTCTGGGGCGGCTGCGGGCTGCAATTTGCAGCGGGGGGTGCCCAGAAAGCTTGGGCATCCCTGCGCTGCGGATTCCAGAGAGCCAGATTCAGAGTCTCACCCTCAGAGCCAGAGTCAGAGTCTCAGAGTCAGAGTCTCAGAGTCAGAGTCTCAGAGTCAGAGTCTCAGAGTCAGAGTCTCAGAGTCAGAGTCAGAATCTCAGAATTTCATGAAATAATTTTAAAAAAAATGCGTGGGGCTCCGCGCAATTTCTATGTCTAGCCAGGTACAGCTAAGCAGCTGGGGGCTGGAATCCGCAGCGCAGGGATGCCCAAGCTTTCTGGGCACCCCCCGCTGCAAATTGCACAGTTTTTTAGGCTTATCTGTTACTCCAAATATTGCTCTTTTCCCTTCTTTCCCCATACTGCCCCACTCTATGAATGATGGGTAATCCTGTGCCCTGGCTGGTGTGGGATGCGTTTGGGCGACCACTCTGCACTAACGAGTTCCAATGGGAACAATGCCCATATGAATGCCTAAAACCATATTGAAGGTCTGATGTGACCAAAGGTCCCCATTTTCCACCCTTCGGTCAAAATGCACTCTCTGTGTATATGGATGAGTGGATTTCTGCCCCTAGAACTGCTGGCAGCGATACAGCAGATGTGGGAGGGGCTCACACACTCTGCTGGGATGTTCTTTTTTTAACCATTCAAATTTTTATTGACAAAACTTTTCAAAATTTACAGGAGATAAACATTAGAAGGGAGAAAAAAGGGGAGGGGAAGGAGAGGAAAATAAGTAAAGGGAATAAGCAGGTCAAGTAAAATATCATAACGATATTCCAGACAGGAATAATGATTGAGAGCTGTAGAACAATGTACAAAATCAGAAGATTACAAACACATACAATGTTTTCTTATATCGTAAATACAACAATATTGTTAAGGGGAGTATAAAGAAGGATGCAAGTTTGAGGCAAAGGGGGATGAGGTCCACGGGTCCCACCAGGTCAGAATCTTATTTTTCTTTGAGAGCGTATCAGCTGCTGTGATTTCGTGACAAAAAGGGAGGTTGACTTTGGCTATAAGTTCTGCTCTGGAGGGAACCGAAGATGATTTCCACTGGTTGGCCAAACACTGTCTAGTCGCAATCAAAATGTTCGAAATCATAGGTTGAAGGGGGGAGGGGTAGTCCATCAAAGAAATGCCCAGGATTGCTAATTGTTTGGATAATGTAAAGGGGAAGGGAATGATCGCAGCCAGCAATGACTCTACCTGCTTCCAAAAGGCAAACACATGTGGACATTCCCACCATACATGAGTTAAGGAGCCAATGCTACCGCATCCCTTCCAACAGAGTGGAGAGGAGGATAAGTGAAATTTGGCCATTTTTACAGGGGTCAGATACCACTGGAGCTGTATTTTCTTTGATAGTTCAAGATGAGCTATACAGGATGAGAATTTGGATGGATGAGTCATCGCATACTGCCAATCCTCAGATGTGGCCTCAAAGGATAGCAACGATTCCCAGGAGGACATAAATTGGAGTTTATGACATGTGTCATTACAAAGTAGGGATTTGTATAAAATCGAAAGGCCATGTGACATTTTATTCCCTGGTTTAAAGAACTGGTGAGCAGGAGAATCTATTAGGGCTGGAGGTTTGTTAAATAGATGGTGATTATGTAAAAGGCTACGGAGTTGCAAGTAAGCAAATAAAGCCGATTCAGGGATGAGATATTGTCTCCTCAAGGCTAAGAAAAGTTTTATTTCAGAGGAGTGAAAAAGGTAAACTACCTGACTCACCCCACAGTCCACCCAGGGGGATATGTTCAAATTGGGTATGACACATGCAGCAGATTGTAGTGAAATATATTAGGCTACTGAGGGAAAAGAGGAGGGGCATTTCGCAGACCAGATCCCCATTGCAGCCATCATGGAGCTGAGGGGGATGGACAAAACATTTGGACGAAGCAGCTGAGCTTCCAATAGCAACCTAAGGGACCTCCTGGGTGCATAATAAGATTCGATCATGAGCCAGGGAAGCGAAGAGTCTCCATTCCACCAGCTCCCGACAGGGTCCAAAAGAGCAGCTTTGTGATAGAGAGCTATCCTAGGTGAACCCAGCCCCCTCGGATATAGGGAAGAGACATGATTTGGCGTTTTATTCTATGGGGTTTTTTGCTCCAGATAAAATTATCTATTATGGTTTGTAATTTAGATATATATTTAGTAGGGAAAGACAAAGGGAGACATCTAAATAAGTAAATGAGTTTAGGTAACAGAAGCATTTTGGCGGTCTGGATTCTCGCCATCCACGAGAGTGGAGCTTTAGAGAAATTATCAATCTCTTTATTTAGTTCTGCGGCAACCAGCTCAGAGTTGATGCGAACTATATCAGCCAGGCGCACCAATTTTATCCCTAGGTAAGTGAACCCCCTGGAGACCAGATGAAAGGGTAAAGGGACTGTATTTGAGTTTGCATTTGGAGGGGGAGAAAGAGAGGGAAGAGGGTGGATTTAGTTGAATTAAGTTTATAATACGATGCTTCTGAGAAGTCTTACAGGAGGGAGGAGATCGCCTCCAATGAAGACAACGGGTCAGTGCAAGTGAATACCACGTCATCTGCATATAATCCAATTTTATATTCAGAATCTCCCACAGGAATGCCTCTTATGGAGGAGGATTGTCTGACTATAGCAGCGAGAGGCTCCATAACCAGGGCGAAGACTATGGGGGAGAGGGGACAACCTTGGCGCGTACCATTAGATATTTGGAATGTCCGTGACGCAAAACCTGAAGCTCTTACAGAGGCACAGGGGTTGGAGTAAAGCGCCATAATAGCCCTAGAAATCAAACCTGTAAGGCCAAACCTCTCCAAGGTGTTCTGTAAGTACCCCCAGTGTACCCTGTCGAACGCTTTTTCGGCGTCAAGGGACAGGAATACACTGGGGAGGTGGCCCCTCTCCGTCACATCCAGCAGGTTGATCAGACGCCTCGTGCCATCTCTTGTCTGTCTCCCCGGCACAAACCCAACCTGATCAGGATGGATGAGGGAGGGGAGAACAGCCATGGGTCTGTTGGCCCAAAGTTTGGCATATATTTTGATATCTGTGTTGAGAAGAGCTATGGGGGCGGAAGTTGCCCGGGGAGGTGGGGGCCTTTCCTGGTTTCGGGAGAGTAGCGATGGAAGCTTTGAGTCCCTCTGCTTTAACAGAGCCAGAGATGGACCAAAAGTCAAACAGGCGATGTAAATATGGGGTAAGAATTGGGAGAAATTGGGCATAATAGGAAAAAGAGAACCCATCCGGTCCCGGTGCAGTTTTTTTCTTGGATTCTTTAATAATTTGGGAAATTTCAGAGTTCTGTAAAGGAGCGTTTAAAAACGAGAGTTGTTCAGGAGAGGCTTTGGGAAGGTTCGACCTGTCCAAGAAGGCAGAAATAATAGTTTGGGAAGGTTGAGGGGTGGAAGGGTCTCGATTAAGGTTATAAAGAGAGGAATAGTAGGTTGCAAATTCCTCCGCAATGTCGATGGGGTTATAAACCCAAGAGGAGTCTGATTTGGTCAGAAATGGGATTCTAGATTGTAATTCTTTTTTTTTTACGCGCCTGGCTAATAATGCACCCGCTCGGTCACCCAAGGTGTAAAATTTATCCCTTGATTTCCTGAGGATATTTTCAGATTTCTGCAGTAAGAGCTGACGAATCTGAAGCCTCACCGCAGTAAGTTCAGATAGAATTTGCTGTGAGGGAGCTTGTTTATGACGAGCCTCCAGATCCGCCAATAGAGAAAGGGCATCCTGGAGGGCTTTGGTATATTTGCGTTTTGTGGTAGCTGCCATTTTAATGAAGAGACCCCTGAGTACCGCCTTATGGGTAAACCACAGATTATCAATCTGCGTTTCTCCATTGTCGTTCAATAAGAAAAATTCCCTGAGGGACTCCTCAACAAAAGACGAGTTGGACTGGTCCACTAACAAGTGGTCATTTAAACGCCATTGTGAAGGAGGAGTAATGGCCAGAGGGTCCGCCAGGGAAACAGAAACCGGGGCATGGTCCGACCAGGAAATATTACCTATTGTTGCAGAGATGCAATGTGGTAGGGCAACGTCGTCAACTAGCACAAAGTCAATCCTACTGTAGGATCCATGCCTCGGTGACATATATGTGAAGTCCCGCTCACCGCAGTGGAGGTACCTCCATATGTCATGCAGACCAAATGAGTGAACAAGAGGGCCAATTTCCCCCTAGAAGACGATGGGGAAGAACAGTCTAGAGACTTAGACATAGGAATGTTATAGTCTCCTGCAATGAGTTTATAGCCATGTTGTATGTCACTCATGATCTGAAAGAATTTTCTCAAGAACTTGAACTGGCCAGAGTTGGGAGCATATACAGACGCAATAGTATAGGGTACATTATTTATAATACAGAGAATTATTATAAATCTGCTTAATGGGTCCGGTATCGTCTTTACTAATTGAAAAGAAAGAGATTTATTGAGGAAGATAGCCACTCCTGCCTTTTTTGAGTTATTATTAGCAAAAAACTGGTGTGGATATGAACCGCATTGCATTCTCGCATTATCTCGTTCAAGAAGATGCGTTTCCTGTAAACAAATTATATGTTGATGAGATTTGATTAGTTGGCGCCATACTAACGACCTCTTACACGGTGAGTTAAGGCCGTGTACGTTAATAGAGGTTAAGGAGATACTCATGGTACAACAGTGACACTATGCTTATAAGATTGTAGTGTTTGAGGGGTCTCACAGTAAATGTAAGCCAACAGAGCTTGATATCACATTGCCTGCAGGAAAGAAGGGGGAACGGAGGAGGGAAGGGGAAAACAGACAGGACAAACAAACATAGAACCGTAACCACGGAGTCCATTCAGCCAAAGATGGATGCCCAGGTGAACAGAAAACAGGTTCACCAACGGGGCCTTGATCCGAGAGGATCGGAATCAAGAAAAAGTTAAAAGAAAAAGAAATGTTCAACGGGTAAGGGAAAAACTATCCCAAAGTCAGTGGACTAAATAGTCAATGGGAAAAGTGGAATCAGGAACCTGCAGCATTATGTCCCTTCATGCGACCTCCCAGTCAGGGCTGATGCGAGGCTTGTTATGCTTCTCAGATTTAGGTCTTGAGGAATTTGAAGAGGCAAGGGAACCCGGTGGTTTCAAACCCCATTGGGTCAAATATTTTGCAGCCTGAGGTGGAGTCAGGCACGTTGTCATCGCACCATCTTTTCTGATCAGTAGTTCTCTCAGAATCGATGTGTAGGGGGCAAAGGCCCTGCAGAGAGCCAATGTCCCAGGGGAGAGGTCTGGGTATACCGCGATGTGGGTAAAGCGGTCTTCCAATGTAGGATTCCCCCTCAAGGCCATGAGGAACTCCTCTCTGATCTCAAAAAAATGCACTCGTGCCAGCACGTCCCTAGGGAGCGAGGGGGCCAAGCCAGCCGGTTTAGGAATGCGGTGAATACGATCTATAACAACAGTCTGCTTGTTGGTGTGTGGGAGTACTGCCATGATAAAATCTTGTAGAAATGGCTTTAGATCTGGTGCTGATATAGCCTCCTCTATCCCCCTCAGTTTTATATTGTTACGCCTAGACCTATCTTCTAGGTCCAGGGTTTTGTAGTGTGTTTTGGTTGCCAGGGTTTGCAGGGAGTCATGAGCGTCCCATAGCTCGTTGTGTGAGGCCACCAGCTCCTCCATTTTGCGCTCCAGCCTGTCTGTACGGCTGCCTAATTCCTCCACCTCTCCCTTCAGGTCCGCCATCATATTGCGCATATCGGCTTGGAGGGATGATCTGAGTTCCCCCAGCATGGATTTAAGGAGAGCCGCTGTTACTGGGGCCTCAGAGCCTAAAGCAGCCGCCCCCGCAGCTCCAGCAGATATAGCAGGCTGGGAGTTTCTGCGTGCAGCGCGGGCTGCCCTGGGAGAAGCAGGCGCCATCTTCTCTCCCTGAGAGGACTGGAGGGGGGCAGCAAAGAAGTTTGCGATGCGCCTAGTGGGGTCGCGGTAGCCGGCCTTGGTCTTCCCCATACACTCACCGGGGGGTCCGCAATCGATGCCTGAGGTCTGGGAAGGTAGCAGGGAAGCAGGGATGGCGATTTGTGCCGCTTATCGGTTCCTGGGCACGGAGCTCCCGCAATGTGCGACCTACTCCATGAGCTGTTAGGCCACGCCCCCTGCTGGGATGTTCTGAGCCACTGTGATCCACCTCCGGCTCTGACAGAGCTGAGGAGGTGTGCCTTTGGCTCAAACAGGAAGCAGGAAGTGTCAGGTGTAACGCATATGCGTTCCACAGGCAGCCAGAACCGGAAGTGACATGTTGCAATGCCGCTGACGTCACTTCCTGTCATGTGACAAGCCATGTGCCTGATCAGGAAGTGCTATAAAAGGCACTTCTGGTCAGCGGCGGCTTGATCCAGGCTGATGAACCTTGTGGGGCCAGACTGGGTAAGTATACATTCCCTGAGACCCTGCATGGGACTAGACTACATGATAATAAGGCTGTGTGGATTTGGATGGGGCAGGAATGGAGGTATTGCAACCGATATTCTCTGTCTTCTTGCAGACACCATAGCCATCATCTACATAAGGGTGGGCGAATCCTATGATTACCAACCCTGATGTGTGTACCATGACTCCCCTGATGTGTGTACCATGACACCCCTGATGAAGAGGGATCTGAAACACGTCGGGAGGAACGCATCAGATGACATGGTGGCGACTATAATGTACTGAGCCCTGAGCAGCCTGGACAACATCAATGAAAGGTTGATCCAAGCCTATGTGGACTCACTTCATGTGAAGCGGTGGAGTAACTGGGTGAGATCGCTCTGATTTGGAGTGCATACTTTGTTTTTTCCACCTATACATGTGGTCTGTGTACCATGAGGGGAGTGTATGAGCCTTGATATTGCACTTCCTGTAGGTAGGCAGACGCGACTAGAGACATAAGCCAGTATTCCTAGGTATATGGACGGAATCTGGATTTGGCTCTATTAACCCCTTGGGAAAGAGTAAAGGGGATTACTCACAGCAATACACAGTATTTTGCTCTGTCACTTTTGCGAGACTTTCTGTTTTTGTTGGTCTGGACAACTAGGTCTTTTTAACATTTGAGTTTATTAAAAGTTATATTTTAACTTCTTTTTTTTATCTATGCTATTGCTTTAATTTGACCTGACCTGTATGAGAACCATTGGTTTGAGCAGGAGGTAACCTGACCCGCTATTGATATAAAAGATGTTTTACGTCAAAGAGAGAATACGTTTCCGATCCCTTGCTGTAATGTCTGTATAATTTTTCTGCACAGGAGCTGTGATATGATCAAACCATGTCCCTAAACTGTCAGACACATTCATTACACAGTTCATAGAAGGAACACATATATAAGATTATCTCAGCACAGGAGATATGGTATGATCAGACCATGTCCCATGTGCAGTCAGACACAACCATTACAAATTATATAGCAGGGACACATATGTGGCACCCCTGGATCAAAGTGCCACAGTGCCATCACTGCCCACAGGTGGTGGTGTCAAAAGAGAGCAACAAAGGGTATTCTCATCAGGCAACACACACACAACACCAACACCTCCAGGCCAGAAGGGGGAGACCAAGCCCAGGTTCAGGGTGACCTCCCTTGTATATTCTGTTTTGGGAAGGAGGAAGTTAGTGCAGTTGCTGAGAGGGCTGTGAAGAAGACCTGGGTGTAAAGGAGCTGTGCTGAGCTCATCCCAAGGTCCACTGACTAACACCAGGCCTTAGGCTAGGGTCTGAGGAAAGGAGAAGCAACAACATACCTGAGAGGCTGAGCAACTCCGTGCTCACCCCAGAGAAAAGGCGCATAGAATAGACACCGGAGTCCGAGACTGTGCAGGGTCACATATCCTGTCAGTCAATACCAGATAGTGGGGGTTCCAGATTCCCAGCTACACTACCCAAAGACACAGCAACGGAGAGAGAGTTCAGAGACACAGACATCTGGCAACAGGGTATAAGTAAAGTACTTGAGTTGTCTGTCATTCCGGTATCTCACAGGACGAGACAGGGTCGGCAGCCAAGCTTAAGCAGCAGCAGGAGCCAAATTGCAAGCGCAGTAAGGGTACCAAAGACCCAGCCGGGTGAGAATAACCCCAAGTTGCTCTCAAGATTCCGTGGACAGCTTTTACCATCTGGTCCAGTCAAGGACTGAGAAAACTACAAAACAGTGAGTCTGCCTGTTACTTGCACCCGTCGCCCTGCACCCCACACATAGACTATTTACACTGCCCTGAGGATTGTCTTTACCCATGGAGAACTGTCCCATCTCAGCTGCTACCTATCATCCCCGGTGGTTCTGCAGCAGCAGTGGTCCCCACTGACCACATACCACGGGTGGCATCACGACAAGCTCCCCTGTATATAACCACTTTAAAGAAAGAGGCACTGACCAGGTGATAGTTGTTCCTCAATGGATGACTTTAATCGGCATTAGGATACAGGGTGTTGGGGAGGGGTGTCAGAGGTGCAGAAGACAACACCGTTTCGGATCAACTGATCCTTTGGCTGGTCTTGGCTCAAAGGCTCCACAAGCTCCATTTCCTTAATATGAGGAGCTTTTCTGACATCATGTGCGGGCCAGTGAGAAACAATCAAGTGTGTGATTAAAAACAATGTGATTAACATTTACAAGCAATGGCTGCAATGTGAAAGGGAAGAAAATATGCACTTAGATATAAATTTTATCAAAACCAGCTTAAAATTACCATGTCTCACAAAGATGACATATATTAAGTTACTAGGAAACATAATGCTTTCTGTCCAACGAACGAGAGCTGGAGCAAGCGCACTATTTGTGCACAGATTATGATATATTGCGCTTACGTTGTAGTTATACCTACTTCTGTGCCGGCCAGAACATGGAGCATGATGAGGCTAAACTGTGTGATGGCTGAAGGGGTAACCTCAAGAACGCTGTCGCTATAATAGACATATATGACTCATAGCACCTAATGTGCATACTTTAATGGTCTAATATACAGTTAGGGCCAGAAATATTTGGACAGTGACACAAGTTTTGTTATTTTAGCTGTTTACAAAAACATGTTCAGAAATACAATTATATATATAATATGGGCTGAAAGTGCACACTCCCAGCTGCAATATGAGAGTTTCCACATCCAAATCGGAGAAAGGGTTTAGGAATCATAGCTCTGTAATGCATAGCCTCCTCTTTTTCAAGGGACCAAAAGTAATTGGACAATGGACTCTAAGGGCTGCAATTGACTCTGAAGGCGTCTCCCTCGTTAACCTGTAATCAATGAAGTAGTTAAAAGGTCAGGGGTGGATTCCAGGTGTGTGGTTTTGCATTTGGAAGCTGTTGCTGTGACCAGACAACATGCGGTCAAAGGAACTCTCAATTGAGGTGAAGCAGAACATCCTGAGGCTGAAAAAAAAGAAAAAATCCATCAGAGAGATAGCAGACATGCTTGGAGTAGCAAAATCAACAGTTGGGTACATTCTGAGAAAAAAGGAATTGACTGGTGAGCTAGGGAACTGGAAAAGGCCTGGGCGTCCACGGATGACAACAGTGGTGGATGATCGCCGCATACTTTATTTGGTGAAGAAGAACCCGTTCACAACATCAACTGAAGTCCAGAACACTCTCAGTGAAGTAGGTGTATCTGTCTCTAAGTCAACAGTAAAGAGAAGACTCCATGACAGTAAATACAAAGGGTTCACATCTAGATGCAAACCATTCATCAATTCCAAAAATAGACAGGCCAGAGTTAAATTTGATGAAAAACACCTCAAGAAGCCAGCTCAGTACTGGAAAAGTATTCTATGGACAGATGAGACAAAGATCAACCTGTACCAGAATGATGGGAAGAAAAAAGTTTGGAGAAGAAAGGGAACGGCACATGATCCAAGGCACACCACATCCTCTGTAAAACATGGTGGAGGCAACGTGATGGCATGGGCATGCATGGCTTTCAATGGCACTGGGTCACTTGTGTTTATTGATGACATAACAGCAGACAAGAGTAGCCGGATGAATTCTGAAGTGTACCGGGATATACTTTCAGCCCAGATTCAGCCAAATGCTGCAAAGTTGATTGGACGGCGCTTCATAGTACAGCTGGACAATGACCCCAAGCATACAGCCAAAGCTACCCAGGAGTTCATGAGTGCAAAAAAGTGGAACATTCTGCAATGGCCAAGTCAATCACCAGATCTTAACCCAATTGAGCATGCATTTCACTTGCTCAAATCCAGACTTAAGACGGAAAGACCCACAAACAAGCAAGACCTGAAGGCTGCGGCTGTAAAGGCCTGGCAAAGCATTAAGAAAGAGGAAACCCAGCGTTTGGTGATGTCCATGGGTTCCAGACTTAAGGCAGTGATTGCCTCCAAAGGATTCGCAACAAAATATTGAAAATAAAAATATTTTGTTTGGGTTATGTTTATTTGTCCAATTACTTTTGACCTCCTAAAATGTGGAGTGTTTGTAAAGAAATGTGTACAATTCCTACATTTTCTATCAGATATTTTTGTTCAACCCTTCAAATTAAACGTTACAATCTGCACTTGAATTCTGTTGTAGAGGTTTCATTTCAAATCCAATGTGGTGGCATGCAGAGCCCAACTCGCGAAAATTGTGTCACTGTCCAAATATTTCTGGCCCTAACTGTATATAAGATTATCTCAGCACAGGAGCTGTGGTATGACCAGGCCATGTCCCTGTATGGTCAGGCACGGCCATTACACAGTACATAGCAGGGACACATATATAAGATTATCTTAGCACAGGAGATGTGGTATGGTCAGACCATGTCCTTGTGTAGTCAGACACGGCCATTGCACAGTACATAGCAGGGACACATATATAAGATTTTCTCAGCACAGGAGCTGTGGTATGACCAGGCCATGTCCCTGTATGGTCAAGCACGGCTATTACACAGTACATAGCAGGGACACATATATAAGATTATCTCAGCACAGGAGATGTAGTATGATCTGACCATGTCCCTATACAGTCAGACACAGCCATTACATAGTACATAGCATGGACACATATATAAGATTATCTCAGCACAGGAGATGAGATATGATCATACCATGTCCCTGTGCAGTCAGACACAGCCATTCCACAGTACATAGCAGGGACACATATATAAGATTATCTCAGCACAGGAGATGTGGTATGATCAGACCATGTCCCTGTACGATCAGACACATCCATTACACAGTACATAGCAGGGGCACATATATAAGATTATCTCAGCACAGGAGATGAGATATGATCATACCATGTCCCTGTGCAGTCAGACACAGCCATTCCACAGTACATAGCAGGGACACATATATAAGATTATCTCAGCACAGGAGATGTGGTATAATCACACCATGTCCCTGTATGGTCAGAAACAGCCATCACACAGCACATAGCAGGGGCACATATATAAGATTATCTCAGCACAGGAGATGCGGTATGATCAGACCATGTCCCTGTACGGTCAGACACGGCCATTACACAGTACATAGCAGGGACACATATATAAGATTATCTCAGCACAGGAGATGCGGTATGATCAGACCATGTCCATGTACGGTCAGACACGGCCATTACACAGTACATAGCAGGGACACATATATAAGATTATCTCAGCACAGGAGATGAGATATGATCATAATATGTACCTGTGCAGTCAGACACAGCCTTTCCACAGTACATAACAGGGACACATATATAATATTATCTCAGCACAGGAGATGCGGTATGACCAGGCCATGTCCCTGTAGTCAGACACGGCCATTACACAGAACACAACAGGGACACATTTATTACATTATCTCAGCACAGGAAAAATTTTTAAAACATCCAATTGTGGAAATTGTTATTATTATTCCAAGATCTATTGATAAAAATAAACTTTGTTCGTGAGACAACCCCTTTAAATACTGAAACATTACTGCAAAAACATTTTATTTCTCAAATACTAAGATTCAGCTTGTCAGTGCCTCAGACATTAAATTGCTACTACCATGATTACATAAAGATCAAGCAGGCACCAAACCGTCATTGGCTTTAAAATAATTCATAAAGATAATTATATGAATTTCATGCATATGTAGAAGCGCTGAATTGCCACATTTAAATTGTCATTTTCTGCAAACGTGGTTTCACCTATTTAATAACCATCTTCAAGGAAGGAGTTTTCAGAAGTGACTTTAGTACTAAAATATACATAATCAAAAATACTTAGTAACTGCATATGTAAAAATGATCCCAAGTTGCTTATTCTAAATTAAGAACCATTAGTATGAGCAGTAAATTATGTAAAACAGCGCTTACATGCAAACATTTTAATGATATATTTAAGTCCTGCATAAAATGTTATCTGTCTCTGTAAATACTACTATTATTGCCTATATATTGCTTCATTTTCAGCATAACGTATCCATTTTTAGAACAGGTGCCAGAAATTGGTCTGCTTGGTGAGTACAGTCATTCTTGGTGGGATTGGTTAGAGTATATATACCATGTCGTCGGCGTACAGATGGTACTGAAGGCCATGGGACTCAATGAGTTAGCCAAGGCCAAGGGTGTAGATGGAGAATAGTGGCCCCAGAACTGAGCCTTTGGGGACACCGACAGATAGGGGGTAGGGCAAAGAGGAGGTGTGGGACTGGGTGACGCTGAAAGTCCAGTCCGTTAGGTATGAAGAGATTCAAGAGAGGGCTAGGTCAGTGATGCCAAGAGATTCCAGAATCTGAAGTAGGAGGGAATGGTCAACGAAGTTGAAGGCAGCAGATAGGTCAAGGAGGAGGAGGACAAAGTAGTGTCGCTTGCTCTTGGCGGTCAGTAGGTTGTTGGTGACTTTGATTAGGGTTGTTTTGGTGGAGTGGTGGGATCGGAAACCAGATTGTAGGCAGTCAAAGAGGGAGCAGAAGGAGAGGTGGGGGACAGTTCAGAATGGACGTGTTGTTCAAGTAGTTTTGAGGTGAAGGGGAGAAGAGATATGGGGCAATAGTTAGAGACACATGCAGGGTCGAGGGAGGGTTTTTTGAGGATGGGTGTGATCAAGGCGTGTTTGTAGGATGAGGGGAAGATGCCAGTAGTGAGTGATAAGTTAAAGAGATGGGTTAGGGCAGGGATGAGGAATGCAGTGAGGTCTGGGATGAGGTGGGAGGGGAGTAGGTCAAGGGCACAGGTGGTGAGGTGTTATCGTGACAGAAGGGAGGGGAGTTGATCTTATTTCATCGCAGAGAAGTTTCTTTTGGACAAGGAGGGTTGGACGGTAATGGGGTAGGGCCAAGGTGACAGTGGGTCAAAGCTTTCTCTGACTTTGTCAATCTTCTATTTGAAGAAGGCGACAAAGTCGTCGGCAGAGATGAGGGGAGAGGGAGGAGGTGCAGTGCGACTGAGTAGAGAGTTGAAAGTTTTGAATAGTTGTTTGGGGTTGTGGAACAGGGCGGTTATTAAGGAAGAGAAGTAAGCTTGTTTTGCGGTGGTGAGTGCTGTCTTGAAGTTAGTGAGGGACTATTTGTACATGGCAAAGTGCACCGTGGAGTGGGAATTCTTCCATCCACCCTGGTCACCTGATGCAGTTCTTTAATGAGGGTGGTGAACCAGGGTTGCCTGTGTGCATGGGTTTTGTTGTATGTGAGGGGGCGGCCTGATTGAGGGCTGTAGTTATTGTGGTGTTGTAGAGGGAGGTGGCAGTATCAGCATCATGTGAGGAAGCTAAGTCTGTGGGAGGGAGAAGGGACCCAGAGAATAAGTGGAAATCACTAAGTTTAAGGTTTATGCTGGGATGAGTGAGTTTCTGGAGATGGGAGAGTGTGGTAGGAGGAGAGAGGAAGGAGAAAGACAGCAGGTTGTGGTCGGATAGGGTGAGGGGTGAGTTTGAGAAGTCAGTGAGGGAACAGAGGCAGGTGAAGACAAGGTTGAGCATATGGCCATCCTTATGAGTGGCTGAGGAGGACCATTGGGAAAGCCCAAAGGAGATGGTTAGTGATAGGAGTCTAGAGGCATCGGGGTGGGGGGTGTCCATGGGATGATGAAATCGCCCATGATGATAGTGGGGATGTCGGAGGAGAGGAAGTGGAGAAGCCAAGTGGTGAAATGGTTGAGAAAGGTGGGGGTAGATCCTGAGGGGCGGTAGATGAAAGCCAACTGGAGGTTGCAGGAGGAAAAGATGCGGACGGACTGCACCTCAAAGGAGGGGAGGGAGGCAGAGGGTGGCGGTATAATTGGGGTGAAGGAGCAGCTGTCAGACAAGTACAATCCGACACCTCCACCGTGGTTGTTGCTAGGGCGGGGGGCGTGGGAAAGAGTGAGTCCTCCATAGGAGAGTGCAGCAAGGGAGGCAGTGTCAGAGGGGGTGAGCCAGGCTTCAGTGATGCCAAGGAATGAGAGTTTGTTGGAGGTGAAGAGGTCATGGATGAATGAGAGTTTGTTGCATACTGAGTGAACATTCCAGAGTGCTCCAGGTAGAGGGACTGAGGAAGCAGGGGCTGGAGGAATGGGTCTAAGGTTGTTGAGGTTGTGAAGGTTAGTGATGGGTCGTGGGTGTGGGGTAGAAGTGACTGTGGGGATGTTATGGGGGGGACCAATGTTAGGGGAAATGTCACTAGCAAGTAGGAGGAGAAGGGAGAGGGTTAGGAGGTGGGAGCAGTAGAGTTTATGTGACAGGCGTGCATGTCTGGAGACAAAGGGTTGAATGTGAAGGAACAGTTCAGAGGAGTGGGTGAGATGGTTAGGCAGGATGGAGGGAGAAAGCATTACTTCGTTGCTGGGTGGAGGGATAAATGGAGTTAGTAGGAAGTGGAGTAGGATGGGGATGAGAGTGAAAAGAAGCGGAAATATTGTATACAGTGAGGAGAGATAGGTTGCAGCAGGGGAGAGGTGTAGAGGGGATCAGATGTAGCAGGAGGGTGAGCAATAGTGATGGAGTCAAGCCAAGTCGAGATCGAAGGTGCAACCCCAGTCAAAACAAATGCTTGGCATGTGGGGATGAGATGCGGCTGGTGGATGAGATGCAGCCAGGGAACAGATGCAGCAATGGTCAGATGCAGCAGGGGATGAGCGATGTCAGACACGTAGGGATGAGATGCAGCAGGGATTAGATGCAGTGGGGGGACAGATGCAGCAGGGGGATGTGCATATGGATGAAGTTATACCGAGTGCAGACAAATGCACAGCCCGTGGGGATGAGATGCAGGAGGCGGATGAAATTCAGCATGGGGTGAGATGCAGCAGGGGGTCAGATGCAGTCGGGGGGATGTAATACTGATGAAGTATATCAAGTCCAGGTGAATGCACAGCACATGGGGATGAGATGTAGCCAGGCATCAGGTGTAGCCAGAAGCAGTGAGAGGATGTAAAGTAATGAGGAGTCATGCAGGGTGCAGGCTGATGGCTGTTTTTGGTTGGTGGTGGCAGATGGTAGGGGCCGGTAATGGCACGAGGCAGGCCTGCTGGCCTGATTTGCTTCGTGGTTCTCAGGGTCTGCGGTGAGGGCCAGGTGATCCAGGAGGCAAGAGGGGTCCTGGTTGGGGAATCGGAAGCCCAGGGATGCAGGGGTAGCTGATGGAGACACCTCCGTATGACCCTCGGGCCGGGGAGATACTGGGAAGGAGGTGGTGGCAGTATTGGAGCGGGCAGCTGCAGGGGAGCATCAGGTCGCATGTTAGACTGGAGATCTGACCCAAAGCAGGGCCCTGTAGGCAGCTTTGTCAGCCCCACATTCAGTTGATAGCTTTGCAACATCATGGAGAGGCCAGAAACAGGGAGTCCCAGGAGCCCGGGAGAGTGGCAGGTGGTGGAAAGGGTGGATGGCTCAGGGAGTCCCATACAGGGGGGAAGCTGTGGTGGTAACACAATCCTAGGTGTAGCTTCTGTCTCTGGTGGGAGGCAGGGCATCGGGAGTCCCAGGAAGGCCGCAAGTGTGGGCTGCGGCTCCAGTCCTGTTCACAGCGTCACAGTGTGATAAGTGTACTGAGCGGCAGGGCATGGTGATCATGGTGAGCACCCACCGATAGCCACCCAGGGGGGGCTCAGCAGTGGATGGGATGCCGCATGTGGGGCTGGTGTGTCCCTTGAGTGGGGGCTCACCGGAGCTGGGATGTTGGGCCCGGTCGAAGGATGCCTCCTGCACTGTGCTGTAAGTGACAGCCAAAGGGTGGTCAGATGGCCTCCACCAGCTCCAATGTTTGGGAGATCAGAGAGCTGCAGGGAAGTCGGAGCCGATGGGGTGGCTCCTGGGCTCGTTGGATGGATTGGGGCTGCCGATGCCTGAAGATGCTGAGGAGTGCAGGGCAGCATGTCCTCGCACCTCGGGGGTCATCTTCTATCACAGTATTGAGTGGAAGCACCCTTTTGAAATAGTACAGCCATGAGTCTTCTTAGGAATGGTGCAACAAGTTTTTCACACCTAGATTTGGGGATCCTCTGCCATTCTTGGCCACATTCATGTTTCATTCAATTGCAACCAGTAGTCCTGTACCTGCAGCTGAAAAACGCCACACAGCATGATGTTGCCACCACCATGTTTCACTGTTGGGATTGTATTGGGCAAGTGATGAGCAGTGCCTGGTTTTCTCCACACTAACTGCTTAGAATTATCACAAAAATGTTCTATCTTCCTCTCATCAGACCAGAGAATCTTATCTTTCATATTAATGAGAGAAAAAATGAACTTTTTGAATTTACCAAATGGATGCAGTGAAAAAGAGTGAAAAATGTAAAGGGGTCTGAAAACTTTCCATACCCACTGTATTTACTCATTTAATTGAGCAATCTGCAGCCCTGTTACATACAGAACTCTATTGCTATGCTGCTGTATAAAAAAAAAAACCTAATTTTTCATTAATGTAATTGTGGCGCCCCACTACGTAGATGCCACAAAAGGGGTACTGCACCCAGAAAAGCGGTGTAGTACTCCACTGCAATTTGGACTATGGCCACAAGATGAAGCCCTAGAGCTGACACCCACACACTAGAAAAGTAGGTGGGAGAGAACCCTGGGAGCATATATAGTGGCCTCTACAGGGAACTAGGAAGCGAGGCTAGTTAGAGAGCAGTGAGAAGGAGAGGTGGAAAGAGGAGGCAGGCAGCCAGCCTGAAAGGACAAAGAGGGCCATCTCGGCTGAGGGGCCCTGAAAAGGAACAGATCCCAATAAGAAACAGAGAAAGCTAGGAAACTCAGAATTGCAGAGTTAACTTGAGTGGGGAGCGAGTAATGGATAGAGTTTGCCCCATAGGAAGAAACCCGGGAAGCCAGAAGCGCAGTAGGCAGCTGCGGCATTCAACAGAAGGTTAACCCGACGGGTACAAAAGGGAGAGGAGACAGAAGCTAGAAGCAGCAGGAGGCCAGATTATCTACAGGAGATCAGGCTTCAAACACTGGGAACAGAATAGAAGGAAAAGGAAAGGAACATAAAGGAGGGTTCCATCTCCAGCCAGAAATCCTAATTGTAGTCTGGAGCATTCGCCAATATACCATCTAATGAACTGTTGAACTGTATGCTGAAGGAAAGTGTTCAAGTAAAGTTACCTGGTGAAGTGAAGCTTTGACTCTGCTGCATCTTTTCCATTACAAACTGTTTGCTTTGTTTCAGCATCACTGCCCTGGTGGTCCAGTCCCGCCTGCGGGGACTATTCCATCCAAGCCGCAATACCCCCGACCACCGGAGGACTGGAGCAGCGCTGGTGGTCATCACCAGACTCAGCAGATGGCGTCACGACAAAGGCAACTTGTAAATAATCCCCTGTAAATATTTCCCATCAATTTTCAGTTGACCACCAGGGCCACGGCCTCGGGATGGCCATCCGTGACTTCCCTGACTGAAACAGCCCGAGAGCCGAGTACCCCACAGGCCTGGGCTCGCCGGCGTCATAATATTCTGCTATACCGTATAGTAGATATTACACCAGAACTGTACACTGCAGCACTTTGTTTTCTTCTGCCCAAAATAACTCACTTCTACTTATCCATCTATATTTGGATATGTGCCCACTCTGCAGATTTGGTGCAGACATTTTCTGTATCAAATCTGCATCTTCTTGCTGAAAAAACGCACCCAAATCTGCAATGTGTTTTTCCACCATTATAGAGAAAGTGAGAGAGAGCAGAGAGAAATACAGCAATTTTGCACCCAAAAACGCTCTGTGTGCACAGACATGTTTTTACAGCATTTTTTCATGACTTCATTACAATCAATGGGTGAAAAACGCTGCAAAAAACCACAAAGAATTGACATGCTGCAGATTTTCTCTGCACCATCTGCAAGGAAAAAACAACACTTCAGAATTCACAGTGACTTTGCTGGCTTCAAGATATCTCCCCCTTAATTTGTTTGTTATAAAAATTCAAATCAAATATCTGTGAATACAGGATAGGCATGCAAATTTTGGTGACGTTTTGTCAAAAAATCCACTGTGTGCACATAGCCTTTTTCAGCCTTGATTGCTATAATTTACTTTCTAATGTTGTCAGACTGTAAAATAAACTTTTAAAAATACATAGTACCGTATATACTCGTGTATAAGCCGACCCGTGTATAAGCCGACCCCCCTACTTTTGCCCCCAAAACCTGGGAAAACCTATTGACTCGTGTATAAGCCGAGGGTGGACTCCAGCACAGGTATACAGCCCCCAGCAGTGTGGTATACAGCCCCCCCAATGGTAGTATACAGCAGCCTCCCCAGTGGTAGTATACAGCAGCAGCCCCAGTGGTATATACAGCAGCAGCTCCAGTAGTTAGTATACAGCAGCCCCAGAGGTATATACAGCCCCAGTGGTAGTATACAGCATCCCCAGAGGTATATACAGCCCCGGTGGTAGTATACAGCATCCCCAGAGGTAGTATACAGCAGCCCCAGAGGTAGTATACAGCAGCCCCAAAGGTATATACAGCAGCCCCAGTGGTAGTATACAGCAGCCCCAGAGGTAGTATACAGCAGCCCCAGTGGTAGTATACAGCAGCCCCAGAGGTAGTATACAGCAGCCTCAGAGGTATATACAGCCCCATTGGTAGTATACAGCAGCCCCAGAGGTATATACAGCCCCAGTGGTAGCATCCAGCAGCCCCAGAGGTATATACAGCCCCAGTGGTAGTATCCAGCAGCCCCAGAGGTATATACAGCCCCAGTGGTAGTATACAGCAGCCCCAGAAGTATATACAGCCCCAGTGGTAGTATACAGCAGCCCCAGAGGTATATACAGCAGCCCCAGTGGTAGTATACAGCAGCCTCCCCAGTGGTAGTATACAGCAGCCTCCCCAGTGGTAGTATACAGCAGTCTCCCCCTGTGGTAGTATACAGCAGTCTCCCCCAGTAGTAGTATACAGCAGTCTCCCCCAGTAGTAGTATACAGCAGTCTCCCCCTGTGGTAGTATACAGCAGTCTCCCCCTGTGGTAGTATACAGCAGTCTCCCCCTGTGGTAGTATACAGCAGTCTCCCCCTGTGGTAGTATACAGCAGCCTCCCCCTGTGGTAGTATACAGCAGCCTCCCCCTGTGGTAGTATACAGCAGCCACAGAGGTATATACAGCAGCCCCTCCCCTGTGGTAGTATACAGCAGCCCCCCCTGTGGGTATACAGCAGTGCCTCCCCATGTGGTATATACTGCAGCCCCTCCCCTGTGGTAGTATACAGCAGTGCCTCCCCTGTGGTATATACAGCAGCCCCTCCCCTGTGGGTATACAGCAGTCCCCCCTGTGGTATATACAGCAGCCCCTCCCCTGTGGTAGTATACAGCAGTGCCTCCCCCTGTGGTAGTATACAGCAGCCCCCCCGTAGTATATACAGCAGCCCCCCCCCTGTGAGAATACAGCAGCCCCCCCGTGGTAGTATACAGCAGCCCCCCGTGGTAGTATACAGCAGCCCCCCTGTGGGTATATAGAGCCCCCCCCCGTTGCTGCCGCACACCTGTAAAAAGAAGATCTTTCATACTTATCCTCCTGCTGTCACGCGATCATCCTCCGCTCTCCTTGCTTGCACCCGGGCCCCGGCGTCCATCCATATGACCGCGCACAAATAATGACGTCACTATTTGTGCGCGGTCACGTGGATGGACGCCGGGTGCAAGCAAGAAGAGCGGAGGATGATCGCGTGACAGCAGGAGGATAAGTATGAAAGATCTTCTTTTTACAGGTGTGCGGCAGCAACGGGGGGGGGCTCTATATACCCACAGGGGGGCTGCTGTATACTACCACGGGGGGCTGCTGTATACTACCACGGGGGGGCTGCTGTATACTACCACGGGGGGGCTGCTGTATACTACCACGGGGGGGGCTGCTGTATATACTACGGGGCGGCTGCTGTATACTACCACGGGGGATCTGCTGTATTCTCACAGGGGGGGCTGCTGTATATACTACGGGGGGGCTGCTGTATGCTACCACGGGGGGGCTGCTGTATACTACCACAGGGGGGCGGGAGAGCACTGACAGTGCTATGTAATATGCACGGCTCCCCCTGCCGCTGATGGACAGGGGGATGCAGTGCATATTGCATTGCACTAATGAGCGGCCCCACGTGACCGGCCGCTCACTATACAGCCTCCCCCACCTCCTCCAGCCCCCGGACACCGGCCCCACACAGTCAGCCGTCACTGACTCGTGTATAAGCCGAGGGGGGCACTTTTCAGCACAATTTCTGTGCTGAAAAACTCGGCTTATACACGAGTATATACGGTAATTATAAAAATATAGTAATATAATAAAGTAAACAAATGTATCTATAGTATAAAGCAGAAAGTTTCTGTGTGAGTTTGTCGCAAGAACTTCTGTGAAACAACTGTCATATTTTCTACTCTCAATTTTAATCTGTGAAGTGGTGATGACAATTAATTAATGTCCTCTTAGCAACGTGTCCTTTTGGCCATCATCACAGAGGTCAAGGCCCGGCCGGATGTGTTTAACACTCTGCACCCAAAATCCAGTCAGAGAGGGGGTACAGAACATGTGATCCGCATGCATGAAGCTTGCCCAGGAATCTATCAATGTTGTTACCTGTAGGCATCTTTTTTGTACCACACACGTACTATCATGGTCATATTTAGAACGATTTCCTTTATAAACTGTACCCACCCCTCTATGGGTTAATGTCAGTTCTGCTTGCAAGCCCTATGATCTGTTCAAGGAGATGATGGGAGTACAGGTGTGACACGGTCCGCGCTGCTCCAATGTAAAAACTCACCAAAAGAGTCACAAAGTCATCAGTAGGTTTTATCTTTTTAATCCTCCTTCCTCCTACGCGTTTCGGCGCCCCACCTGGCACCTTCCCTGTACTCCCATCATCTCCTTGAATTTCACTACTGGTCAGTAGTTGGTGGAGGTCCTGCAGCAGCTGAGAGATTCTTCTCAAAACGCCTTCAAACCAGTTGTGGGGCCCACAACTGAATCAGGTGAGTGGCTCCTCAGCATCACTCTTTGTAGTGTCACTAGTGATAGGGCACTATTGCGCCTCTTGTCCCCCACCCTCTTATTTTTTGCTATGATCTGTTCAGGCGTGACCACTCCCATCTCCTTCAACTAGTCACATCACACAGTGCTGGTGATTCAATTCCATTCATTGAAAGCTGCCCTGGTGGAAGGAGCTTTCAGTGAACTGACTGGTGCTAAGCCATCTGCTGGCTAAGAGTTTGTCCGCAGACATGAAGTTGTTTTCTCTTTTGGTGTTTTTCCCCATCTGTCTTTTATTCTCATTATGTTGTACTGTGTTAGTTCAGCAGTGGACTAATGCTCCTGCAGACCAGCTTCCTGGTTAGGGATAAGAGCAGGGCCAGCGAGGGACTAAGTATCCTGCTCGGCAACAGGGTGAAAGAACCTGTATAGGAATGTCATGGAGATCAGAATACATCTGGAGGTGAGTGCAGGAAGTGTCCCTGCCTTTGTCTCCCACCAACAGGGCCCATCGTTTTTATTGTGTCCCGTTTATCACGTTGTGTGCCGGGACAACTATTGCTCCGTGTGCAACTGTCAGGCGGTATTTTCGGACACATGCTAGTCTGTAAGTGCCAGTCATGATATGTCTGCGTAATAGCATGGTACAATGGTCTCCTATGCTATCCCTTAAGCTTCAAGGGCCCTGGGATATCCCTATCCCAAGGATTAGCCCTGATGGTGGGGAGGCACCATGTAGGGATGGGCGAGTCTACTCGCTAGGACTCGGGACTCGGCGATTCTGAAGGTACTCGCAGGACTCGTTACTCGGCGAATCTCCCAGCTTGGACTCGCACAGTGACGAGTCCAATGGAATTCAATGTCAATAAGCTTGACTCTTCACAGATACCCGCTGTCAGCAGCGAGTCTGAGCAAGTCTACGATTCCGAGTCCTACGAGTCTACGATTCTGAGTCCTGTATACTGTATTCGGGAGTCGGACTCTCGAATACAGAATCTGTTATGTTCCGAGTCAGCACAGCGTGCGTGTTAGGTCAGAAAACTTGTGAAGATAGCCAATCATAGTCAGTAATGGCATAGCAAAGTTGGTTGTGTCAGGACTATGATTGGCTGCTGTCCATCGTGATGCCTATGTCATCTATGACAGGCAAGGCAGTATATAAGGCTTGTCCCCGCCATTTTGGCCACATTCCTGAGACGATCAGACCTAGTATAGGGAGAGAGAGATATATGCTGGAGCAGATCAGGGATTGTCAGTGTAGGGAAGATTCCTTATATTAACCCAAAAAGCTCTTCTGAGAGCTAGGAGGAGGACAGAGTAGTGCTGTGTAGGCAGGCAGGCAGGCAGGGAGGGAAGGAAGGAGAAGCCTTAGAGTGCACACAGGACGGACCTCATAGCTTAGCTTACTCACTCAGCTTTGCTAACAGCTGCAGTCAGAGGCTTAGCTGAGGTGCTGTTTCCTTTTTGTTTTTGCACCAGATCGATTTTTGTTCCTAATAAGCCATAGAGCGTTATTTTTTCTGTGGCAGACCAGTGCGTTGCTGCTAGCACGTACACCACCTTAGGGAGTGTAGTGTGCGGCTTCAATGCCAAGTGTGAGCGCGCACACTTACCCCGCCAGCAAGTGACACATACAGCAACACCAAACCACATCTCGGTGGCTGTGCGCACTTAAAACCAATTTTTTTAGGGAGTGTAGTGTGCGGCTTCACTGCCAAGTGTGAGCGCGCACACTTACCCCGCCAGCAAGTGACGCATACAGCAACACCAAACCACATCTCGGTGGCTGTGCGCACTTAAAACCAATTTTTTTAGGGAGTGTAGTGTGCGGCTTCACTGCCAAGTGTGAGCGCGCACACTTACCCCGCCAGCAAGTGACGCATTCAGCAACACCAAACCACATCTCGGTGGCTGTGCGCACTTAAAACCAATTTTTTTAGGGAGTGTAGTGTGCGGCTTCACTGCCAAGTGTGAGCGCGCACACTTACCCCGCCAGCAAGTGACGCATACAGCAACACCAAACCACATCTCGGTGGCTGTGCGCACTTAAAACCAATTTTTTTAGGGAGTGTAGTGTGCGGCTTCACTGCCAAGTGTGAGCGCGCACACTTACCCCGCCAGCAAGTGACGCATACACCAACACCAAACCACATCTCGGTGGCTGTGCGCACTTAAAACCAATTTTTTTAGGGAGTGTAGTGTGCGGCTTCACTGCCAAGTGTGAGCGTGCACACTTACCCCGCCAGCAAGTGACGCATTCAGCAACACCAAACCACATCTCGGTGGCTGTGCGCACTTAAAACCAATTTTTTTAGGGAGTGTAGTGTGCGGCTTCACTGCCAAGTGTGAGCGCGCACACTTACCCCGCCAGCAAGTGACGCATTCAGCAACACCAAACCACATCTCGGTGGCTGTGCGCACTTAAAACCAATTTTTTTAGGGAGTGTAGTGTGCGGCTTCACTGCCAAGTGTGAGCGCGCACACTTACCCCGCCAGCAAGTGACGCATACAGCAACACCAAACCACATCTCGGTGGCTGTGCGCACTTAAAACCAATTTTTTTAGGGAGTGTAGTGTGCGGCTTCACTGCCAAGTGTGAGCGCGCACACTTACCCCGCCAGCAAGTGACGCATTCAGCAACACCAAACCTCATCTCGGTGGCTGTGCGCACTTAAAACCAATTTTTTTAGGGAGTGTAGTGTGCGGCTTCACTGCCAAGTGTGAGCGCGCACACTTACCCCGCCAGCAAGTGACGCATTCAGCAACACCAAACCACATCTCGGTGGCTGTGCGCACTTAAAACCAATTTTTTTAGGGAGTGTAGTGTGCGGCTTCACTGCCAAGTGTGAGCGCGCACACTTACCCCGCCAGCAAGTGACGCATTCAGCAACACCAAACTCCAACTCAGTGACTGTGCATTCGTCAACAATGTCTCAAAAAAAAACAATTACCAAAAAGGATGTTGCAAAGGGACAGGGACGAGGTCGTGGCCGCAGCAGTCTTGCCCAAGAAGGCACTGGTACAAGTACACAGCCTAGGATTGATAGAACGTACTTTTTTCTACCTAGAAATCCCAGTACTCAAAAAAAACGTGTGTTGAGGCCGGATGAGCATGACAAGATAACATCTTGGATGGCTCAGACGCCCTCGACCACTGGTTCTTGCAGTACGCAATCATCCGTGGCAAGACATTCTAGTGTCGCTACAGACAATGCAGCGCCATCCAATCCTCAAAGTCTTCCTATTGCCTCAACCCATCGGCAGCCAGAGGAAAATTTGGATATGGACCTTGGTCACTCGGATGACTTATTCGGTTCTTATCAAGGGGTTTCTTTGTCACTGCCTGACGAGATACTTGAAGTAGACGAAATGTCTACTCATGGCCAAAGTTTGGAAGCACCTCGTCCTGAAGAAAGACACTTTCACGAAATGCAAACAGTATCTCAGGAGGTGGATGATGATGAGGATGATGAGACACACATCTCATCTGGCCAGCCAGCTCAGTCAGTTTATCCAGAATCCTTTGAACTGGAAGGGGTGGATGATGACACCACAGATCCTACCTGGATTGCTGAATTGCATAGCCAAGAGAGCAGCCAGGAGGACGAAAGTGGCTATGTACCACTGGCAAAATCACAAAGGCGTACTGTCTCCAGAACACAAACTGTGAGAACAGTTGCCCAAATAGCGTCAACTGTGGCACAAACTGTACCAACTGTTGCACAAACTGCAAACACAGTTGCCCAAAATGTGTCCACAGTTGGTGTTGAACAGAGTCATCCTCCTCTTCCTCCAATTAAAAATAAAGGACGAACAGCCAGTGTGTGGCAATTTTTTAAGGATAGCCCAACAGTACCAAATATGGTTATCTGTAAGATGTGCCAGGCAAGGCTAAGCAGAGGCACGGTAAAAGGAAACCAGAGCACCAGCAGTATGCGCAAGCATATGTCTCTTAAGCACCCAATTCAGTGGGCGCCCTATCAGGGTTCAAAATCAGTGCCTTCTGATCCAAACACTTCCAGGCCACCTCAGATCCATCCTTCACCAGCAAGTGTTCAGGCTTCAGCTCCTGCTCAAGCGTACTCCTCCCAAGGTGCTTTACAAGACAGACATGACAGTAGTCAATCCTCTTGTCAGTCTGGTCCAAACGTGCAGTTGTCTGTGCCACAGCTGTATGAAAGACAGCGGAAGTTCCAACCGACACACCCATATTCCCAAAAAGTGACAGCGAAAATAGCCAAGTTGTTAGCTGTGGAAATGCTGCCGTTTAGGCTTGTGGGTACAGAGTCTTTTCGGGAGTTGATGGCTGAGGCAGCACCACGATACTCTGTACCCAGCCGCTACTTTTTCTCACGTAGTGCCATTCCCGCCTTACACCAGCACGTGGTTAACAACTTAAAACGTGCTTTAACAAATGCTGTCACCGCAAAAGTCCACCTAACAACGGACACGTGGACAAGTAGTTGTGGACAGGGCAGATACATTTCACTAACGGCTCACTGGATCAACCTGGTGGAGAGTGTCCCAACTTCTAAAGCTGTACCATCTGACATACTACCAACTCCACGAATAGCGGGCCCAACATCATTCCGGGTGTCTGCCTCCTCATATATGTCCAGTGCCCAATCGGCTTCTGCCACTTCCTTGTCCACTGCTGAGCCTCCCGCACCATCACGTCCGAGTTGGGAGCTTTGCAGTACTGCTTCTGCAAGGCGACAACAGGCTCTTCTGAAGATTATCTGCCTAGGTGACACACGTCACACTGCAACAGAGTTGTGGAAAGGTCTCAAGCAACAGACCGATGAGTGGCTGGCCCCACTGGAACTACAACCAGGTCTAGTTGTGAGCGATAATGGTGCAAACCTTGTGGCGGCAATAAAGCACGGTAAACTTGTACATGTGCCTTGCATGGCTCACGTCCTGAACCTGGTAGTTCAGAAATTCCTCAAAATATACCCAGAGTTATCTGAGCTAGTGGATAAGGTGAGGCGAATTTGCGCCCACTTTAGACATTCGTCCACAGCAGCTGCAAGTCTTTCAGCCCTTCAAATCCAATTTAACTTGCCGAAACACAGGCTAATTTGCGACATGCCTACGCGATGGAACTCCACCTTCCATATGTTGGCAAGGTTTAATGAGCAGCAGAAGGCAATAGCGGAATTTCAGCTGCAACATGCCCGTCAACCCGGAAGTCATACCACACACATCAGTACTTTCGAGTGGGTCTGGATCGCTGACCTTTGCGAGTTGCTGGATAACTTCGAATACTGCACCAAACTTGTCAGTGGGGATCAGTCGATTATCAGTCTCACCATCCCCATGCTCTGCCTGCTCCAAGAATCCCTAATGAATCTCAAAACAGATGCTTTGAGAGCACAGCGGATGGCTATGGAGCCAGAATTGAACATCGCTGATCCTAGCCACCCAAGCCAATATCAGCAGGCTACATTGGTTCAGGAAGATGGTGATGAGGGTGATGATGAAGAAGATTTATTTTTCTCTGGTACTGATGTGAACCCTGATGGGACTCCCAACCCTACGTTTATGTCGGTACAGCATGGGTGGGCTGAAGAGGAGGAGGCGGACACCGATTTAGAGGCCACGACGCGTAGTGATCTTCATTCTGTTGTAACCGAGGAGATAAGTCTTTGCAGCTTAGCACACATGGCTGAAGTAATGTGTCAATGTGTCTCCAAAGATCCACGCGTCATACACATCTATGACAGCGACCTCTACTGGTTGTCAACGTTTTTGGACCCACGGTACAAAGACAAATTTCAGTCGCTGCTGTCGCACTCATCCAGGGGCTTAACGATGGATAATGTAAAGAGGGTTCTTCTTGATATTTTGCTGGCAATATCACCGTCTGAATCCGCTATACATCGAAGAACCAGCTCTTTGCAACAGCAGCCTTTGGTTGGGACACAAACGCCATCAATGACAAGAAGAGGTGGGGGTAAGATGTCCGCCAACTGGGCGATGTTCAACAGACCTTCCAATCAAGAACGGAATTTGCCTACGGTCACCTTGAGTAGGAGACAACAATTGTCCAACATGGTGCAGCAGTATCTCAGTGACAGTACCAGCTTCCTAACCGACCCTTCTGTACCCTTTAATTACTGGGTTTCCAAGCTGCACACTTGGACTGAGCTGTCATTGTATGCCTTGGAGGTGCTGGCATGCCCAGCTGCTAGTGTGACATCAGAGCGTGTTTTCAGTGCCGCTGGGGGTATAGTCACTGATAGAAGGTCCCGCCTCACCACAGAAAATGCCGACAGGCTCACTCTAATTAAATTCAACAAGGATTGGATATCATCACAGTTCCTAAGCCCTCCAGACGACAGTACACAATCCTAGATTAACCTAATCATAATTTATATGATTGGGAGATTGCGCTGTTAACAATATGCCCATTTTGGACAGGAATTAATGACATGTCCCTTAGCTCTGTTGATTTCATTAGGCACCCAGTCCAAGCAATAATATGCTATGGGCCAAGCGCCCTGCTTTATGTAAAAAAATACTTTATTAAGCCCCTTGGGCTAATTTTTTGAGGCACCAAGCCTAGGCCTGCATAGTTGGCCTTGCTTGTTCTATGCGCATAGTCCAAGCAATAATATGCTATGGGCCAAGCGCCCTGCTTTATTTAAAAATAGACTTTATTAAGCCCTTTGGGCTAATTTTTTGAGCCACCCAGGCTAACAAGCTTATCATGGTTTTGTAGACACCCTGGCTAACAAGCTTTTCATGGCCCTTAGGCCTACATTTATACCAAAAATGGCAAACAGCCCCTTGGGCTAATTTTTTGAGCCACCCAGGCTAACAAGCTTATCATGGTTTGGGAGACACCCTGGCTAACAAGCTTTTCATGGCCCTTAGGCCTACATTTATACCAAAAATGGCAAACAGCCCCTTGGGCTAATTTTTTGAGCCACCCAGGCTAACAAGCTTATCATGGTTTTGGAGACACCCTGGCTAACAAGCTTTTCATGGCCCTTAGGCCTACATTTATACCAAAAATGGCAAACAGCCCCTTGGGCTAATTTTTTGAGCCACCCAGGCTAACAAGCTTATCATGGTTTTGGAGACACCCTGGCTAACAAGCTTTTCATGGCCCTTAGGCCTGCATTTATACCAAAAATGAAAAACAGCCCCTTGGGCTAATTTTTTGAGGCACCAATCCTATGCCTGCATCGTGGGCGTTGCTTGTACTATCATCCTGCTGGAGCCTGGTGAAGGGTCCCACTGTACGCTCCATAGAAAACGCGTAGACGCGATGTGTAGCATGTAGACGTCCCAGCCTCTCACATGTGTGTTCATAGTCTTGTTGCCATAGCGAGGCATAAAGTAACCCCCCAAACCCAGGCACTGTTTGTCAGCAACAGTTGTATGTGGAGTCATGATTTGACACTTAGTAACCAAGGTGACTTCATGCGCCATGCGGGCCGTAAAGTACTTGTTAATGATGCTCCCTCCCCTGTCCCCCACGCCAAATCTCTCGGGGTAATCCTTGACTCCTCCCTCTCCTTCAAGCCCCACCTGTAGTCCCTAACCAAGTCCCTGTGACTCCAACTCAAAAATATTTAACCAATTAGCTCGTTCCTCAATCCTGACACTGCTGAAACACTCATAAATGCCCTCATCATCTCCCGCCTTGACTACTGCAACCTCCTTCACACAGGCCTCCCTGCCAACTCTCTTGCACCTCTCCAATCTATACTAAACTCTGCTGCCCGACTAATCCATCTGTCCTCTACTACTCCCCTGCCTACCCCCTCTGCCAAGCCCTTCACTGGCCCCTCCGCCCCACAGAGAGCTCACTTTAAAACACTGACCATGACATTCAAAGCCTTACACAACCTATCCCCACCATACATCTCCGACATGATCTCCCGATACCATCCCTCACGCAACCTGAGTTCATCCCAAGAACTTGTCCTACACTCCCCCCTCATCTCCTCTTCCCACAACCGCATACAGGATTTCTCCCGGTCATCCGCCATGCTCTGGAACTCCCTGCCCCACCTCATCAGTCAGTCGCCTACCCTGTGAACCTTCAAGAGACACCTAAAGACTCACCTCTTCCGACAGGCCTACAACCTGCCATGAGACCCCGCTACACGCCCCACGACCGACACCTTCCCCACCCTATTGTATCCCCACCCACCCCTCGTAGAATGTGAGCCCACGCGTACAGGGTCCTCTACTCTTGTACCTGTATGACCTTATTGTCTATGTTTATTGTACTTGTCCTTGTCTACCTTATCCTCATGTAAAGCGCCATGGAACCTATCGGCGCTATATAAATAAATAATAATTATAATAATTATGATGACTTGAAGCCCACCCACAAAAAAAACTACACATTCATTCCTTGAAAAAAGACAGACACAAAGCTGTTTTTTAAAACTGTGTTTCAAAAACAAAATGGCAGCACTGGTTGGACATTCCCAAAAATACAACCTTTTAAAATTAAAGTATTAACCAACAAATGGAGCCCTACAGGTCCTGGTAGGTGGGCTGTCCATCTTCTAAAAGGTCAAGGGCCCCACGTATGGCCTGGCCGAACCCTTGAGGGTGGATCCTCTGCACAGGTGTAGGGAACGCTGGTAGGTCCCTGTTAGGTGGCCACTGGCAGTGAGGCAAATGCGGTATAGCCCTTTGGGGTGGCACATGGCTGTCCCGTGTTGTGGGCCTGCCTAGCCTGTTAGAGGCCGATATTTTCCACCCATCCAAATATTGAAAAACCTCACCTGGGTCGTTAGTGGGCTGACAGGCTTCAAGCACTATCTGTAATGCTGACCTTGCCCGCAGTAGCCTGTCAAATGGAATATTATCCATGAATGGTATTATACTGCGGGCAAAGTCAGCATTACTCTGTTTTACATTTGAATGAGGTGACCCCTGGATTGGACCATAAGCTGGCCCTGCCGCTGGTGGCGGCGGTGGTGGTGCTGGCCCTGCCGCTGGTGGCGGCGGTGGTGGTGCTGGCCCTGCCGCTGGTGGCGGCGGTGGTGGTGCTGGCCCTGCCGCTGGTGGCGGTGGTGGTGGTGGTGGTGGTGGTGGCGGCGACGGCGGTGGTGGTGGTGATGGCCCTGCCGCTGGTGGCGGCGGTGGTGGTGCTGGCCCGGCCGCTGGTGGCGGCGGTGGTGGTGCTGGCCCTGGCGCTGCTGGCGGCGATGGTGGTGGTGGTGGCGGCGACGGCGGTGGTGGTGGTGGCGGCGGCCGTGGTGGTGGTGGTGGGTTTTCTCCACGCCGCCTTCTGTTTGGAGGTGGAGGGTTAGCAGCACGCCGCCCTCTGTAGTAAGCTTCTCTGTGGGTAAAGTAAAAAAAAATTTGGTGAATGCATTGCATTTGGAAACAAAAACATAGGTCAAACATTAAGTTGCACGCTTTTTAGACTCTGTGTATCTGTGTATTCTTAATCAGATATTTTTTATTATTATTAAAGAATAACCAACTGTACATAACATAAAGGAATACGTGACTTTGTTTGCTAATTCCATAATAATACATAATTTTTCCCCCCCTGATTACCACCCACCCCCCCCATCCCATCTAATCTAGACGATCAATAACACCAATGGTTCACATGAAAAAAACGTCCCCCTGACTTCACTTTTAACTTGACATACTTAATTTACAAAACTTTTAGCTTATATCATCTATATAAAGCAGGGAAGGGGTTGAAACGTATACAATATATATATATAATCTATTTATATAATCGGGAGTTTGAAATTCCGGCACTGTAGCCGAATCCCAAACTCCTTAGCGTCACTGCGAGCGGAGACGCGTATGCGCCTTCGCGAGCCGCAGACGCTTAACTCACACAGCCGCTATAGCGTTTTCTCGAGCGGCCTCGCGCCCTCCGCTCACAGCAAGACCTGCGCCCCTGACAGCGCCCCATCCGCCCCGGCATGCTGGCATTTGTACTTCCCCCGTCTGTGCACCCACAGGTCTTAGCAGATCACTGATGCTGACAGCGGGGGGGACAACACAGACAATCAAATCAGGAGGAGGTCAGTGTCAGGAGAAGATGACAGCCGCCCGCCGGGGCCTGTGACACTGCAGAGGTCACAGCGGGGCTGTGTGTGCAGACAACGGGGAGGCCGGGGGCTACGGACGTACCGGACACGTCCTCTGCTCCCGGAGATCTGCCGCGGGTCCGCGCTCGCAGCATATCTGACGCAGGAGCCGCGCTCACCCCGCCCACACCACGCCCTCTGCCAAACAACCCACACCTCTCACTGCCCTCCTGCAGCTAACCACACCCCATGTTTACCTTTGCCATGATGTCATTCAGCTGCGGCCGCTATCTTTAATAAGGTCAGTAATGATGGCAGTAATTGGATCTCTGCTCCCTCTAGCCCGCCCCAACACTGTAGCACCATCTATTAACCCTATTCTCATCACCTATATACTCTGCTACCCACAGAGCCGCCTGTATACTCTGCTACCCACAGACCCGCCTGTATACTCTGCTACCCACAGAGTCGTCTTTATACTCTGCTACCTCAGACCCGCCTGTATACTCTGCTACCCACAGAGCCGCCTGTATACTCTGCTACCTCAGACCCGCCTGTATACTCTGCTACCCACAGAGCCACCTGTATACTCTGCTACCCACAGAGCCGAATTGGAACCTAATGTATATATTAATAAATAATACTAATTGTACACGACAGTGCTGCAGACACATACCTTGGCATACGGGCCACCGGGTGAAGGAAGGACAGCCGGTCGTAAAAATGGTAGTGGTTCAGCAATGGAGCGGCTCCCGGTTCTCTCTCCGAGTACTGCCGGTACTGCTTCCTATGCTGGTCCCGGCAGCTCCTCCACCGTTTTTTAAGATGGTCAACTGTGAAATGATTTCAAACCGGGTTTAGAGATGTGTAATATTTGAAACAACAAAAGTATGTGTACAAATCAACAATAACATTTTATTCATGTTGTGTGTGTAATGTGTATACAAGGCACAGTGACACGACAGTGTGGAACATCATCAACAGCATTACGGACATTGAGCTCACGTGGCCACAATCACAAATGAGGCAGGACACATGTCAACGCATAGAGAATGTAATAGTGCGGGCACCAGACTCTGGTCATTAGTGGTATTTATATACACCCAACCCCTTGGCCGTAAGAGCCAGGAGGATCAGACCTTAAACTAAGTGTACTGTTGTGACCCCATCCAAATATAGGCAACTATGCGGTGGAGCATGATAACACATTCAGGGTCCTGTATACCCTGCTATGGGGGCCCTGTATTCCCACTGCTGGGGGCCCTGTAAACCCACTGGGGCACTGTCTACCCACTGCTGGGGGCCCTGTATACCCACTGTTGGGGGGGCCTGTACACACACTGAGGGCCCTGTATACAGGGACTGACTGGCACCCTACAGTTTGGGTGGCAACCCTCCCTCACCGGCCCGACACAGGTGAGGACGGGGGGTGGGGGGGGGGGGTGATGACTGGCGGCCGCCTCACAGTCACCGCAGCTCCCGCATTCTCCTAGGGCTCGCTCCCAGCCGCAACCTCGCGCTCCTCACAGCCGCTCGCTAACAGTCGCAGCCGCACGCCACTCACAGACGCTCACTCCCGGACGCAGCCGCGCGCTGATGACGTCATCGCGCGGCCAGGAGCTTCCGTTTCCGCCTGCTGCTTCAGGGACATGCGGATTATTCAGGCTCCTGCAGCCGCATGACCCGTGGCACCTGGGCCAGTCCGCCCCTGCCTGTATACCACAATATGGGGGCATGTATACCCATCTGGGGGACTGTATACTCTGCAGGGGGAGGTGTATACTCTGCTGGGGGGCTGTCTACCAGTGATAGCCGCTGTATACCAGGATGGCGGTCAATATGTTTTCACAGTTTTTGGGGGCAAAAATAGGGGGGTCGGCTTATACACGGGTCGGCTTATACACGAGTATATATACAGTAAATGCAATATATAACGTGTGAACTCATTTAAATTACTTAGATTGCTCTGTTCCTCATGGTCACTCCGATGGAACGCAGGGAACATCTCTTGGGCGATCTCTCTCCAGGCTGTATTAATTTGGGTCGTATCCCCATAGTCAGGATCTGTAGGGAGCCATAGAAATGGACGAGCCTCCACAAGTGCAATAAGACGCAGTGTGTTCACCGTGCCACGGCCTGCTGCCATGATTGCACTGATGAATGGATTGCTCTGTGTGTGCGCCTGTCAGCGCGACTCGTTTCCTGTTTCCTTAAAGCATGGTGTGTGCTGGAGAATCGCTTCCCTCGCATCATCGGCTCCAAGCCTCCAAATAAGAGAAAAGCCAGCGAGTTTGGACTCGCACACTTTCAGAGACACATCAGCGAGTTGTAAATGTCATTATTCGCTATTACTCGGTTCCCTATTCATTAACATTGGACTCGCTGGACTCGCAACGAGTCCCGAGTCCTTGACTCGGACTCGTTGGGGTCTTGCGATTCCGAGTCTTTTAGGACTCGCCCATCTCTAGCACCATGGACTTTCTGCTAAACAATTCTAATGTGATACCCCCTCCCACCCAGGAAATATAGGAGCAGAAATGCAAAGGATTTCACTGACAAGACTTACATGGGAAAACAAAAACACAGTAACACCAAACTGGCACCATGGAACAAAAAGAGAAAAAAACTGTAAGACAAAGAAACTACACCAAGCAACAATAAGAAAGGAAAGACCAAACCGCACACCGCAACTCTAGAAGCAACTGCTACTACTTCTGATAGACACCACCTCTCCAAACCAGGATATAAAAGCTATTGTTGGCATTACCTGAAGAGTACAGCTCACATAAATAGGAGGAGAGCAGATATGACTGGTTCTCCCACAGAATGTGACTAAAGGAGTAACATCCAAGCAGATTATTGATTCTTGCTAACCCGCCAGAGAACAATTAACTTTTGTGTTGACGCCAGAGTCTCCTGTGGCACCCCTGCTGATCCATTTGCCACAGAGGTACTTCATTCCTGTTGGGGTGCAGTATCCCACTCAAGGATAAGAGGGGTACAGACCAGTACTGGGACACTGAGGCCACGCACTAGGAACCATCTTGGTGGGGATGGGTGGAGAGGAAGTAGCTAGAGGGAGCACCTGGGAAGGGGTGAGGTCAGGAAGAACACAGGTAGATGATGTTCAACACGTGACAAAGGGTATAAATAGAGTGGGAAAGATCTAGGAAGGAGGAGAGACAGTTGTACAGCAGAGAGGAGAGTTTCTGCAGAGTGGAAATGAGAGTGAAGCAGCTAGAGTCGAGTTGGAGAGAGAGAGAAGCTAGAGCAAGAAAGCCTGTCACAGAAGGAAAAGAACTTGAGAGAAGTTTCCAGAGGCTATACTGAGGAGCAGAGACAAGAACTAGGTGGCTCCAGGAGGAAGAGATGGTCCCAAAGTCACGGGAAGTGAGCGATCCACCTGTGGGGCTCGAATCCATTGTCAGGCGCAGGCAAGTGGAGGGACCAGGCCGAAGAACAGGGGCACTGGGAACCCAAGACTAGTGGAGAAGGTAGACAAGGCTCAGCTAGCAAACCAGAGACTCTGGAATTCCCAATGAAACACAGTCAATATCTGCGCACATCTGCTGCAATCATAGGGCTAAGGGGAGATACTGCAGGTTTACCCCCAAGATAAGTCCACAGTCACTGGCTCAGAGCTCTGTGTGGTGAGGCGCAAGGCAGGATGGGCGAGGCAAGCGCAGTGTGAGATGGAAGAGAAAGGACAGAGAAGGGGTACCGGTTATGTACCATCCTACTACCCGGGAGTAACTGGATCCCTGCCTCCGAGAACCCAGTGCTCAGTGGGTTAGTGCACAGTAACTGTAAGTAAACGATCTGAAGATTGCAACCCGTTGTGTCTGTGAACTTTCTTAAAACGGATACAACGCGTTTCAGCAGGGACAACCCCTTTCCTCATGTATCAGATACCTGAGGAAACGCGTTGTATCCGTTTTTCATATTTTAGTATGTTTTGAGCAATAAATTTTAATTGTGGACAATAAGTTCTTAAAATCATTACCATGGGGAGTGCGGCCACAATAGAATTGGATTACCTCCTATTGAGATTACCATCCCTGAGAGAGACACTCACACTGAACTTTTAATGACACCGCCAGGGTCAAGGAGCCGGGACCCGGTCCCTGTGACCCCCGTGATGAAGCTTCAAAGCCCGGTTCTGAGTATTCTAAGGCCCTGGTGGAGCATGTAACTCCCTGATCACAACCATCAGTGAAGTTAGCAGGAAGTGTGCAAGAATCTGAGGATTCCTCAGACCCCGCCACCGTCATGACAGTTGGCGATACTTGGGATAACCTCCTTGTGACAGTAATACTATGTTCCGCTACAAAGTCCTCTGTAAATGTTTGGACTGCACTGCTGTAATCGCTACATTGATATCAGCATTAAAATGGGGTCATCATTATGAAATAAGGGTTTTCTCCTACACCAGTAGTGATGACCTTTCTTAAGTGTTACCTATTCTATTGTTTATATTTTTTTCAATGTTCAATGGATTTTCCAGTACTTTGATATTATTGACCTATTTTTACAATAGTTCATCAATATCAGGTTGTTTTTTAAAAATCCAGCACTGTAATCTGATGCAAGCAGCACTGCCAGTGATAGGATGATGAGCAAAATATCACTGCTCTGTCACACCCTGTAGTAGTCGCCAATAGGTACGGCAGATCAGCTCCTATTTAAATAATAGGATCTGATAAACAATTCCCAACAGCAGCTCTAAACAGCATGATGGAGCAGCGGTGTTCTGCTCTGTAGACTCTGCTGAGGACTCTGCTCACAGCTGATCAGTAGGGTGCTGAGACAAACCCCTATGATCCAGTGATAGGACATCAGTATCAAAGTGGTGGACAGCCCCTATAACACAGAGAGAAGGACTAGACAGGAGACAAAGCAAGACTAATAATACATATTGTGGAGACACGGGGGTCAGTGGGTGCTCTCGTCTGCTGGCCCAGCCGCCTTTAGCAAGATAGCCTGGACCAGGACTCGTCCCCAAACTGAACGCCCGAGCTCCTTAACCGTGGTTGAAACACTACTCAGACAACACAAGGTGAGGGAACCACAATATTAAGGCTTTATTGGATCCCCAAACAGTCAACAGCATATAACACATAACCAGCAAAACACAAAATATAACAGGCAACAGAGTCTCACCCTTCTGCTGGCTCACCAGGGATTAGAATATAGCACAGCAAAGTCTGTAGCCAAGTGACTGGATTGTCCCATCCTGTCTGGCTAGATTTTAAGGACTTAACCCATGAGTGGCATATTACAAGTTTGCAAACCAAAATACAATATGGTCTGGATAAATAAGAAATGCTCATAGGTTATACATTAAAGGCGTCCATTTCATCACATGCCTCCCCCTTCTTATTTAGCCAGACAGGGCAGTCAGAAGTGATAAGTCTCTGGTCATCCGTCTCCTATCTGCGGCATTGTCTTTTTAATGGTTAAGTTAGCATTCGAGGCTTCGATCTATACACCTCCCCTAGGATGGGCAGACATATTGCAGACATATTGTGGACAAGCACTAAAATGGGATTCAGGAGTTGGGCTCCCATAAATGTCTTGCTATCAATTCCACCCCCCCTTCCTCAATCAATGGCCTCAGTCTGTTTAGATTTACTCACTGTTAAAGGCTCAGAGGAGAATGATGGGAACTGGGAGCATGGATTATCCTCAGAAAGTGTGGTAGCAAGATCCACATCAGGGTGCCGCTTGGCTTCTTGGATGTGGGGAATGGTGGTGACAAACTGGCTGGATAGTCCTTGTCCTGGGTCAGCACGCAAAAGAAAAGATATGGGGAGGGCATCCATGAGCCCCACTTCAACATCCTCCAGGTTAGCCCCCGAAACAACAGTTGTGGGAAGGCTGCTCACAAATCCCACATCAACCTTTTCCTGGGCAGTCTCTATAATAGCAGGTGTGGGGACATGGTCTGTAAGCTCCACATCAACCTCTTCCTAGTCATTCTCTACAATAGCAGGCATGGGGACGCTGCCTGTAAGCTCCACATCGACCTCTTCCTGGTCAGTCTCTACAATAGCAGGTGTAGGGACACTGTCTGTAAGCTCCACATCGACCTCTTCCTGGCTAGTTCCCAAAGCAACAGGGATAGGGACGCTGTCCATAAACTCCAACTTGTCCTCTCCCTGCTCAGGCTCCAAAATAACAGGGTGGGGATGCTGTCTTTAAGCTCCACATCAATCTCTTCCGGGTCAGTTCCCAAAGCAACAAGGATAGGGATGTTGTCCATAACTTCCAACTTGTCCTATCCCTGCTCAGGCTCCAAGTTAACATGAGTGGGGATGCTGTCCATTGTCCATAAGCTCCAACTCGCCCTCTCCTTGGTCGTTTGCCCCTTTCAGCTGCACACTTTCCAGAGGGATGTCTGAGCACTGACCCTCAACCAGGGAGATGTTAATTGGGAACATGGTACATTGTCTGGAGAAACAATAGCTGGGCTTACCAGGGTGTTGACAGAATCAGTTTCTTGTAGTCCCGAGGCTTGTGCATCACTTAGCTGGACTGCCTGTGCTGGCAGATGAGCTCCAGGCATGGGGCCGCGGCGTTGGTGACAATCTTTGTCCATATGTCCAAGACGTCCACACGTATAACAGCACCGTGGATTGGGCAAGTCACGGATCCTGTTTGTATACATTTGTCCTGGTGGGGCTTCTAATGGGTAGCAGATTAATCTTACTCGAGCGGCTGGTGGTTGCATTTGGTGAGATGGAATTCCCAAAACATGTCCTAGAACCCAAGCCCTCTCTTCTCTTGAGGCTTTTGGCCCCAATGCAGCCAACCACTCCTTGATTTGGACTGCTTTGGACCTGGTGGTTTACCAATATTCACTGGATCCATGATGTGGTACTCAATTTACATCCTCTGGTACAACGTCAGCGGGGTCCTTATCATCCTCCACCTCATTCTGGGTATCCCAATGAACCAATTTCTGAATCAAAGCCGACCGAGTGTCAGCATTCCGGTATTCAATATTTCGCCTCTGGCACAGATCCTGTAGCATCCATTTACTGCTGCGGCCGTATCTCCTTTCCGGTCCTTGTCCCAAGGCTGAGCTGGTGGGGTTGGACATGGCAACGTCCGAAACCTGTATGCCTCACCTATAGCCTGCTGGGTATGCTTATATGCCTCCCTGGTTGTTGAGCCCTTGGACGGTGTCCATGAACACCAGTCCCCTGCAGCTCCCCTGGATAAACCAGGCTGAGTAGTATCCCACCGCTGCCACCAATTGTGGAGACACGGGGGTCAGTGGGTGCTCTCGTCCGCTGGTGCAGCCGCCTTTAGCAAGACAGCCTGGGCCAGGGCTCATCCCCAAAATGAAGGCCCGTGCTCCTTAACCGTGGGCGAAACACTACTCAGACAACGCAAGGTGAGGGAACCACAATATTAAGGCTTTATTGGATCCCCAAACAGTCAACAGCATATAACACATAACCAGCAAAACACAAAATGTAACAGGCAATAGAGTCTCACGCTTCCGCTGGCTCACCAGGGATTAGAATATAGCACAGCAAAGTCTGTAGCTAAGTGACTGGATCGTCCCAACCTGGGTTGCTTTCTTATGCAGTCTTTGTCATCACAGCCGAATCTGATAATTTGATGCTGAAGTCCTGGTGGTTTAATAATCCAGGTTCTGATCCCCTTGGTCGGCACCAAAATGCCTAGGCCTGGGGTTATGGCTGGCCAATCGGATGCGAAGATGCTAGATTAGCTGCCTGTATCCAATCTGCTGGTCAAAGTGAACAGTCCTCCTTATATACCCTCAGCCCTCATTGCAGGATATTGGAGACTTCACGATTGGTGGAGTAAAACTTTTCTCTCTTTGGCTCACTTTCAAGCTGCCTAGATAATGTTCATTTAAATGATGATTGACAAAGAGGGGTCAAGGAGAGTTTAGTATAGACATTAAGACATTTAGTGTAACACTCTGACCACAAACAATGGTGGCTGAAGTAATCAACATAGAATCAACAATCCACATGGTAATACAATGGCATTCTAACAGGATTAAGTCCTTCTGACCTTACATAAGAGAGATACCGTAATTGCATTACATAAGTCCACATCACCAAACATCTACAAGACTCTAGGAACACTGGGTAAACAAAATACAAAATACTGTCTGGCTAGATTTTAAGGACTTAACCCATGAGTGGCATATTACAAGTTTGCAAACCAAAATACAATATGGTCTGGATAAATAAGAAATCCTCATAGGTTATACATTAAAGGGGTCCATTTCGTCACACATATTACAAGCAGATTTCATTTTATATAAACCAAATATACGGTACCTTGCATGCTAATTTAGCCATGTTTTCTTTAAATTTGCATACAAGAAAGGTTAAATGATCATTAAGTCACTGACCTCTTCCCACATTACAAAATGTTCAAAGAATATTAATTGTTCTATTTCACTTAGAAACTCTGTAAATCTGAACTAGGGTGAAGAAATGAAGACAGTGACTGCTGACAGCTTGTCTACTGTCCTGAGACAGCGCCCAGACATATTCATGAGATCTTGAATAACCTGACATTTTCCACTTTACAAATATAAAATGATACCTTTTATTCACTTCACTCTGTTACCGTGCAATGTTATCAATTTATATCAAGTCTTCTAATGGAATAAAAGTAGCAAGAAAACATAGCAGGGCAGAAAGAAAGGCTATAATGAAATCTATTCTGCACACAATACTAGGCTTCAGAGCACATTACACCGAGTGGATGAATCCCTCTTTTTGTACCATCAGACAAATATATTGCTTTCCCTAAGTATTCATTTATTATGGCTTTGCACAGTTGGAATGTAAAAGAGTTTTGTTTTGATTAAAAAGCAAAGCGTTTCAGTTACATAGCAAATTTTCCTTCCTCTGCAGCCATCTAAATGCATTTTGACGATATTCTACTGTGTTATATGAGGATCGTCACCGTTAATTGAGTATATGGTAAATGCCATCATCTAGGGACAATATTTGTGACTTAACAGATTTCAGAGATGATGGAGAAATCAATCAATGTATCCACAGTAATCTGGAAAGGCGAACCAGTGTCTGTGCTCCTTATATTCAAATCATTAATAATAGTTGGCCGTTTTGAAGTATATTTCGAACATATCTATTATCAGTTCCAGCATACTAAGCGGCTGTTACGAAGCCCGTGAGTCTTAAGGGCCTGGTGCCAGCGTCGACACTGTCCCCCCACCCGACATTCAACTGCATCCGCATTGCGTATGCAGATTCAGGGAAGAATTTTTGTTTTTTTCCTCCATTTCTTCCAAGAAACCATAATTTTTTTTATGTTTCAATCGGTATAGTCCTGTGAGGGCTTGAGTTTTGTACAAGTCATGCAGAAAAAATAATCTGTCATAATGATTGTCCATGTCAGTATGATTACGTAGATACCAAGCATGTATAGTTTTTTTTATTTAGGTGGTGAAAAAATATTTCGATATTTAAAAAAAACAACTTTTACTTGTGTTTCGACTTTCCGAGAGCTGTAACGTTATCAGTTTATGGGATATGCAGCTTTGTTGGGCTTGGTTTTTTGCGCCCCAATGTTTTTATTGATGTTATTCTGGGGTATATATAATATTTTGATCACCTGTTATTAAAATGTTATCTTTGTTACAGTGGCCAAAAAACTGCACCTCTGGGGTTTTGATCTTTCACCTCGTTACGCTGTTTACCGATCAGATTGTTTTACTTTATATTTTGACTAGCTGTAGTACCCAGCTACACCCGGGTTAATAAATAACTGATGTTAGCTATAGCAAAATATAATTTGAATATGTCATATCAATGACCTGTAAGAAAATAGAACCTGAGCTGTGATTGATTGCTATAGGCAGCCTAATAAATCTCCAGCCAATAGTGAACCCTCCCCCTGGCCGGGCAGTATATGTTACCTAACACATACTCCTAATAGACAGCTCATGTGACTGACATCTGCCTTAATTCCCTATATGGCACATGCGTTGCACATTGGCTGTTTTTAATCAGATGTTTATGTTTGGAAATTAAAGATAGCACACATATGAGGCGAGTTGTGTGAGGTGATTTGTGCACATCTGTGTCTGTCTGTGTGATGTTTGTGTCCCTAGGGTGTATGTATGTGTGTGTCCCTGTGGGGTGAGTGCATGTGCCCCTATAGGGTGTTTATGTGTGTGTGTCCCTGTGGGGCGGGTCTGTGTGGTGTGTGTCTCTGTTATGTGTGTCTCTTTGTGGTGTGTGTGTCCCTGTGGGGTGAGTGCATGTGCCCTTATAGGGTCTGTATGTCTGTGTGTCCCTGTGGGGGGGTCTGTGTGGTGTGTGTGTATCTGTGTTGTGTGTGTCTCTTTGCGGTGTGTTTGTGTGTTCCTGTGGGGTGAGTGCATGTGTCCCTATAGGGTGTGGATGTGTGTGTGTCCCTGTGGGGGGGGTGTCTGTGTGGGGTGTGTGTGTCTCTGTGTTGTGTGTGTCTCTTTGTGGTGTGTGTGTGTCCCTGTGCGGTGATTGCATGTGTCCCTATAGGGTGTGTATGTGTGTGTGTCACTGTGGGGGGCTCTTTGTCTTGTGTGTGCGTCTCTTTGTGGTGTGTGTGTGTCCCTGTGGGGTGAGTGCATGTGTCCCTATAGGGTAGCTATGTGTGTGTGTTTTTGTGGGGGGGGGTCTGTGTGGTGTGTGTGTCTGTGTTGTGTGTGTCTCTTTGTGGTGTGTGTGTGTGTGTGTGTGTGTCCCTGTGGGGTGAGTGCATGTGTCGCTATAGGGTGTGTGTGTGTCCCCTTGGGGGTGTGTGTGTGTCTCTGTGTTGTGTTTGTTCGGGTGCGTGGTGAGTATCCAATGTTGGGGCTGCACCTTAGCGACTATACACTTGCTGTTACTCTTTGTGTGCGTGTGGTACGTATACATGTCCCCGTGCGTGGTGAATATCTCATGTTGGGGCCCCACCTTAGTGACTATATGCTGGTATGTGCTGTTAGTCTTTGGCACTATCATTAAGCCCCTCTCATTCACAACTGTCAACTGGTAACTGTCACTTTTTCCCCATTATGTAGTTAGGGGCAAAATTGTTTGGTGAATTGGAATGCGCGGGGTTAAAATTTAAAAAGCCTATGACGCTCTCGGGGTCCACATGTGTGACTGTGCAAAATTTTGTGGCTGTAGTTGCGACGGTGTAGATGCCAATCCCGGATTTACACACATACATACACACACACACACACACATTCAGCTTTATATATTAGATAAATTGGACTTTTACGAATGCAGCCATGTCAAAGATGTGTATTTTTTATTATTTCCTAATGTTTAATGTGGTAAAAGGGGGCTGATTTGAACTTTTTTTTTTCTCTTTGTACTGTATTTAATAGTCCCCTTAGGGAACATGAACCTACAATAGTCTGAACACTTGTTCTATATACAGCAATGTAACAGCATTCAATGTGCGTGAGCCCACATCAAAGACAAGGAGATGACCTATGACGATAGACAAAGTACGTCATGCGTCATTAAGGGGTTTGAAGTAATGATGATGGAGAAGGGTTAGTCAGCTGATGCTCCCTCTTCCTTCATTCTCCTTGCGGTATCTAATGTCTCAATGGAGTGGGTGAAATGACGTATTTACATCACCAGCACTGTGCCGAGTATTGCAGACCATACGCTGCAGAGACCAAAGAATTGGGGAAACAGGGAGAGCTGATTATTATTATTTTTTTAGGAATTAGTACTTTGTGGGGGCCAGCATACCATTTGGGGTGATCTTTGTAGGGCCCTCATACTTTTTGGAGTCCTATGTGGGAGCCATCATACTATTTAGAGTCCCATGTGAGGGCTATCATGCTACCTGGGGGATGATCATACTATTGAGAGGGTTATGCAAGGGCCCTCTTACTGTTAAGGGAGCCATACAACTATTTGGAGTGCTATGAGGAGGAAGGCCATCATGCTACCTGGAGGTTCATCATACTATTTGAAGGGCTACTGGTGAGGCATCATATTAATTGGAGGGCTCTTTGTGGAGCCATCATTCTATTTGAAGGACTGTTTGTCGACTATCATACTATTTCAACTCCTTTTTGGGGGTCATCATACTTCCTGGGGGGCCATTATACTATTTGGAGGGTTTTTTGTGGGACTATCATGCTATAGGGAGTGCTATATGGGCTGCCATAATACTAATAAAAGAGCTACCTGGGGGGCCATCATACAATTTGAAGGGCTATTCGCGGGGCCATCATGCTGTTTGGAGGGCTATTTGTGGACCATCATACTATTGAAAGGGATATTTGTGTGGCCATCATATTATATGGAGGAAAATTTGTGTGGCCATCATACTATTTGGAGAACAATTTGTGTGTTCATCATACAATTTGGAGGGCTATTTTGGGGCCATCATACTATTTGCAGGGTTATCTGGGTGTAACGCCAGTGCGTTTGTCCCTTGTTTAGCTGACATTATTGTGCATGTTTGTACACTGTCTTTATGCTTATCCCCCCTACCCAGCTTAGTTACCATTGTTGTCCACGTGTTTTGAGCTTCTGTGCTGCATGACTATCCATGTGTGTGGTCCCTGGATGCTCCGCTGTGTAGCCATCCGCATGTTGTGAGGTCCTCTGCTGAGCTACTTGACTATCCACCTGTGCGGTCCCTGCCTGCTCTGCTGCGAAGCCATCCACATGTTGTAAAGGTCCTTTTCTGAGTGGCAAGACTTTCCACATGTGATAGGCTCGTGGCCTCTGCCAAGTGTCCTAGGCCTCAGTCCCTTTGTTGTGTACTCTGGGTTTCTGTTTGTACCTAGGGTGCACATGACCACACCTTTCCTGCTTTTATAGGCACAGTGTGGGGACCTTGAATTGGTATCCCCAGCCTATTGCTGTGGGGAATCTCCTATTTAAAGTTCCTCTTCTCTGTTGGGCATTGCCAGAGTTTCGCATTGGGTTTGCAAACCTAACTATGTGTGTTGGTCCAGCTTGCTACTCCTGGTCTGCTTTTGATTCCAGCTCCAGTCCTGCCTGCAATCAGTTCTGTGATAGCTGATGTCTGCTTCTCTTTGTAACTGCACCTGTCCCATGCATTTCCCCTGGAACCCTGCTGTGTTACATTTTTTAACCCCTTCTGTGCCTTGTACCTGAAACCTGTGAGTCACCTGTAACTTTTGTTCTGTGAATAAACCCCTGCTCATCTCTTGAAGCTGGACACCAGAGTACCTAGTTTGTCTGCACTACTCTGCCCCGGTCCACACTTGCTGTGTCTATGCTTGCCTGCACCAGATGTTCTGTGTACCTATCATGGCTGCATTATCCTTCTCCGGCCCACTCCTGATGTGCTCATGTGGCGCCCCGCAACGAGTGCGTCACAGGAGGGTATTGCAGCCATAAATGCAGCAGCAATATTCTCCGACCCAGCAGTTATCTGGTTAACTTGGAGATCCAAACCCTGCATGCATCACTTAACATAGAGGGCCAATCCAAGGTCCTGGTGGGCGGAGTGCAAGGGTAGTGTGTAGGAGAAGTACATACTTTAGTTAGTTGGTCTTGAGAGAGTCTAGAGAGAGACTTGAACATGAAGTAGGAGCTGGGGCTCTGCACCGCTGTGCAGCCCCTGGGCCGTCACCGGTCGGGTGTTAGCACCTGAGGCCTGAACAACCGGGATCGGGCATCACCAACCACGGGTTCCAAAAGACCCCCCGTGCCCAACTCACAGCCGGTTCACTGGTACCGAAGCTGGCAGCAGTTCACCTCTGCTACGCGAACCAGAAGCGTGGAGGAGCAGCTTCACAGGAGCACCCCACCACCCGCCAAATTCCAGTCGTCTAACCAGCGGTGTACCCACCGAGGGATCCAAGGCTCCCCAAAACATCCATAACGTACATCTTGGATAGGGATTGAAGCAGCCTCCCCGTACCCGACCTGGTATTCCTGGGCGACAATGGCAAATACTTAGCTAGAATGGAGGAACACTACGAATCTCTGAGGGACACCTATCACTGCTGAGTCCACCCGGTGCACTATTCGTTAACTGTATGCCATGTACTGCCTGCTGGTTACAGTAAAGACCCGTTACAGAGACTTTCAGTGTCCGTGCTTCCTTATGATTGCATTCGTCCGCACACAAGGTAACCGCAGCTGCCGCACAACATCTTAAGCAGCTCCAACCTCTGGGGATCACCACTCAGCCTGTGGGGAGCGTTCCATCTTGCTGCTATCCATCCCCCGGAGGTCTTGCAGCGTCGGTAGGACTTACCGAACTACTCATAGGTGGCGTCACGAATAAATTAACCCCTTTAATCTGTTCCTACAAGACGTCTTCGACTTTTGATCTGCACTCAACTGGGCCTCACTACCGGCAGGCGCGGCCCACCCGTGACAAGGAGGAAGGAGCTACAGCCTGTCTAGACCGGAGTCCCCGGCCACGGTGAGTCACTCACACCATGCAGCAGCAGTTCGCTCCTGCTATGGCTCTGTCCTATATGTCCTGCCTTTGTTCCAATGTCCAGCCTGGTCTCTGGTGTCCATTCGATGATGATATCTGTCTGAGGTCGGTGTCTGATGTTCTCCTGTTTGCCAGTGCTATACCTGAGGCCTGTGTCTGAGGTCCTCCTGATATACCCGTGCCAGATGACCCTGGACTACATCAACCCAAGATGACATTCCTGCCATGGCATCGCCTGATGCCTGCCAATATGGGATGTTCTTCTTGTCTGATGAGCAGAATGGTGAGCCTGGTATTGTTGTGCTAATGGCTTGTTATCTTGAATTGTGAACCTTTATGTCAGTAAATGTTAGGTACTTTACCTGAAGTTGTGCGGTGTCTTCAGGTCCTGACATTTATTACCTTGCCCACTTGCTCAGCTGCCACAGACCCTGGCCGCTGCCCTCCCCTATTCCAGGCTGGCCCAGGTCTCCCCTGTGGTCCAACGGGTGCACTTACTACTACAATCTTGGACATATGCCCCACATTAGCCTGGTGGCATGGGAGTGTGAGCAAGCGTTCATAACAATTACTTCCATGCCATGCCATTGCCTTATGACATCTGCCTAATGTTTGGTGTCTGATGTCCACCTTCTGTGCCAGTGCTAAGTCTGATACAGAGGTAAGTATGCTTTTTTTGGCATAGCACATGAATGCATCCAGGCACAGACTATCATTTTGTTAATACTGCTTTATTTAACAAGTCTGGTTCTCACATGTTGAAGCCATCATACTATCTGCAAAAAGACTGACCATGAGAACGGAGCTGCGTTTCACAGCACTTACGCAGCACATTTAGCTCTGCGCTAAATAGCACTGTGTAAATGCTAAAGATATGGTGTGTCTGAACGCAGCCTAAGACTTCTGCTTTTGGGCCCTATGATTTCTATCTTCACAACTGATCATATCTTTCTTATTAAGGGAAAGGGATATCTTCCAGCAATATGGAGTTTCCCTTGGTTTCTCTACAGGCTTTCTGTAAATGTCCAGAAGTCTACACACTTATCAACTAATCTTTGGAGGAAAGGATAAGCTGTAACATTTCTACCTCTCAGTGTCTACAGCAGGATTGCACAACCTGAAACTCATGATACCATTCTGGGGTGGCCCTCTAAGCATCTGAACATAGAATTTCTTGTTGTTTATGGTTGCTCACATGTTGATTCGATACCAGAGGAAAGAACAGTGGAAAACCGCAGTAATTGAGTCTTGGTTAGAGATGAGCGAACTTTTTGAAGTTCGGTTTGGTTCGCTAAACAGGCATATGTTTGCGGATCTTCTGAACCCAATTCAAATCAATGGGAGGCAAAATCAAGTGCATAAAAAACACCTTTAAAGGGGTCCAAAAGCTGCCAAACACAGCTCATATGGTTTTACAGTGGGTTCCGTTGTTTGGCACAGACATCACCTTCCTGCACTATTACTTAGCAAGCTTCAGCATGACTGTCACCATGCTTCCGAGTCCTCTCATGACCCTCAGACATCCGCATGACTCCCCTGAGGTTGTCTCAGGTTACACAGCAGGTATCACGCAGCAGGAAATCCTGCTGAGTGACCTGAGATAACCTCAGTGATGTCAGCACTCGTAACACTAGTTGTCTCGTGAGAGTCAAGATATTGCACAAGATGTAGTGGATATATCTTGCCGGTATTATGAGACAGCACATGTGAGGAGTAGTGATGTCAGGAAGCAGCTCAAATTTGGGGGGATAGCCCTTGTGTGTCATCTTGAGTCTGAACTCCAGTAATGTTTGTAATGGCACTTCTTGTCACACTAGTCTCACCAGTGCCTGCTCTCACAGCATATGGGGGGTGCTTTCTGTGAACGTGGCCCCACCACATTGTTGTAAGACCTCATGCCCATGGTATGTTGCTTGATGCTTCTAAGCAGATTTTCATAACCTGCATCAAAATCTGCATGTCTATCCTGAAGCCAGCAAAGTCTATGAGAGTTCTGAAGTTCAGAAGTTCTGAGTCAAATTGTTTTTTATCCCTTGCAGGTTTGGTGCAGATTTTTGGGCAGAAAAAAGAAATCTGAACCACATGTGCAATGGAAAAAAAGCAACGTGGGCACAGCACCTCTGACCTGTCATAGACTTTGATGGCGTCAGGAAAGACTTGCAGATTTTGATGCACATTCTCAAAATCTGCATAAAAAAGCATCAAACAATGCATCATAGGCACAGGGCCTAAGGGGGTCCAAGGAGATCCACAGTTGTGGTGAAAGGGCTAGAGGATTTTTCTTGCCCCCTGGCTACCTCCTCAAAGATTTCTAGGGCAGGGGTAGCCAACCTCATCCTGAAGGTCTGAAAACAGTGTAGGTTTTTATTGCACAAGGGCAAATTTCATCACCTGCAGCCCAGAGCTCTTGATCCTGACCTTTGTGCAATTGTAAGTAAATGCACTGTTTGCGGCCCTTGAGGACTGCACTTGGCCAGCCCTGTTCTACAGGAAGGTGTGTAGTGTGCTACATTTCCATACCTCAGATTGTCAGGTCAGAGACCTGCAGCTTGACCGCCAGTCTCTGTAGGACAGTGTCAAGGCACCTCTTTGCAGAATCAGTCCAGCACACAAGGAGCAAAAAAAAAAAACTTTACTCTAGTACATATAATAAGTCTCAAAGACACATATATCAATATACACAATAAATAAGGAAAGTCCCACAGGGATCAACAGACTCCATTACAATGGTGCAAAGTCCATTAAGGGCAGAGTTTATTAAGTGCTTTGAGGTGGAGCACAAATGCTGCAGTCCCACTAATGCAGCAGGGGGAAGCACAACCAGTGCTAAACTTGGGAATGGGAAAATTAAAATCAGCAAAATAACAGGCCTTGCTCTTCGAAGAGCTCAAAAACAATTGAAAAAAGTCCTTCTACGGACAAAATGACAACGAAGAGGCCCAACAACATACCTTTTTTAGGGAATTCTACTTTAATTGGAGCTAAAACTCTCTCGCAGCTTTCTCAGAGCTGCCCAGGATGGAGGTCGATATTCCTCATGGTACTCTGCTGCTGTATAGTCTCGGACAGCCAGAGTGGCTACTCCTCCAGGGGCTTTTTCCACCACCACCTGGACCACAGCACACCCCATCATGGCCACCAATGGAAAAGAGGATGGAGGAATTATGGGTCAACCACGCCCAGGGGCGGACTGGCCCAGGTGGCAGGGGGCAAGTGCCCCCTGGGCTGGTGGTATAGCCCACTTGTAGGGCCGCCCCCCTAAAGGAATGGGCCGGCTGGCGGGCACGATTTGCGGCCGGCGCGGCGATGTAGACGGCGGCTGACATGGTGAGTGAGCAGTCCAAAAGCTCTGATAGCAGCCCCCCCCATCATGAAAAATTTCCGATAGCAAAACCAGGGCTGGACGGACGGACCTGCCACCCAGGGCCGGAGGCTCCAGCCAGCCCCTGACCACGCCCTCTAGGAGAGATGGATGCAACCTCGGCAACACTGTTAGACCATTTATGATCGTTGGCCCCTGTGGTTTTGGATGCAGCTGTCAGGCTAACCGAGACAGGCCTGGCCTCCATCTGATGCATCATTTTCTCCAGGCCAGCCTTCTGCTGCCACTTTTCAAACTCGTATGCAATGGGAACCCGCACGCCACAACTTCTAACCACCGCTTGCTGCCCATCAACTTGATGAATGTGAGCTCCCCCCAACATAGATTGTATGGAGTCTTTTGGGAAGATGCTCACGCAGCTGGGTATAATGATTAATATAGCACCGATGACCAGTACCTTGTTCACCTATGAAGGCAAACACCCTATGGTGGATGAATGCCACCACCTTACTTCGAGTACATTGGTCATCAAAGTCATTGGCATTAGGCCCATGCCCACTCTCGTGCAATGACATCCGTGAACCGAATCTACTCAAGAAAAGAGACAGGACAGGGTGGTTCATACCATATCGCGTAGTTGCTTGGAGGGAGTAGGGGTCCCCAAATGACATTCTCCATGTCAAAGACCTCTGGTTTGGGTGCTGCACAAGTTTAGGAAACAGGGTCTTCTGCCTTTACTACTTCCTCCATTTCCTCATCCTCATCATCCTCCTCACCATGCTCCTGGTCCTGGATTTGCCGATCCAGCTGCTGCGGCATAAGCTTCAGGTTTAATAATGCCAAGCATGCTGTAAATCCTCCTGAGTGTGTCATCTGCTGCTACCGGCATGGGGAATGGCTAACCTCCTCACTGTGAGCTTCTCAGGTCATCCCCTGGCATCCGAGCCCAGAGCTTGATCCTGACCTTGCTGCATATGAGGCCCATGCCAGTAGTGTGATGGTGCACTAGGTGACATATGTCCTGTGCGGGCTGCTCTGGTTCTGGTGCTGAAGCACCCTCTGCCACTTGGGTGGTGAGGAAGATGTCATCCTTCAGAGCTGACATATCTTGCAGTGGATCCATCATTATTATCACTGTGTACTGCAGGCACATGGTAGCAAAGCTTAGCAGAGTGTAACTGTGTTGTACTACACTGCCAAGATGGTGCCAGGCTCGACGGTGATGCGTCTTTGCTTTGTCTAAGGGACCACTTCTGCCAGTGCCTGGACACAATCACTTAAATGATATTATTGTTTGCACAATCTTGCTCCTCAGTTCATAATTAACCACTTCATGGGCTGGGTGGGCTGCAGAATGCACCTGACTTGAAGGGATTATCTGGGATTTCTAAAAAACAAAAATTGTGTCTAAGCACTAACACCTGCCACCTACCTGCCTGTTGTGCCTAGAACTGTTCACCACTGACCAAAGCAGCGAATTTGCAGCGTGCACCAACATAACCCTCTCTGTTGACAAGCTTCAGAGCTGATGTCACACTAATTGACTGCTGGATCCCCCAATCAGGTAGCGAGAGCCAGCTGTCAATCAGCATGACATCGGCTGTTCCACTCACTTTCACAGAGCACAGTGGAAAAGCTGCCTCTACGCTGTATTTACTTTGCCATGTTGTTCCCGGCAGGAGCAGTCAGTAACTGCTCTGTGCCGGGGGTGAACTGCGGTAACCGGTGCCAGACACAACAGGTAGATAGGTGCAGCTACCTGCCTGTAATGCTTGGGCACATTGTTTCTTTAATATTAATCCCGGATAACCCCTTTAAATTACAAATCATATTCCCCATGCCACAGGCCACACTTGAGCTTGTGGTTGGGTTGAGTGATTATTGAAGCCTGACATATTTGAAGGAGAAATAAAATAAACTAATAAGTTTATTCAGCTAACCACTAATTCAGCTGAAATGCTAAATAAGGCTAGTGGGCAGCAATGCACGGTCAAGTTGAATGTTAATGATACATATAGCACACTTGTGTACATGCCAAAAGTCTGTATTCAAAAGGTATGGAATGACATGAAATAAAGTGATTGCACATTTTTAATAAGCAATATCCATAGTATGGTGTTTCATGACTGGGAACACACTTATAAGACCATGTATTTGAAGCCATATGCTGTCTTTATATCAATTGCTATCACATAAGTGCAGAAATGGCCTCACCTGCTGCTGACCCTCTGCAATAATAAGTTTTGCTCTGCAAAAAAAAAAAAAAAAAAACATGATTAAAATAAACAAATAAATAATACAATGAAAACAGTTCCCAAAAATTAACAATTAAAAATATTAAGCTTTCTTAAACTAATGTTTTAAGGACATTGTAAGGCTACTGGACTTCACAGATGCTGCCATATCTGACACTGTTTCTAAAATTCACACCCTACAGTTGATAAAAACACCTGCAAACTGCAGGAAGCCTAAGAAAAATATTTTAAAGTTCAAAAAATTTCAACAGATTGAAATAAAATGGTAGACCCAATGGTTGGGAGCACTCCTAACTATAATGGTTAGGTGTTGTTCCCAGCCAGTGGGTCTTACGGTGAATGTTTTGTCCCAAAACAATCAGGGAAAGTATTAGTATCTATAATTAAAACAAAGGAGACAAAGAGAGGCTCAGATTGTGTCTTATCACTAGCGACACACACTAGACAGTAGCTTAAAAGTAGCTTGCTCACCTGGTTAGGTTGTGATAACCCACAACCAGCTTGAAAACTTGGGTAACAGCTGCTGCTGAACCTCCACCACCGTGCTTTCTCCATCTCCTCCTTTATTTCTCCACACATTACCAACGTATTTCGGTGCACACCTTGCACCTTCAAGAATGTACCCTGAGGAAGGTGCAAGGTGTGCACTAAAACGCGTTGGTAATGTGTGGAGGAATAATGGAGGAGATGGAGAAAGCAATGTCTTCCCAGTGCATCTTTTGAAGCAACAGCGCAGACTGTAAGACACCATTCTTGTTTAACTGTAAGGGAAAGTATTGGGCCATTTTAAATTTCGATATTTTTTTTCCCCAAACAAAGCCACATTTAGCGATTTTTTTGTAAATTGCTTGGGCTTTCCGATCGCGAACAGAACCTGCAATGTGTGTGATGAATTTGAAAATTGCCGAACATGTTCAGGGAAAGTTTGCTCATCTCTAGCATTGGATAGCCATCTCTTACCCCACATATTTAAGGAAAGTGGAGTCCATACAACCTTACGCATAATGCTATCCCATCAGTATGTTCTTATATTGACCTATGATAGACATTAGAACTTGAACTTCCAACCCATTTTTGTGCTTTCCATCACTGCTGAATGCATCACTAGACAGTCATATATTGAACTAATGTATCTTAGAACACTGAACTCTTGGGATCAACTAGAATCCTCAACCCAACTGCAGTCACTCCTTGGATATTAAAGGAGCCAAACTGTTCTTACTGTGCCCAGTAATCATTTATTTTAATATCAATAATTTACACTTTGTACTTAATTTTGTATGGTTGTATTTGTCAATCGGAAAAAAGTTTTAAACCATTAATGTTGTGTATATTATAATAAAGAGTTCCCTTCTGAGAACATAGTAGTCACAGAATGTAATTTTCTGCGTTTTTCTCAAAATGCAACATTTAACAATTTTCTCATTGATTTTAATGGGGTATAACCGCAAAGTCATTTGGAAAGGTACATTGGAACTGGCATAAAGTTAAACAGCCATTGCCGTAACACATATCATGCTGCATTTAACAACAGTTTAAAAATGTAAATATGTTTTAAAATACTTCACATTTTAGAGAGAATTATCACTTACATAACAAAATAAATATGTAAAATATTATTTAGAAAACTATGAATAATAGCAGGCAATAAACAATAAACTAGGAAAAGGCATGTGAAAAAAGCATTGTAAGGAAGTAGAAGTGCTGCTCACACTCCTCATTGGAAAGGATGTGATATTTTGCAATGTAATGCACTATTTTAAAGGGAGCCTGTGCACACAGAACCACAAGACGTTATATGCACATACCTAGAATCCCTGCCTAACAGTCTCTCTGTTTAGTAGCATACATAAACAAATCTTTAGAAAAAGTATTTTTAAGGACCGTTTATGAGATGCTAATAAGGGCTTTTCCAAAAAAAAGTTGGTCCACTTCCGGTCATGTGCACTACCCTGAAGCCGGATGCGTCCCAGCTTCAGAGAGGTGTAGTGTGCATGGCCAAAAGTACGGGGACTTCCAATCATATGCAGTGAGCTTCTCTGAAGTCGGGATGCGTACATCGTGTGAGCTCACATCAAAAGGAGGGAGATGATCTTGGATATACCATTATGTCTAAGATCATGAAGGAGTTAAACTTCTCCTGATGAGTGTAGCAAATTGTCTACTAAATATGTGTTTTCCTGTTTTCATAAAACGCAACCCATCTTTAGCAAGGAGTGTATCATACAGGTAATTTACTCCATGGTCAAAAAAACGAAACATTGCCAATGGCACCATGGTTCCATGTACATCCAAAGGATGGATGAATGAGTAGATGACCTGCGTTCCCTGTTGCTTCACTTTCCGGCCCAGGTCTTCAAACTCTGTGTATATAGTGTAGTTTTCAGATCATTTTTTGCTGTGTCATTTGTTCCTACATGTATTAGCAGAAATGGGTAGTCAACGGTAGCACTGAAGACTCTAAATACTAAAGTCAGAATCTGGCTTTTCTGGATTGTAGAGTTTGTCTTTTCCTCTGGCAGGTCTTTAAACATATAGCACATTACATCAACCAAAGTGGTAATAGTCTTCATGTTGAAGAAAATTAATTGTTGTTGAGCTTTTGCAAAGATGATGATTTGTTTCAAGCAGCTCTGTCCAGTTACACACAAAGATCTTCAGGCTAGCGGCAACTTTTCCCAAAATGCGCCGTAAATATGAAAATTAACTTCCTTAAGCTTCAACTCCTGGTTTGATGATTTCCTTTATGCAGCTCCAGCTACACCCAAAGATCTTCAGACTTATGGCGAATCTTCAATCTTCCCAGAGCACACTGGAAATATGCAAATTACCTTCCTCAAGCTTCAATTCCTGGTTTGGTGATTTCCTTCAAGCCACTTGATTCCACAACCCAAAGATATTCAAACTCTCACTGAATCTTCACTCTTTCCAGAATGCACTGAAAATGTGCAAATTAAAGGGAACCAACCACCTCAGATCACCCTAATACACAGTTAATACGTGTCCCTGCACCCTAAGGATACGTTTCCAGCACTGTTTTTGTGTAAAATCTTGCATTAGTATAACCGATATAAAGACTTTATAAAGTTACTAGCCTGAAGACTTCTGGGCGTATCCCTCCTTCTGTTATACTTCAGGGCTGTGCATTGCATGGCTGCGCTCCACCTCCCTCCGGGCCTGCTGCCCTGCCCTGATGGGCGTGATCATTATCTCCTCTGCATGGAGGGAGGGGGAGCGCAGCCATGCAATGTACAGCCCTGAAGTATAACAGAAGGAGGGATACGCCCAGAAGTCTTCAGGCTAGTAACTTTATAAAGTCTTTATATCGGTTATACTAATGCAAGATTTTACACAAAACAGTGCTGGAAATGTATCCTTAGGGTGCAGGGACACGTATTAACTGTGTATTAGGGTGATCTGAGGTGGTTGGTTCCCTTTAACTCCTTGGAGCTTCAATTCCTGGTTTGACGATTTCCTTCAAGCAGCTTCTGGGAAATGGTTATGATCGGATACACTATTTATCTGCAGTGATAGTAGTAATCTTCATGTAGTGTTTTAATAATGTGTAACCTGCTTATGGGAGGAGCAGCTACAGAAAGAATATACAGTTTCATTTTTTTATTTTTCCGACAGTAGTTTTCATACAGTTACTGAGGCGGTGCAGGGAGCAGTTACAGTGACTGCTCACTACACAGTGAACTCTACTGTAATGACACCCTGGCACTGTCATTGACATCCTGCTCCACAGTATATTTGTGCAGTACCTATGTACAGAGCAGGCTGTCAATCAAAGTACAGAATAGTGATTACAGCCACGTTTACTGTGTATAGAGTGGTGACTAACTGCTCCCTGTACCACTATTTCTCCAATGGCTGGAAACAAGCAGCTGCAGGGAGAATAAATCTTCATTATTACCCTGTAGCCGCTCTCTCAATAAGTTATCTACACAAGATTTATACAATACTAGCTGTACTACCCGGCTAAGCCCGAGTTAATAAATAACTGCTGTTAGCTATAACAAAATAGAATTTGAATATGTCATATTAATGACCTGTGGGAAAATAGAAGCTGAGCTGTGATTGGTTGCTATAGGCAGCCTAATAAATCTCCAGCCAACAGTAAACCCTCCTCACACATACACATAAAAGACAGCTCATGTGACTGACATCTGCCTTAATTCCCTATATGCCACATGTGTTGCACATTGACTGTTTTTAATCAGTTGTTTATTTTTGGAAATTAAAGATACCGGACATATGAGGCGAGTTGTGTGAGGTGATTTGTGCACATCTGTGTCTGTCTGTGTGGTGTGTGTGTCCCTGGGGTGTGTATGTGTCCATGTGGGTGGGGGGTCCCTGTGTTGTGTGTTCTTTTGGGGGGAGGGTGTCCCTGTGGTGTGTGTGCTTGAGGGGGGAGGGGTGTCTCTGTGGTGTGTGTTCATCCCTATGGGGTCTGTGTTTCCCCCTGGGGGTGTGTGTGTGTGTGTGTCTCTGTGTCCCTATGGGGTGTGTATGTGTGTATGTCCCTGTGGTGTGTGTGTGTCTCTGTGGGGTGAGTGCATATGTGCCTATAGGATGTGTATGTGTGTGTCCCCCTGTGGGGGGTTTCTGTGTGGTGTGTGTCTCTGTGTTGTGTGTCTCTTTATGGTGTATGTGTTTGTGTTTGCGTGCATAGTGAGTATCCAATGTTGGGGCTCCACCTTAGCTGTTACTCTTTGTGTGCATGTGGTGTGTATACATGTCCCCGTGAATAGTCTTAGTGACTATATGCTGTTAGTCTTTGGTGCTGTCATTAAGCCCCTCTCATTCACAACTGTCAACTGGTAACTGTCACTTTCTCTCCATTATGTAGATAGGGCCAAAATTGTTTGGTGAATTGGAACCCGTGGGGTTAAAATTTCGCCTCACAACATAGCCTATGACGCTCTCGAGATCCAGACGTGTGACTGTGCAAAATTTAGTGGCTGTAGTTGCGAGGGTGTAGATGCCAATCCCGGACATACACACATACACACACACACACATACACACATTCAGCTTTATATATTAGATATGGTACATTTGTTTCTCTTGTAGTTTTGCTGCTTATTAAGCAGATTTATATTTTTGAAGGATAATATCAGACTTGTGTGTGTTTTAGGGCGATTATGTGGCGAGGTTAGTGTATATGTGGTGAAATGTGTGCTGATGGTGGTATATGTGTTCAAACACGTGGTAGTGTGTGGCGCATTTTGTGTGTGTGTTCATATCCCCGTGTGTGGTGAGTATCCTATGTCAGAGCCCCACCTTAGCAACTGTACGGTATATACTCTTTGGCGCCATCACTCTCATTCTTTAAGTCCCCCTTGTTCACATCTGGTAGCTGTCAATTTGCCTCCAACAACTTAGAGGAACTTAGAGGATCCACCTCACTTGGACTGTATGAAATCGGTACTGAATATGTTTGTAGTGATGACTCCATGACTTTGCCTTGGTTTTTGTATTAGTATCAGCTGCTGAACTCTGAACCAACAGATATGAGAACATTCCTTTTTTCATATATTTTACTATTATTACTACTGGATTCTTTGTTCTTTGTATGTCGATATTATTTGGTATTTGCCATAATTTTTTTTGTATTATTTGAGCATTGTTTGCAATTTTAACAATTTTGCTGCTGTGTTGTGAGGGTCTGTATCTTTTGTTCTTTGAGGCTCCAGGATGGGTTCTAGTTGGTCATGTTTCTATGAGTTTGCTGTATTTTTGTATTGGTATTCTCTGCTGAACCTTGAACCATCAAAATGGTGAGAACATTCCTTTTTTCAAATATTTTACTATTGCTACTATTTAATTACTTGTGCACTGTATGTCGGTATTATTAAATAATGTATATTAGTATTATAGTGTGGTATAATTTTGCTGTTTTTTTTGTTTTTTTATAACTATATGCATTATTTGGTTTGTAATACTTGGACACGGTAAACCGGTATTAATTGGACACCATATACTAGTGTTTTTTGGCTATTTTCTGCTGGTAATGTATTGTTGGTATTATGTGGATACTGTACATCAGTATTATTTGGTTTGTAATATTTAAGCACTGAATATTCTTATATTTTGGTAATAGTTGGGCACAATATGTTTTTGGTATTTGCCTGGTGATGAGCATTGCATATCAGTATTTATTTAGTATTATATGGACACTGAATTTCAGTGTTATTTTGACAAGATAAGAGATTATTGCTATTTTTGCCATAATCATTTTGTGATGTATACACATTGCAAGGGTCAATGCATCAATGGTTCTTTTTGAAACAGTAGCTTGTTTTTTTAATAAGGGAAAATGACAGTCTGTATAGAGCACAATTAACACAAAATATTGCTAGTGGACTTGGCTTCCGAGTGGGTGAGCTCTATCATTGTATGCAGAGTGACTTATTCAGGACCATTGTTTACTTTCCCTCTTCTCTGGGAGTTGCAATTTTTAATCAGTCATGTCTGCCTTAATCATGTTAGTTTAGCCCTGTAAAATAATCTTATTAAATTACATTATTTGAGAAATATTAGATTGTTCTTTTTTTTGCACATATTTGGGCACTGTGTGTTGTTGGTATTTGGATGGTGAGGAGAACTGTACATCAGTCACAGGAGGGATCCAGCATTACAAGAGCATAGTATGCAATATAAAAAGTGCACTACACATATTCATTCAATGTCCATTGTAGCTGTTCACATACAGCTACCTCACCCCTTCCACAGGTGCTGTTAACTACCGTATATGCAGAATGTACTTAGGCTGCTCCCCCTTCATTCATCTTATGCTGGTCTGGCACTGTGAGGGTTAGTTCTGAATTTGTTCAGACATGTGTAGCATTGCTGCATATGCTAGGACCTGATCTGCCTTTATTTGTAGTTGCCTGTCTAGTGCCATGAGAGTGGTTCTGAGATGTTCCAGTTATGTGCTGCTTTTATATGGTTCTGCTTTTAATGCATATAGAAGGCTGCATGGCACAACTTAAATAATATATTGTGAGTAATACTGCCCTAGTGAAATTTGCCTTGATGTGGCAGGGTGGCTCAGAAAATTGATCAATTATTTGCCAAAAATCTTATTTTACATTGTAGTACAGTTTGGAATGAAAATGTGCAATGTTCTTTTTATATTGCATTCTATCCTCAGTTAGTGCTGGCTACCCCCACCTCATTTGTTTGTTATTAACTGGTTGGTGGCCGGCCCCCACTTTGCCATGCACACTCAGTTTAGTTTTGCTATTCTTTCTGTCTTTCCCATAACTGACCTTGGTAACTGTTCACATTCAGCTACCTCACCCTTTCCACAGGCACTGTTATTGCGTGCAGAATTTATTTGGGCCTGCTCCACTTTCATTCATGTTATGCTGGTCTGGCACTGTCAGGGTTAGTTCTGAGATTGTTCAGGCTTGTGTAGCATTGCTGCAAATGATAGGGTCTGACCTGCCTTTATTTGTAGTTGCCTGTTTAGCACCATAAGAGCAGTTCTGAGATGTTCCAGGTATGTCCTGCTTTAATATGGTTCTGCTTTTAATGTATATACAATAGAAGGCTGCATGGCACAACTTAAAATATATAATGTAGAACCGCTCTATTGAGATTTGCCTTGACGTGGTAGGGTGGCTCAGAAAATTGATCAATTATTTGACAAAAATATAATTTTATATTATAGTACAGTTTGGAATGTATATGTGCAATACAATTTTTAAAATGCATTCTGTCCTCAGATAGTGCTTACTCCCTCCCCTTTGTTTTGTATTTCAAAATTGTGTAGCATTATATGGACATTGTATGTCTGTTTTATTTTGGTAGCATTATTTTGAGACAATAATAGTCATTATTACTATTTTTGCAACAATTATTTTTTCATGTATACACTTTACAATAGTCAATAGATAAGTGGTCCTTTTAAAGCAATGGCTTGGGTATTTTTAATAAGAGGCAATGATAGCTTCTGTACAGTTTAGCACAATGAGCACAGATAATTATCTCTGCAGTAGGTGAGTTTTCTCATTGTTTGCAGAGTGGCTTATTCAGGTGCAACCTTTCATTAGATATGTCTGCTTAATCATGTTAGTTTAGCTTTGTAAAGTGATTTCGTTATACATTATTTGATTTAAGTATATTGGACTGTTTGTATTTAGCACTGTATAATGATGTGTTACTGTATATTTGTTGTGGCCTGTATTTGTTGTTTGTACTGTGTGGTTAATGTTTGTATTGTGCATCTGATGTCTGTACTATGTATTTTTGTTTGTCTGTATTGTGTATTTTCTGAGTGTATTTATTATGTGTATTTAATGTGTTATTGCATAGTTAATGTATACATTGTATTTTTGTAGTCTGTATTGTATATTTTAAGTCTGTACTGGATATTTGTTGTGTATATATCTGTGGACCAGTGATGTTAAAAATCATGCCATCTGCATTGTATTTTCTCAGGTTCAACTGAGGTATCAAACTAAGAACACTGCCCACTGTCAGCATCAGCAACAGGACGAGGCATACAATTTTGATTTAGCTTGGCTTCTTAACAAAAGCCACATTACTGCATCAGAGAATAGACTGACAATCTACTTACATATGAAGCTGAGAAAATGTGATGGAAAATACCAGCTACAGAAATTCAAGATGCATCCCTAGGTCAGAAGGCACTCAATAATCTACTGAAGAAGAGCCGATAGTCAACTTGACTATTATCAAGTCTTATGATGCACCAGGATCAAACCCGCAAGGACATCTTGGTGCTGATATCGCTTAGTCAAGGTAAGATTAAAAGTTGCAGAGATATCATAAAGTTGGGAACCTGGAATATACAAACCATAAACCAAGGCAAACTCAACATCATCAAAGCCGAAATGGGCAGAACAGGACTCAACTTACTTGGAATTAGCGAGCTAAGGTGGTGTAGTGTTGTGAATTCATTGGAGCTCCCTCCGGTGGTTGTTGATGGTGATGCAGCTGACTGTGTTGTCTTCACAGGTGATGATGATGATTGGCAATCTGGTTCTTGGAGCATATAATGGTTTGAAGTGGATGAATCCTTGCCAGTTGCCTTTGGTTCATGGAGGAGCTCCCCTCTCTCATGTATCTTCTGCTCTGTGGAATTCTTTTCAAGCTAAGTGGATAGTTTTTTGATATTTTGTGGCACACTAAGGTTCTGCTTATGTTTTGTCTTATTCTGAGCTGTGGGTTTGCAATTTAATCTGTATATTTGTTTATCTGCTCTCATATAGGAAGTTTTCTTCCTAGGAATTTTACCATTCACTATTATCTGTTATTTCCAGTTCTGCTGGCATTTGATTTATAGAAGTCTGCAGATATAGAGGACGCCGAGTCTTAGTGACTCAGGGTAATTTTTGTACTATCTGCTGTTGGTGGTTTTTTGATAGTGTTTTATACTGACAGCAATAGTATTCTATCCTGTCTTTCCTATATAGCTAGTTTGGCCTCTTTTGCTAAACCTTTTACAGCCTGATTGGATGAATCAGCAGTTAATGTCATTTTATGCCTGTGTCAACAGATATGGCCATCTAGTAAATAGCCAAATTACTGTGCAAGATCAGTGTTTATTACTATTCCGAAGAAGGGAGATGCTAACGATTGTGGAAATTATTGAACTATTGAGGTCATACCTCATGCCATCAACATGCTACTGTACAGAAGATCCTACAAAGATGGCTACAACCTTACTTTGAAAAAGAACTGTCAGAGAAGCAAGCAGGATTCAGAAAATGCAGAAGAACAATTACTTATATTTGATGGATAATGGAAAAGGTTAAAGAAAAAACCCTATAGTTGCTCATCTGCAGAGCTTCCTGGAGAAGTTCCAAAAGATGTTTGATGAGCCAGGATGGGTCGCCTCCACTACAGAGTCACTTTTTAACCTTCAACAAGGTCCCCTCACTGTTGGAAAGTACGTCATATAGTTCCGCACCTTGTCCTCTGAGTTACAATGGACTAGTGAGCCACTAGTCGGGGCTTTCTGGTGAAGTCTCTCAGGGAAAATTAAAGATGAATTGGGGGTTTGGGACTTACCATCTACCCTGGATGACCTCATCTCCCTTGTCATTCATATTGACTTATGGTCCCAGGAGCAATCCAGACAAAAAGGCTTGTGAGAGGTGGCTTCCTCATCTAGTGCGATCCTCCAAAATACTCAGTTCCTGTCTCTGCTGTGCTTCCGGAGTCCGTGGAGGTCGACCATGTTAAAATGGAGAACCAACAACAAAAATCGAGGTTCACCAAGAACTTATGTTTTTATTGTTGCAGTTCTACCTCCAAACTCAATTAATTGCCCCACCTTAGCCCCTAAACTGTAAAATGGCCCCCATATTAGCCTCCCAAACTGTATAATAGCCCCCACATTAGTCTCTAGACTGTATAATGGCCTCCAAACTGTGTAATAGCTCCACATTAGCCCCAAAACTCTATAATGGTCTCATATTAGCCAACAAATTGTATAATGGCCCCCATACTACCCCTCAAACTCTAAAATAGCCCCACATTAGCCCGTAACTGCATACAGGCCAGACATAATCCCCCAAACTGTATTTTGGCCCCCAAACTGTATAATGGCCCATTAATTTATGACAGCTCTTAACAGTAGTCCCTACAAAGTATGAGGACTCCCAGACTGTTTCAGGGCCCCTCACAATAGCCCTGACATTGCATGTGGGTTGCCTATTGTTTTTGATGCCCCACTAGTCACCACAAGTTTTAATTAAAATGAAAAAAAATCATATACTCACCTACTCTAGGATACTGATGAGACCAACAGCAAGACAACATGCTGCCTTAGCTTTAATGTACGCACATGATGTCAGAGTTCTGGAGCAATATTGTCACTACACTGGGACTTTGATATTCTGCGTGTGCACTCATGTCTTGGCCACTGCATCTCCCTGCCATTCTATAGACCACAGGCTTAAAGTGCTCTGTGGTCCACAGAACAGAGAGCAATAGAGCAGAGAGATCATGTCTCCCTGCTCTGTCACAGTGTGACTATAGCATTATTCTGCAACAGCTTCCATGTTTTGAGAAGGAGTCCCAAAAATACTGGACTTCAGGAAGGCAAAGTTCAATCAGCTTTGAGTTGCCATGAACCAATTTGATTATTGACTGGTCTAGACATTAAATTTAAAATTATAAGTTTTCATAGTGACATGTAATAATCTTTTTAGTCACAATAAGCTATGGCACATCCGTGTAGGAATGCTATAGAAAGCTATACAAATGAGTCATCTTAGCTGATGAAGATGGAGCAGGCTGAGGAAGATACTTTTTTGTCCAGGAAACTATATAAACTGCTTAAAAAAATAAAGGGAACACTTAAATAAAACAATGTAACTCCAATTTTATCACACTTCTGCGAAATTAACCCGTCCAGGTATGAAGCATCTCTGATTGTGAATCAATTTCTCCTGCTGTTGTGCAATTGCCACAGACAACAGATACAAATGATAGGCAACCGCCAAGACAGTCCCTATAAAGAAGCGGTTCTGTAGGTGGTGACTACAGACCATTTCTCTTTTCTCATCCTATTTGGCCTTTTGTTTTGGTCACTTTTGCATTTTCCCATTACTCTCAACCTTAGTGGTAGCATGTGGCGGTATCTACAAGCCACAGAAGTTGCTCAGGTAGTGTAGCTCATCCAGGAAGGCATATCAATGGAGCTGTGGCAAGAAGGAAAGCTGTGTCTGCCAGCACAGTGTCCAGAGCATGGATCAGAAACCAGGAGACAAACCAGTACACCAGGAGACATGGGGAGGGGCCATAGGAGGGCAAAAACCCAGCAGTAGGACCGCTACCTCCTCCTTTGTACAAGGAGGAACAGGAGTGCCCGAGCCCTGCAAAATGACCTCCAGCAGGCCACAAATATTCATGTGTCTGCTCAAACTGTCAGAAAAAGACTCCTTAAGGGTGGTATGAAGACAGCATCTGCAACATCGTGCATTGAGTGCATCCTATTTTCCTCTGCCCCTACTGGCACATACTCTAATTTGTTTTTAAAATGTATTAAAAAAATTTCCTGTTATGTGCTAGAGGTCTGCTGGATTCTCCTTTTTCACATACAGTGCTGTGCAGATTAATTGGGACAAAGCAAGTTTTTCTTGCAGTAATTTTACTATTTCTGATAAGTGTTTTATCAGTTCTTGGTGTCGTTTTCCCTTTTGTTCCACATTTCCCTTTTCGTTTTGGAGAAAACAATCCAGTTTCATTGTGTGTACGAATTATTCTTGAAACTGTAGATTTTCCAATACCAACGGTGGAAGTGATTTCTCTTAGTCAGATTTGTATGTTCATTAAGAGTAATAATTCTAGACCTCTTCTGTGGAGAAACATCCATACAGGCACGTATCACACTGAGAGAAAAAGTACACTAAACCACTCCTCACAGGAACAAGCTCTCAACTGAAGCTGAGGGGGCAGCTAGCTGTTATTTTCTAAAACCAGTCAAACCACATTTTGTTACTCAAGGTTGTACACTCACACCTGTTCAAGCAGGTAAAACTGGTTTGAATCACTGAGTGGTAACCCCAACTTACAATTTTACTTAAAAAAATGCTTTGTCCAAATTAATTTGCAGAGCACTGTATTTATATGGTGACACTTACATGTGAACCACCATACTGTCTCAGAAGGCTAGTAGAAGGATCAGTTGGAAATTAATAAAAGGAAAGGTTTTGACACTCCTAAGGTTGAGTGCAGGAGGTCCACGTGGTGTTGTATTGGACGCCAGGTGCTGCTTATGTGCTGGGATTTTGTGATAGAGGTCAGGTGGTGACCTGCAGGATCTGAAGAAAGCTATTGTGAATTTCACCCATCATATTTTGATGATTCTTTAGAAGAGAATCAGTTTGGTATTGGGGCCTAGATAGGTGACATGTAGAAGAGGGTGGTTTTCCAATTTTATGGAGGGTGGTGGTAAAGACAGATAGGATAAGTGTCCTGTCAGCCTAGCTGAGATTAGCATGGGGGAATTTACTGTAACTAGGGAGATAATGCAAGCCTAGTGGAAACCAGACATGTGTAAGGAGTGCGGAGCTCAACATTTGAGGGCCTTATAACAGAGTTTGATCACGACTGTAAAGAGAGCTACTATAAGGGAGTTGTTGCGAAGGCCTGGCTGCCTGGAAGCCAGAATTGTGGCACAGGAGGAATAAGGCTTGGTAAGGTGTAGAGAGACCCTTGAATTACAAAGTTTAGCATTCCTGGAGATAAGGAATATAGGGCTTGGGTGAAGAGAGCCATAAGCTCTCAGTCTTTCACAGTTGAAGTGTACCTATGCTAAAAATTACAGACCTCTCTATTCTTTGTAGGTGAGAGAACCTGCAAAATCAGCAGTGTATCCAATACTTATTTTCCCACTATAGATCATGTCTAGGATATCTATAAATTCTTTATGATTTTATGTTACTGCCAAATCGCACAATTTTCTTTACACACAATTGTTATGGTTGCTGCTAATTTAAAAACAATAATAATAGTAATATAGCTGATTTGACATTTCTCAGCATTTTTTTTTACTCTACAATGTCTACAGAGCGCTTTTACTAGTATGTTATTATTCATGGCTGGTTTACAATGACACCTGTGAATAAAATGTGCAATTAAATTCTCACAGTGCTCACAAGATATATTTACATCTGTAGCTTTAGTTTATGAAAAACATGCAATAATTGCTTATAATTAGCCCATATAAACAGGTAGTGTACACCAGGTACATTAATTTTTATGGCACTGTTGACGCTTTGTTGTTCAGATTTTATTCAATGTCGGAGAAAACAATTTAATTCAGTAAATAAAAATCATAAGAATAATGCATAAAACGCTACACTGCTTATGAAGTGTTTGATTCCTCTCTGTATATAGTGCAGGAAAGTGGATTGGAGCCACGTTCTTCTGTGTTTTTCTGCATTTAGTATCAAGAAAAGTAACATGAACTACTACATAAATAACAATATATTATACATTTATGTATCAATGTATTTTTTTTTACATTTTTAACACATTTGGATGCTTCAATTTTTTATCTTGATCTATAAAGAGAATTTAACTGAAAAACAGCCATAAAAGTCACATTTTGTTCTATGATGATTAGAGATGAGTGAATCAATTCGATGAGCAGCAAATTTGTGTGGAATCTTTAGAAATTCACTTCTGAAGAATTCGAACAATTTTAAATTCGATTTACATGTCTCATCAAACATATGCACTGCCATTATAGGAAATGCAGAAGATTATATTAACCAGAGTAGGCTCACATGAGCAAGCTTCCCCATGATGCCTTACAGTTATCAAATCATATGGTACAGTCAGGGATGAAATTAGAGGGAGGAGGGCAGGTGATTCACTTACCTCTGGCACAGTCAGCAGGGAGGCGTCTTTGGGCAACCTGATACAGAGGTCGAAGGTCCTCCCTTTTCCAGCCACCCTGGAAGTGGGATTTGGACTTTCAAGTAAAAGGCCAGCTCCTTGGTAACAATTGTACACCTATTTTACAGAGGCAAGTACAATTGACCTCTGGCATTTCTGAGTTCAAGAAGATGTACAGCAACAAGATGAGGTCAGCTGATCACACTCACTGCACTGCAGAGAAGTAGAAGGTGGAGGTAAGGTAAGTGCTCTGGTATAGCCGAAAAAACAAAAGAAATTTGCTTGGGGTAAAATAATGTCAGGGGACAGAAAAGGTGAAGATGTGAGGGGGTATCTATATACTGATGTTGCTTCTGAGGATATATTCATTCTCTGATGGTGCTTCTTGTTATGTATTTATGTACTGATGGTGGTTCTGGTGCTGTATTCATGTACTGATTGTTCTTCTGGAGATGTATTAACTTACTGATGGTGCTTCTGGAAATGTATTCACATACTGTTTGTGCTTCTATTAATGTATTTTGTACGGTTGATTTTTCTGATAATATTTTTATGTACCGTTAGTGATTCTGATACTTTACACATTTAACAAAAAACATAATGTCAGATAATGTGATGCATGTCTAATTAATAAAGCATTTTGATGTCAGAAAACATAAAGATTACTACATTATTATTATTAATGTTAGGAGTACTAAACAAATACACATAAAGTTAAAGGGAACCTGTCACCAGGTTCTTGCCATCCCATCTGAGAGCAGCATAATGTAGAAATAGAGACCCTGAATCCAGCGATGTGTCATTTACTGAGCTGCTTGCTGTCATTTTGATCAAATTTGTGTTTTCTCTGTTGCAGATTTAGCAGTCTGTGAATATGCCAGACTACGTGGCAGCAGGCCAAGGAGACTGCTAATGATAATATCACTGTTTAATCAGCTGGAGATTATCAAAACTACACTGAGCAGCCCAGGAAGTGACACATCGCTGGAATCAGGATCTTGGGTCCTTTATTATGCTATTCTCAGATTAGGTTGCAAAGGTTCCCTTTAAGCATTGTTGTATGCCAAATCCTAGTAGTATGTAAAACACACTGTCCAGATTCAGCTTTGCTTACTCATTCCAGTAGTTATCACATGATTATTCATATACGATCTTCAAACTTAGGGTATGTGCATGTGATGTCTTTTTCAAGTGGATTCTGCCTGTAAAAAGTGCTAAAAAACCACTACATAGAATGAACAAAATGCCCAGTACCGTATATACTCGTGTATAAGCCGACCCGTGTATAAGCCGACCCCCCTACTTTTGCCCCCAAAACCTGGGAAAACCTATTGACTCGTGTATAAGCCGAGGGTGGACCCCAGCACAGGTATACAGCCCCCAGCAGTGTGGTATACAGCAGCCCCAGAGGTATATACAGCAGGCCCCCAGAGGTACGGTATATACAGCAGGCCCCCAGAGGTACGGTATATACAGCAGGCCCCCAGAGGTATATACAGCAGGCCCCCAGAGGTATATACAGCAGGCCCCCAGAGGTACGGTATATACAGCAGGCCCCCAGAGGTATATACAGCAGGCCCCCAGAGGTACGGTATATACAGCAGGCCCCCAGAGGTATATACAGCAGGCCCCCAGAGGTATATACAGCAGGCCCCCAGAGGTATATACAGCAGGCCCCCTGAGGTATATACAGCAGGCCCCCAGAGGTATATACAGCAGGCCCCCAGAGGTATATACAGCTGGCCCCCAGAGGTATATACAGGCAGGCCCCAGGAGCTATATACAGGCAGGCCCCAGGAGGTATATACAGGCAGGCCCCAGGAGGTATATACAGGCAGGCCCCAGGAGGTATATACAGGCAGGCCCCCAGTGAGGTATACAGCAGGCAGGCCGCAGGAGCTATATACAGGCAGGCCCCAGAGGTATATACAGGCAGGCCCCATGAGCTATATACAGGCAGGCCCCAGGAGCTATATACAGGCAGGCACCAGGAGCTATATACAGGCAGGCACCAGGAGCTATATACAGGCAGGCCCCAGGAGCTATATACAGGCAGGCCCCAGGAGGTATATACAGGCAGGCGCCCAGTGGGGTATACAGCAGGCCCCAGGGTATATACACGCAGCCCCCAGTGGTAGTATACAGGCCCCCAGTGGGGTATACAGCAGGCCCCAGGGTATATACACGCAGCCCCCAGTGGTAGTATACAGGCCCCCAGTGGGGTATACAGCAGGCCCCAGGGTATATACACGCAGCCCCCAGTGGTAGTATACAGGCCCCCAGTGGGGTATACAGCAGGCCCCAGGGTATATACACGCAGCCCCCAGTGGTAGTATACAGGCCCCCAGTGGGGTATACAGCAGGCCCCAGGGTATATACACGCAGCCCCCAGTGGTAGTATACAGGCCCCCAGTGGGGTATACAGCAGGCCCCAGGGTATATACACGCAGCCCCCAGTGGTAGTATACAGGCCCCCAGTGGGGTATACAGCAGGCCCCAGGGTATATACACGCAGCCCCCAGTGGTAGTATACAGGCCCCCAGTGGCACTCGCCCCCCCCCCACACTGTGCAGAGCTCCCCCCTCCCGATGCATTATCTTACCATCCAGCCGCATCACCGCCGGTCCTGCCGTCCTTCCTCGCGCGCTGCGTTCCCGGTCTCATGTGACCCGGCGGTCGCAGTCGGATGACGTCATCGCGCCGGGTCACGTGAGAGCCGAACACAGCGCGAGAGGATGGACGGGAGCACTGGCGGTGATGCGGCTGGATGGTAATATAATGCATCGGGATGGGGGGGCTCTGCACAGTGTGGGGGGGGCGAGTGCCATTGGGGGCCTGCTGTATATGGGGGCCTGCTGTATAACCCACTGGGGGCCTGTATACATATGGGGGCTGTATTGCACGGCTCCCCCTGCCGCTGTGATGGGCGGGGGGAGCCGTGCATATCTAATGAGCGGCCCCATGTGACGGGCCGCTCTGTCAGGAGCCTCCCCACGCCTCCTCCAGCCTCCCCAGCACCCGAACACAGCCCCCACACAGCACATACCGTATAGACCCGTGTATAAGCCGAGGGGGGGACTTTTCAGCCCAATTTTTGGGCTGAAAAACTCGGCTTATACACGAGTATATACGGTAATCTAAAAACATCTTGTTGTCCAAATATTCATTCTATTTTCACTTCTTTTAACCAAATCAAACTTCGAAAGGCAAGAAGTGGTTAATTTAACAGAAGCACTACCTTTAAGGTACCGTTACACGGTACAACATTGCTTGCAACTTCACTGGCGATTTGCTGGTCAGTGGAGTTGCAGACAACATCACAGTGCATCATGCTGTGTAACAGCACGATGCAACTGCAATAAATTGCTGGTGTAACAATGCGCCTGCGGCATCGCTTCCGACATCGCTGAAAAGTTGAACCGTGTAACAGTACATTTATGTTCACAACCAGCTCCTCTTCCTGCTTCTCTCCATGAAGCAAGAGCTGTAGGTTTTCACTGAACATTGAGCGAATCAGAAAGTGAAGCTAGTCGGCATGTGATATACAAATCACATATAATCGGTCACTTGAAAACTACTTAAATCGCTTAAGCTCTCTATAGGGGGGCACCAAACTGAATATTTGCTCCAGGTAAGGGAAAACCTAGATTTCCCTTTTTTTTGCACAACCAATCAGGAGGTTCTGTTATAGTGCGATAGAAGCAGAGCCATGGAATGGTGAAGCAATTTTTGAATGATCTGGATAGTAAGATGATGTCAGAGCTCACAGCATAGCAATAGAAATAGGGTGAGAAAGGGACAAAACAGTGGGCAAAAAATATAGCTAGTGTGTTGTACTTCAGTGATAAAGAATATTAGAGTAATATTCTTAAAATAATACAAAGATTCAATTCATAAGAGGAAAAGATAAACAATCTAAACTGTCTATCAGTGAAATGATGCGTCACACGCTATTGTAATAACTCTTTGTTATTCTGGTTTAACCCTTTTTGAAAAGGGGAAATAATTTTCTTAAAAAATACAAAAAAAAAATAAAAACTATACATTTAACTGCAAATTAATAATAGAAACTCATTCTTCTTCTGGGTAACATTTAACTGCAAATATCTACCTTGCAAAGTGTGCATATCGCAAAATACTAATCACCTGCTTTAATAAACAAATTTGTCATCCATACAAGCCACAACAATATTGTGGTCTGTTGCTGCTGGTTTTTGGACGTATACACAGCTTTAGAGATTTTAGAGAAACCTCCAGCGTACATGAAAAAAAGAGCAGCTGCGTGTGGCTGCACACCAGGCCGGAGGGCAAATTAGCCCTCCAGTTCTGTATGCTGATCCAGCCCTGGGCCATCAGGTTCATCCCTGGCAGCCCCAGACCGGACTGGACTACAGTGTGAAGCCGCCCTAAAAGTCTTGTCTAATGTTCATACCATGAAATCAAGGAGCAGATTCGTGCTTCACAACAGGCTCATATAGAGGAGTCAGCTCCTAAAATTCTTGTAGATCTAAATTAACACAGAGATGATTTGAAAAAGTCATTGATCAGAGTTATTAAAAATAGGGATAGAATGCTGCAATACTTTTATGAGCTTGTAGGTATTTTGGCTCATGGCCACTATACACGGCACTATATCGTTGTCCAACTACGATAAAAAGTCACGTGGTTCGTGTGTTGGCGCCGATATCGTTTGTGCGTTGTGTGGTGTAAATGAGCAATGCGATGCAAGAACGATACCAAAACGATATCGGGGAAGAATTGTGCAGGCTCTCCAACTGGCCGATATTGGATGGACGATCTGGCAGGATCGTGCTGTGTGACAGCGCAACTACGATTAGGAGCACAACTTCCCCTATTCTCTCCCATGTTAAATGGTCGTTCCCTTGGTCGCTCGTACAAGGGGGCGTATACATCGCAGTTGAGTAGCCTGCCTATATCTCCCTGTGTAACATCTCCTATACGATCTTGGACTAGTGCCAAAAACGTGCGCGCTCCCGTGCCGTTGTATCCAATATCGGAACGATATTGGGACGTGTAAAGCGGCCATCAGAGCATTCATCCACATGCTTGTATTACAAATGTCCCATCCATTCGGACCTCTACAGGTATTGATGATGATGAGTTCCAACATATTGCTGAATCATTTAGAGATTATTATAAATCCTTAAACAATATTAAAGCCAATATTCAGATATGCCCCCAACACGCCTCAAATAAAAAGTTGACCATTATATTGCAGAAACAACCCTTTCCTCCTTGTTGAAAGAAACTAGGAGCAACCTTGAAGAATTATTTACTGAGGAAGAAGTGCTGCAGGTTATTGATATAACTCCACCCAACAAGAGTTCTGGTCCAAATGGGTACAATGCAAAACTCTTCAAGGTTTTTGTTTTGCAGCTGAGACCCTTTCTCACCAAAGTATTCGATTCCGTCTCAACAAGGAATCAATTCCCTAAATAAACTATGGAAGCTCACATTTCAATTTTGCAGAAATCTAGAAAAGATTTGACTTTAAGTTACTTTATAAAATAAAAACTATGAGACAAGCTCCATTTTTACTTCACCTAATACATGATGGTCAGGTGGTATTTGTTCATCATAAGGAGGGAAGAGACAACAATTAAAACAGCTCTTTTAATGTATATTCCATCAATAGATACCAAAAAGGTATTTGACCAGGTGAACTACTCATTTCTTCAGAGAGCCTTAGGCCCACTTTACACACACCAACTTATCTGTCCAACTTCTGACCAACTTACTGGTTGCAGTGAAATCATGGACACATTGCTCCATTTTGTGGCTGTGTACAAATGGAACAATGCGTCCATGATTTCACTGCAACCAGTAAGTTGGTCAGAAGTTGGACAGATAAGTTGGTGTGTGTAAAGTGGCCATTAGATCAAATCTAACCTACTAACTAAAATAATGGCTTTATATTAACCCCTTAAGGACCGAGTCACTTTGCAGCTTAATGACCGGACCATTTTTTGTAATTCTGACCACTCTCCCTTTATGAGGTAATATCTCTGGAACGCTTCAACGGATCCTAGCGATTCTGAGATTGTTTTTTCGTGACATATTGGGCTTCATGTTAGTATTAAATTTAGGTCGATAATTTTTGCGTTTATTTGTGAAAAAATAAAAAATTTGGCAAAAACTTGGAAAATTGAGCAATTTTCAAATTTTTAATTTTTATTCTGCTAAACCAGAGAGTTATGTGCCACAAAATAGTTAATAAATAACATGTCCCACATGTCTACTTCACATCAGCACAATTTTGGAAGAAAAAAAAAAATTTGGTAGGACGTTATAAGGGTTCAAAGTTCATCAGCAAGTATTCATTTTTCCAGCAAAATTTTTTTTGAGGGGTGTACATGACAGAAAACACCCAAAAGTGACACCATTCCAAAAACTGCACCCCTCAAGCTACTCAAAACTATATTGAAGAAGATTATTAACCCTTCAGGTGCTTCACAGGAACTAAAATAAAGTTGAAGGAAAAAATGGACATTTTAATTTTTGTAACAAAAATGTTCTTTTAGCCTCAATTTTTTCATTTTCACATGGGCAACAGGATAAAATGCATCCTAAAATTTGTTGGGCAATTTCTCCTGAGTACACCGATGCCTCATATGTGGTCATAAACCACTGTTTGGGCGTACGGCAGGGCTTAGAAGGGAGGGAGCGCAATTTGAATTTTAGAGCCAATTTTCCGTTCAAAAAGTGAAATGGCGCTCCTTCACTTCTGAGCCCTGCCGTGCGCCCAAACAGTGGTTTATGACCACATATAAGGTATCGGTGTACTCAGGAGAAATTGCCCAACAAATTTTGGGATGTATTTTATCCCTTTGCCCATGTGAAACTGAAAAAATGTAGGCAAAAAGAATTTTTTTGTGAAAAAAAAGTGTTTTTTTAATTTTTATGAATGAATTTGTGAAGCATCTGGGGGATCAAAGTGCTCACTATACATCTAGATACCTTCCTTAGGGGGTCTAGTTTCCAAAATGGGGTCATTTGTGGGGGAGCTCTAATGTGGACACACAAAGGGACCCTCCATACGCGACATGGTGTCCGCTAACAATTTGAATGGAAAATGAGCTCAAATTGTTAGCGGACACCATGTCGCGTTTGGAGGGTCTCTGTGTATCTCCACATTGGAGCTCCCCCACAAGTGACCCCATTTTGGAAACTAGACCCCCGAAGGAACGTATCTAGATGCATAGTGAGCACTTTGAACCCCCATATGCTTCAGAAATTCATCCGTAAAAAGGAAAAAGCACTTTTTTTTCCCACTAAAAAATTATTTTTTCATTATTACGGATCAATTTGTGAAGCATCTGGGGGTTCAAAGTGCTCACTATTACCTAGATATGTTCCTTTGGGGGTCTAGTTTCCAAAATAGGGTCACTTGTGGGGGAGCTCCAATGTGGAGACACACAGGGACCCTCCAAACGCGACATGGTGTCCGCTAACAATTTGAGCTCATTTTCCATTCAAATTGTTAGCGGACACCATGTCGCGTTTGGAGGGTCCCCGTGTGTCTCCACATTGGAGCTCCCCCACAAGTGACCCCATTTTGGAAACTACACCCCCAAAGGAACATATCTAGATGCATAGTAAGCACTTTCTACCCCCAGGTGCTTCACAAATTGATCTGTAAAAATGAAAAAAGAAAATTTGTGTGGAAAAAAAAGTGCTTTTTCATTTTTATTGATGAATTTGTGAAGCATCTGGAGGTTCAAAGTGCTCACTATGCATCTAGATATGTTCCTTAGGGGGTCTAGTTTCTGAAATGGGGTCACTTGTGGGGGAGCTCCAATGTGGAGACACACCGGGGCCCTCCAAACGAGACATGGTGTCCGCTAACAATTTGAATGGAAAATGAGCTCAAATTGTTAGCTGACACCATGTCGCGTTTGGAGGGTCCCTGTGTGTCTCCACATTGGAGCTCCCCCACAAGTGACCCCATTTTGGAAACTAGACCCCCAAAGGAACATATCTAGATGCATAGTGAGCACTTTGAACCCCAGATGCTTCACAAATTGATCCATAATAATGAAAAAATAATTTTTTTGTGGGAAAAAAAAGTGCTTTTTCATTTTTACGGATGAGTTTCTGAAGCATATGGGGGTTCAAAGTGCTCACTATGCATCTAGATACGTTCCTTAGGGGGTCTAGTTTCCAAAATGGGGTCACTTGTGGGGGAGCTCCAATGTGGAGACACACCGGGACCCTCCAAACGCGACATGGTGTCCGCTAACAATTTGAATGGAAAATGAGCTCAATTTGTTAGCGGACACCATGTCGCGTTTGGAGGGTCCCCGTGTGTCTCCACATTGGAGCTCCCCCACAAGTGACCCCATTTTGGAAACTAGACCCCCAAAGGAACGTATCTTTATGCATAGTGAGCACTTTGAACCCCCAGGTGCTTCAGAAATTCATCCGTAAAAATGAAAAAGCACTTTTTTTCCACAAATAATTTCTTTTTTCATTATTACGGATCAATTTGTGAAGCATCTGGGGGTTCAAAGTGCTCACTATGCATCTAGATATAATCCTTTGGGGGTCTAGTTTCCAAAATAGAGTCAATTGTGGGGGAGCTCCAATGTGGAGACACACAGGGGCTCTCTAAACGCAACATGGTGTCCACTAACAATTGGAATTGTTAGCGGACACCTTGTAGGATATGAAGAGCCCCTATGTGCCTAAACATTGGAGCTCCCCCACAAGTGACCCCATTTTGGAAACTAGACCACCCAAGGAACGTATCTAAATGCATAGTGAGCACTTTGAACCCCCAGGTGCTTCACAAATTGATCCGTAAAAATGAAAAAAGAAACTTTTTGTGGAAAAAAAACGTGCTTTTTCATTTTTATGGATGAATTTGTGAAGCATCTGGGAGTTCAAAGTGATCACGATGCATCTAGATACGTTCCTTCGGGGGTCTAGTTTCCAAAATGGGGTCACTTGTGGGGGAGCTCCAATGTTCAGGCACACAAGGAGGGGCTCTCCATACCCGACATGGTTTCCGCTAACAATTGGAGCTAATTTTCTATTGAAATTGTTAGTGGACACCATGTCGCATATGGAGAACCCGTGTGCCACCAGCACAAGGGCAACTGGTAGAGTTGGGGTACAGCACCAGAAAATGCCGCCTCTAATGAATGCGCTATTTTCTTGGGTGGCTGTGGGTTGAAATTTGCAGCGTGGGGGACCCACAACATTTGAGTCTCTCCACGCTGAGGATTCCAGTCAGCCAGCTACCAAGTTGTAAATGGCTGGCTACAAATACAGCGAAGGCTTTATTTTATTTCTAGAACTAATTCTAGAAAAAAAAAATGATGTGGGGCTCCGCCATATTTTTGGTCCAGCCAGGTACAACTTGGCAGCTACAGACTGCCAGCAACCCCCAGCTGCCTCGTTGTACCTGGCTGCAACCAAAAATACAGCGAAGCCCATTTTTTTTTATTTCTAGAACTAATTCTAGAAAAAAAAATGACGTAGGGCTCCGCCATATTTTTGGTCCAGCCAGGTACAACTTGGCAGCTACAGACTGCCAGCAACCCCAGCTGCCTCGTTGTACCTGGCTCCAACCAAAAATACAGCGAAGCCCATTTTTTTTTATTTCTAGAACTAATTCTAGAAAAAAAATGACGTAGGGCTCCGCCATATTTTTGGTCCAGCCAGGTACAACTAGGCTGCTGGGGGCTGGAATCCTCAGCATGGAAAGGCCCAAGCGTTCTGGGCCCCCCATGCTGCGAATTGCAGCCCGCAGCCGCTCCAAAAAATGGCACATTAATTGAAGCGCCATTTTCTGGCGCTGTACCCATGCTCTTCCAGTTGCCCTGGTGCCGGTGGCAAACTGGGTAATAAAGGGGTTAATGCCAGCTTTTTATTGGCAGCTGGCACTAAGCCCGAGATTCATAATATAGGGCCAATGTTAGACCCGCCATTAGGAATCTCTAGTAAGTAGTCAGAAAATACACACATAGAAAAATCTTTTTATTTGAAAAAAAAACACAAACAAAATTCGGACTCCATCTTTATTATAAAGATCCGACGTAGTCCACAACGAAGGTCCCACGACGCTCGATCGCCTCTGCTCAATCCAGAGACTGCAGCAAGGGATCAAGTGTCCTCTTCCTACAGTCTCAGGGGTCAGAGTTATGGTGCACTGTATGACAATGATCAGTTATACAGTGCACCATGACTATGATCCCAGAGACTATAACAAGAGGACACTTGATCCCTTGTTGCACCCATCCATCCACCTATGCACCCATCATCCACGCACGCACATCCACGTACGCACATCCACGTACGCACATCCACGTACGCACATCCACGCATGCACACAACCACGCATGCACATCCACGCATACACACATCCACGCACGCATGCTGACATCCACGTACATCCACACACACATCCACGTACAACCACATCCACGCACATCCACGTACGCACACATCCACGTACGCACACATCCACGTACGCACACATCCACGCACGCACATTCACACACGCACATCCACGTACGCACATCCACGCACGCACATCCACGTACGCACATCCACGTACGCACATCCACGTACGCACATCCACGTGCTGACATCCACGCATGCACACAACCACGCACACACATCCACACACGCACATCCACGCACGCACACATCCATCCATCCATCCACCCATCCACCCACCCATCCATCCATCCATCCATCCATCCACCCATCCATCCATTCATTCATTCATTCATTCATTCAATTCATTCATTCTTTCATTCATTCTTTCATTCATTCTTTCATTCTTTCATTCGTTCATTCATTCATACTTACCCAGCGATGAGGAGGAGGAGCCCCTGAGAAGAGGAGGAGCCACACCGGACTGCAGAGGAGGCCCGACGGTGCGGGCGGGTGCAGCGAGCGTGCAGCCCGCCGGGATAGGTGAGCGGGGCTGGGGACCGGGGATCGGGGGCTGGGGACCGAGGACCGGAGGTTGGGGACCAGCAGGGAGGAGGAGGGGGCCTGCAGCTTCGCCGGCGGGCGCAGAAGCCCGCCGGCAAACAAACTATGCAAGGTGGAGGGCGGGGATGGACGGGAGACAGGGGGGGATGCACAGGGGACGGGGACAGGACACAGAGGGCTCAGGACACAGTGGGGGGGCTACAGGACACAGGGGGAGCTGGACACAGGGGGCGGGGACAGGACACAGGGGGAGCTGGAGCATCAGCGGTGCAACCCGCCGGCAGATAAGTGTGATTGCGGAGGGGGGGGGGTGAAGGGGTTAACAGGGGTGCCCACACCTCTGCCCCTAACCCTTGGCTGTCACTGACAGCTTTTAGATTTGAGCTGTCACTGTTCGTTTAGAAGCAGTGACAGTTCAAAGCCATGACGAGTATACTCGTCATGATGCGGGAACTGACAGCTTTTCATGACGAGTATACTCGTCATTAGTCGTAAAGGGGTTAATGTGATTCAGCTTTTTCCACTTTACTTATCAACCTCTTCTTACCCACAACATCAATGACATAAATTGTTCTCTAAGGCGGCCGTCACACGCTACAATATCGTGAGCGATATCGTTAGAGATCACGTGCACGCTCGATCGCTAACGATATCGCTCACATCGCTGGTGAGCTGTCACACAGACAGACTCACCAGCGATGTGGACCAGCGAAATCGCTGGTAACTATGGTACACATCGGGTTACTAGGCGCTTCGCGGTGCTTAGTAACCCGACGTTTACCATAGATACCATCTCCCAGCATAGGCTCTGCCGCTGGGAGATCGTTCATCGTGGTGTCACACACCACGATGAAGCAGATTGAACAAGCGATTATCGCTTGATATGAGCTCCGGAGCTCAGATCTGCGATGTCACGATCAAGCGATTTTACATTGTAAAATCGCTTGATTGCATGCAGCGATGCACAAACGATATCGCTTAAGCGATCAAAAAGCTTATCACTTAAGCGATATCGTGCAGGACATTGAAGCGTGTGACGGCCGCCTAAGTCTCAGTTTTAATGGTTTAGTAAAAGTTAAGTTTAAAAAATTATTGTTCCCCTTAAATATCCTTATCTCTTTTAATCTGATCCAGTTACACTACCTCGCTCATTTTTATTCAACTGATCTCAACTTGTTGTAAATTTATATGGAGATCAATCAAACTATATTTGGCACATAGGTTCTTCAAGAGATCTTGGTGGATTAATTTCATGGTGCTACTCAGAAGCAGTGAATCATATACTAGAGGCCTACTTACCTGTTGAATTCCATGCCTTGGATTCCCAATTTCATGCATCCTTCAAGATTATTATTAACTTAACCCCTTCATGACCCGGCCTATTTTGACCCTAAAGACCTTAGCATTTTTGTCAATTCTGACCAGTGTCCCTTTATGAGGTAATAACTCTGGAACGCTTCAACGGATCCTAGCAATTCTGAGATTGTTTTTTTTGTGACATATTGGGCTTCATGATAGTGGTAGAGTTAGGTCGATAATTTTTGCGTTTATTTGTGAAAAAAATAAGAAAAAATATGGCAAAATGTTTGAAAATTTCGCAATTTTCAAACCAGAGAGTTATGTGACACAACATAGTTAATAAATAACATTTCCCACATGTAGGGATGGGCGAGTCTACACGCTAGGACTCGTTACTCGGCGAGTAGTAAGGGACTCGCAGGACTCGGTACTCTGCGAGTTTCCCAGCGATTACTCGCACAGCAACGAGTCCAATGCAAATCAATATCAATCCTAGTTTTGTCAGAGACTCTGACAAAACTAGAATTGCCATTGACTTGCATTGGTCTGATTACTGTGCAAGTAATCGCAGGGAAACTCGCAAAGTAACTGTTGTTACTTTGCGAGCCGAGTCCGGCTGTCTGCTCTGTGCAGGCTGCCGCAGCTCCAGGGTCCTAGAGCCTGCCTGCTCACAGAGATGATGTAGCAGAGGTGAGATTGTTCTGGACTACGTCGGACGGAAGAGGATTTTTTTAATTAAAGATGGAGTCCCTAATGGCTTTTTTTTTTTTTTTCTAATAAAAAAATTTCTCTATGTTGTGTTTTTTTAACCCTTTATTGGAGATTCTTAGTGGCCGGGTCAAACGTGGCCTGACATTAAGAATCTCGGGCTTAATACCAGCTTGTATAACAAAGCTGGTATTAACCCATTTATTACCCAGGGTGCCACCGCCACCAGGGCCGCTGGAAGAGCGGGGTTCAGCGCCAGAGGATGGCTTCAATGAACGCGCCATCTTCTGGGGCGGCTGCGGGCTGCAATTTGCAGCGGGGTGTGCCCAGAAAGCTTGGGCATCCCTGCGCTGCGGATTCCAGCCCCCAGCTGCTTAGCTGTACCTGGCTAGACATAGAAATTGCGCGGAGCCCCACGCATTTTTTTTTAATTATTTCATGAAATTCATGAAATAATTTAAAAAAAGGGCTCCCCTATATTCTTGTGTCCGGCCAGGTACAAATAGGCACCTGGGGATTGGGGGCAGCCCGTTGCTGCCTGCTGAATCTGGCTGGTTCCAGAAATACGGCGAAGCCCACGTGAAATTTTTTTCTGACAAATCCATAAAACAATGTATATAAAAGGGACTGCATCTTTATTAACCCCTGGACCATGGGCGAGGGGTTAATAAAGATGCAGTCCCTTTTTTAGGATTGTTTTATTGATTTTTCATAATAACAAAAAAAAAAATGCGTGGGGCTCCGCGCAATTTCTATGTCTAGCCAGGTACAGCTAAGCAGCTGGGGGCTAAGCAGCTGGCCCAAGCTTTCTGGGCACCCACCGCTGCAAATTGCAGCCCGCAGCAGCCCCAGAAGATGGCACGTTCATTGAAGCGCCTTCTTCTGGCGCTGAACCCCGCTCTTCCAGCGGCCCTGGTGGCGGTGGAACACTGGGTAATAAAGAGGTTAGGGCCAGCTTTGTATTATCAGCTGGCCCTAAGCCCGAAATTTATGGCGGTCACGCCAATATTATACATGACCGCCATGAATTTCTATTAAATTGTTTTAAAAAAAACACAACACAAAGAAAATTTTTTATTAGAAATAAAAAAAAAAAGCCATTAGGGAGTCCATCTTTAATTAAAAAAATCCTCTTCCGTCCGATGTAGTCCAAAACGCGATGTCCTCTCTGCTCATCCCTGTGCATAGATATAGATGTCTATGCACAGGGATGAGCAGACTGAGAACAATCTCAGCTCTGCTACACACAGGAAGAGCAGGCGGGCTCTAGGACCCTGGAGCTGCGGCAGCCTGTACAGAGCAGACAGCCTAACTCCTTACTGTGCGAGTTTCCCAGCGATTACTTGCACAGTAAACGAGTCCAATGCAAGTCAATGCCAATCCTAGTTTTGTCAGAGTCTCTGACAAAACTAGGATTGCTTCAGGCTGAAGCTTCCGAGACACATCTGCGATTTGTAAATCACACACTACTCGCTATTACTCACTTCCCCATTCATTAACATTGGACTCGCTAGACTAGCAACGAGTAGCGAGTCCCGCCCTCGGACTTGCTAGAGTCAAGCGATTCTGAGTAATTTAGGACTCGCCCATCACTACCCACATGTCTATTTTACATCAGCACAATTTTGGAAAAAAAACATTTTTTTTGTTAGGAAGTTATAAGGGTTCAAAGTTCATCAGCAATTTCTCATTTTTCCAGTAAAATTTACAAAACCATTCTTTTAGTGACCACATCACATTTGATGTCCCTTTGAGCCTCAATTCTTCATTTTCACATAGGCAACAGGATAAAATGGATCCTAAAATTTGTTGGGCAATTTCTCCTGAGTACACCGATACCTCATATGTGGTCATAAATCACTATTTGGGCGCACAGCAGGGCTCAGAAGGGAAGGAGCGCAATTTGGGTTTTGGAGCTAATTTTCCATTCAAAAAGGGAAATTGCGCTCCTTTCCTTCTGAGCCCTGCCGTGCACCCACACAGTGGTTTATGACCACATATGAGGCATTGGTCAACTTGGGAGAAATTGCCCAACAAATTTTAGGATGCATTTTATCCTGTTGCTCATGTGAAAATGAAAAAATTTAGGCTAAAAGAAAATTTTGTGGAAAAAAAAGTACTTTTTCATTTTTACTGAACAATTTTTGAAACATCTGGGGGTTCAAAGTGCTCACCACTGATCTACATATGTTCCTTTGGGGGTCTAGTTTCCAAAATGGGGTCACTTGTGGGGGAGCTCCAATGTTTAGGCACACAGGGGCTCTCCAAATGCGACATGGTGTCACCTAACAATTTGAGCTGATTTTTCATTCAAATTGTTAGTGGACACCATGTCGCATTTGGAGAGCCCCTGTGTGCCTAGACATTGGAGCTCCCCTCAAGTGACTCCATTTTGGAAACTAGACCCCCCCAGGGAACATATCTGGATGGTTGGTGAGCATTTTGTACCCCCAAGTGCTTCACAAATTAATCCGTAAAAATGAAAAAAGTAAATGTTTGTGGGAAAAAAAAAGTACTTTTTCATTTTTATGGATCAATTTGTGAAGCACCTGGGGGTTCAAAGTGCTCACTATGCATCTAGATACGTTCCTTGGGGGGGGTCTATTTTCCAAAATGGGGTCACTTGTGGGGAAGCACTAATGTTTAGGCACACAGGGGCTCTCCATACGTGACATGGTGTTCGCTAACAATTGGAGCTAATTTTCCATTCAACTTGTTAGCGAGCACCATGTCGCATGTGGAGAGCCCCTGTGTGCCACCAGCACAAGGGCAACTGGAAGAATTGGGGTACAGCACCAGAAAATCGCACCTCTAATGAATGCGCTATTTTCTGGGGTGGCTGTTGGTTGCAATTTGCAGTGTGGGGGGCCCAAAATGTTTGGGTCTCTCTACACTGAGGATTACAGCCCCCCCAGCTGCCTCGTTGTACCTGGCTGGCAACCAAAAATACAGTGAAGGTCTTTTTTTATTTCTAGAACTGATTTTAGTAAAAAAAAATTAAATGGGGCTCCGCCATATTTTTGGTCCAGCCAGGTACAACTTGGCAGCTAGAGACTGCCAGCAACCCCCAGCTGCCTCATTGTATCTGGCTGGCAAACAAAAATACAGCAAAACCCATTTTTTTTATTTCTAGAACTAATTCTAGAAAAAAAAATGACGTAGGGCTTCGCTATATTTTTGGTCCAGCCAGGTACAACTTGGCAGCTTGGGGCTGGAATCTTTAGCATGGAGAGGCCCAAGCATTCTGGGCCCCCCATGCTGCGAATTGCAGCCCACAGCCACATCAGAAAATAGCGTTTTCATTGAAGTGCCATTTTCTGGTACTATATCCAGGCTCTTCCAGTTGCCCTGGTGCTGGTGGCAAACTGGGTAATAAAGGGGTTAATGCCAGCTTTTTATTGGCAGCTGGCACTAAGTCCGAGATTCATAATGTCGGGCTAATGTTAGACCCGGCAATTAGGAATCTCTAGTAAATAGTCAAAAAATACACCACACAGAGAAAAATCTTTTTATTTGAAAAAAAAAAAAAAAAAAAAAAAATTCGGACTCCATCTTTATTATAAAGATCCGACGTAGTCCACAACGAAGGTCCCACGATGCTCGATCGCCTCCAACATAGCCCACAACGAAGGTCCCACGACGCTCGAGCAACTCTGCTCAATCCAGAGACTGCAGCAAGGGATCAAGTGTCCTCTTCTTACAGTCTCTGGGGTCAGAGTTATGGTGCACTGTATGGCAATGATCTGTCATAAAGTGCACCATGACTTTGATCCCAGAGACTACAACAAGAATACACTTGATCTCTTGCTGCACCCATCCATCCATCCATGCATCCATCCACCCATGCACCCATCATCCACCCATGCACCCATCATCCACCCATGCACCCATAATCCACGCATGCACGCACACATCCATCCATGCACACATCCATGCACACACCCATCCACGCACGCCCACATCCATCCATGCACACATCCACGCACGCACACATCCATGAATGCACACATCACACACGCACACATCCATCCATGCACGCATCCACGCACACACACATCCATCCATGCAATAACCATGCATGCATCCACACATTCATGCACACATCCACACACGCACGCATCCATGCATGCACACATCCATCCATGCACACATCCACGCACACACACATCCATCCATGCACGCACACATCCATGCGCACATCCACATACGCACGCACACATCCATCCATATGCGCACACATCCATGCACGCACACATCCACACACACATCTACGCACGCACACATCCATGCACGCACACATTCACACACGCACACATCCACGGACGCATGCATCCACGCATGCACACATCTATCCATGCAATATCCATGCATGCATCCATCCATGCATGCATCTATCCATGCACACACATCAATCTATGCACACATCCATGCACGCACACTTTCATGCATGCACCCATGATCCACCCATGCACCCATCATCCATGCATGCACACACACATCCATGCATGCGCACAGCCATGCATGCACACATCCATTCACGCACACATCCATCCATGCACGCATCCACGCACGCACACATCCATCCATGCAATATCCATGCACACATCTACACATCCATGCACACATCCATGCACGCACACATCCACGCATGCACACATCCACGCACGCACACATCCATCCATGCACGCACACATCCATCCATGCACGCACACATCCATCCATGCACACATCCACACACATATCCATCCATGCATGCACACATCCATGTACACATCCACACACGCACGCATCCATGCACGCACATATCCACATATGCACTCATCCATGCACGCACACATCCATCCATGCACGCACACATCCATGCACACATACGCACGCACACATCCATCCATATGCGCACACATCCCTGCACACATCCACACACGCACGCATCCATGCACGCACACATCCATCCATGCACACATCCACACACGCATGGATCCATGCACGCACACATCCACACACACACACACATCTACGCACACACACAATCCATTCACACAAACATTCACACACGCACACATCCACGGACGCATGCATCCACGCATGCACACATCCATCCATGCAATATCCATGCACGCACACATCCATGCATGCATCTATCCATGCACACACATCCATCCATGCACACATCCACACACATATCCATCCATGCATGCACACATCCATGTACACATCCACACACGTACGCATCCATGCACGCACACATCCATGTATGCACACATCCACGCACACATCCATCCATGCACGCACACATCCATGCACACATCCACAAACGCACGCACACATCCATCCATATGCGCACACATCCATGCACACATCCACACACGCACGCATCCATGCACGCACACATCCACGTATGCACACATCCACGCACACATCCATCCATGCACGCACACATCCATGCACACATCCACATACGCACGCACACATCCATCCATATGCGCACACATCCATGCACACATCCACACACGCACGCATCCATGCACGCACACATCCATCCATGCACACATCCACACACGCATGCATCCATGCACGCACACATCCACACACACACACATCTACGCACGCACACATCCATGCACGCACACATTCACACACGCACACATCCATGGACGCATACATCCACGCATGCACACATACATCCATGCAATATCCATGCACGCATCCATCCATGCATGCATCTATCCATGCACACACATCAATCTATGTACACATCCATGAACGCACACTTTCATGCATGCACCCATCCATAGACCCATGCATGCACCCATGCAACCATCCACCCATGTATGCACCCATCCATCCGTGCATGCATGCACCAATCCACCCATGCATGCACCCATGCATGTATGCATGCACTCACCTATCCATCTATGCATGCACCCACCCATCCATCCATGCATGCACCCATGATCCACCCATGCACCCATCATCCATGCATGCACGCACACATCCATGCATGCGCACAGCCACGCATGCACACATCCATTCACGCACACATCCATCCATGCACGCATCCACGCACGCACACATCCATCCATGCAATATCCATGCACACATCTACACATACACACACACATCCATCCATGCATGTACACATCCACACATTCACACATCCATGCACGCACACATCCATCCATGCACACATCCACACACGCACACACATATCCATCCATGCAGGCACACATCCATGTACACATCCACACACGCACGCATCCATGCACGCACACATCCATCCATGCACACATCCACACACACACGCATCCACGCACGCACACATCCATGCACGCACACATCCACGCATGCACACATCCATGCATGCACACATCCACACACGCACGCATCCACAGACGCACGCATCCACGCACACATCCATCCATGCAATATCCATGCATGCATCCATCCATGCACGCACACATCAATCTATGCACACATCCATTCACGTACACTTTCATGCATGCACCCATCCATCTACCCATGCATGCATGCACCCACCCACCCATGCATGCACCCATCCATCCACCCATGCATGCATCCATCCACCCATGCATGCACCCATCCATCCACCCATGCATGCACCCATGCATGTATGCATGCACCCACCTATCCATCCATCTATGCATGCACCCATCCATGAATTCATGCATGCACCCATCCATCCATGCATGCACCCACCATCCACCGGTGAGGAGAAGGAGCCCAGGAGAGGAGGAGGGGCTCACACGGAGCAGAGGAAGCTGATCGGCGGTGCAGCCCGCCGGGAGAGGTGAGGGGGCCCAGAACACAGGGATCGGAAAGGGCAGGTGACACTAATGGGAGGGGGCTGAGGAGCCTGATCGGCAGTTCTGTATGTATCCACCGGCGAGCTGCACTCACGACACCAGCGGGTACAGCCCGCCGGCGGATACATTCAGAAATGGAGGAGGGGGGCAGATTGGAGGACAAGGGGGCCCCTAATCTTTACTGGAGTGGGAGGGGGCTGATGAGGGGGAGGGCACTTGCCGATCCACCCCTCCAGATCTGATTGGAGAGCTCCAATTAGATCTGGAGGGGTGAATCCCTCTAATTCACTCCGATTGGCAGTTTCATTTTCAACTTCCAATCAGAGCGACTTTAGCCACGGGGGGGGGGGGGCTAAGCCACCCCCCGGGCTAAAGTATAGGTGCTTGCGATCCTGCAGCTCCTGCAGCTCTGGTGACTTGTCACTGACACTGTCACCTGAGCTGCAGGAGTGCAAAGAAGACATGGCCGTCTAGAGACATCATAGGTCGGGAACGCACCGACTTTCATGACGTCTCTTTAACGTCAAAGATCGGGAATCGGTTAAACTCAATTCTTGAAATTTCCAAAATACTTGGTCTTCTATCATCACATCAAGCAATTATAAGGTTAGATTTCAGCAACTTCTCACAAACTCTCTTTCCTTACTAACTCTAGCTGAGAGATTGCTGTGCAGATAAACTCTTGCTATTATTTTCTTACTAACAATTACAATCACATGTTTTAACCTCCCAGCTGGTTTCAGTTCTGAGGTCTGACCTTACCATTTTTGAATCACTGTTACTCCAGAACTCTGCACTGAGGCTTTCCATATCTCAGATATCTATTAATGTCTCTCTTCCCACGTTATTCCTGATATACTATAGATAATTGGGGAATTGGAGAAGGAAATTGGGTTGTGCTTCACCGTAGAGTAAAGCGATAAGTTATTTTTCTTCACCAACAAGCTACCTATGGCTTGTCAGGCACAGGAAAAAAAATAAAATCATCATTAGATGCTACTGATGACCATTAGATTTACAAAGATAATACCCTTCAACAAGTAATGTTGAAAATGTGAAAATGAAGATGGCACAGTGCTCCATGCTTTGGCGGGAATTACCTCAAATACATCATCTTTGTAAGGCTACGTTCCCACAGTGAGCCATTAGTCAGTTTTTGACAATAGGTATTTTCAAAACGTATGTTACCACTCCAAAGTGTATCAAGAAAGTTTTCTCAAAGCCAACTACCAGGAAGTATCAAAAAACAAAACAGTTTTATTTAAAAGGATTCTGTCACCTCATTCTACCCGCCTACGCAATCACTAGCTGCTCCCTACACCTTCCTAGCTTATACCACAGTGCGCATATTGAAGCCGGGAATTTTCAAATGGAGGCATGAACAGAAGAAGGAACGATGTCATACATAGGGGGGAAGAATGAGGTGACAAGTTCCCTTTAAAGTATGATGCACCAAAAGCAGGAAAAAAGCCACAGTAAAAAACACGATAAGAAAAGGCACACAAGAACGTATGTAAAAAAACTCGAGTTTTTCTGAAATGGTCCAGAAATTACGCAACATAAAAAACTTACCAAAAGCTCAGTGTGGAAAATTGCTACATGATTCAGATATCCAGTGACATTGAGGTTTCCATATACCACACCATATCATCAATTTTTGTGTTCTAACAGTCTGGGAGGGATCTATCCACTGTGGGTTAGTGTCAGATCAATAGCGGTGGTTTTGTTTGTTAACTTCACCATTCACAAAAAAGTTTGCCTCATCTCTCATCTGAAGGCAATTGTCTATGCTGTGAAGATACGAGGTGTGCAGCATCTGAAACAACGGACACTTGAAGCCTGTGCTAGCATTTCTTCTGTGGTGTTGTTATCAGTGTGTCAAGAGTGGGAGAAGAGGGTTGCATTGGCAATTCAACACAGTGGGCAGCACTTTGAACGCATTTTATAAGTCGTCATAAACTTGTAAATAACTCATGAAAGAACAAAGTTATGTTAAAATCAAGGCACACCATTGTTTTTCTATAAAATTCGCAATAAGTTTGATGTGTCACATGACCCTCTTCCCATTGAAAAAAATAAAGTTGGATCCAAAATTGCCGACTTCAAAATAGCCGCCATGGTCACTACCCATCTGGAAAAGTTTTCTCCCTCCCATATAATGATGTGACACAAACAGGAAGTTGATATCACCAACCATTCCCATTTTATTTAGGTGCATCTATATAAATGGCCCACCCTATACAGTATATATACTAGTTCATCTCAATGAATCAGAATATCATTAAAAAGTTCATTTATTTCAGTAATTCAATACATAAACAGAAATGCATATATTATATAGAGTCATTACAATCAGAGTGATCTATTTCAAGTGTTTATTTCTGTTAATGTTTGAGAAGGTTATTATACAACATAAATGATGATATTACAAGACCTAATTTCATGCTATACAGGAGTAAGCTTTAGTAAACAATGTATAACACCAAACGTTACAATCTATAAGGCCCCTTTCACACTAGCGTTTGCTACAATTTGCGGCCGATGCGGCAGATTTACCACATCTGCCACATAATGCCCGCACTTGTGGCACACTTGTGGCAAGCCCCATGAATTGTCTATGGGACTTGCGACAGTGCGGTATAACCGCGGTTCCAGCACTTGCGGCAGTTACGGCCGAAAAAAAAAGTGTTTTTTTTTTTCGCGGCCGTAACTGCCGCAAGTGCCAGAACCGCAGCTATACCGCACCTGTCGCAAGCCCCATGTTCAATGCATGGGGCTTGCCACAAGTGTGCCGCAAGTGCGGGCATTATGTGGCAGATGTGGTAAATCTGCCGCATCGGCCGCAAATTGTAGCAAACGCTAGTGTGAAAGGGGCCTTAAAGGACTCTTTCAATGTTTTTTTTCAGATTTGTCACTTTATATTTCCAAGCTTGTCTTAGGGTGCGTCCTCACGATCAGGATACACAGCATTTTGGACGCAGTGCAAAAACACTGTGTCGTACAGTACTAGCATAGTGGATGAGATTTCAAGAAATCCCATCCTCACTATGCTTTACCTGCCCGCAGTGTGTTTGGAGCTGCGGTGCGGGTTGCCAGGAGTCCGCTCCTCCGCAGCATGTTTATTTCATGCTGCGGAGTCGGAAGTGGCTCCCATCGGGTGACTGCAGGGAGAAGCCACCCCTCACCCGCCGCACATGGTGAGTACAGGGCGGCTGCAGTCTCCCTGCGGCCACCCACGGCTTCACTCAGGTCCAGAGGAGCTGCGTCCAACATGCAGCTCCTCCAGACCGTGAGTACATACCCTTATACCGTCTACACAAGTAATTTCTAAGTTTGTAAGTCAATTTTCTGAATTCTGGAAAGCTACAATCTATGATCTTCTTTCAGCAGAGAAAAAGACCTGACAGCTATCTGGTGAATTGCTCCTTTCTAACCTGTTCATGATCACTCATCACACGTTTTCATTTACAGAGGAGACATAGTATACGACCTTTATTATATTCCTCTCTGGTGAGAGTACAAACTTATCTTTGTTGAGATGAATAGATGAATTTAGAAAAAAGCTATCTGAACAATAGCAATCTGGTAATTAGATGAGGTCATTTGTCAGAGTGGTGACACGTCTTCTAGTTCTTACAAGCATGAATCAAACTTTGCTGAATGCCATCCACTGTGGGAATTAAAGTGTCGCCGCCACTATAATTTTCATCTGCAACACAGTATTTGTGCATTAGTATCTGATATGACAAACAATCTAAAAAGAAGGTTACTACAAATCTGTACTTCAAAACAGTTTTCTGAAGATATTCCTATTTCAAAATTTACCTTGCAAATCAATAACGTCTGATTAATCCAAGAAAACAATGTTAGGCCCCTTTCACATCAGCGTTTTTTTTCAAATTGCGGCAGATTTACCGCATCTGCCGCCTAATGGTCGCATTTGCGGGAGATCCCATGCATTCTCTATGGGCTTGCGGCAAGTGCGGTATAGCCGCGATCCGGCACATGCGGCAGCTGCAGCTGCGCAAAAGACCGCGGTCAGCAGCACAAATTGAGTGGAATAGGGCAGTGCAACACTGGTATAACAGAACCACAAGAAACTGCAAATAAACATAATTGAAAATACTGCTGCAATAGTGGTGCAATAATTGTGTGTGAAGGTTACAAGACTGATGAGTGAGTAATAAAAATGATAAATTATAAATATGATATTCAGAGCACAGAAAGAACTTTCTTTTAGGAGTAAGCTCACAGATCCTGGTGCACAGTGGCTACACAAAATTGTTATTTTTTTCTAAAATTAAGCCCAGAGATCCTGTTGCTCAGTTGCTGTGCATTCTGAAGCCGGCCAATACATTCAATACACAATGCACAGGATTGGAAATGATGCAGCCATCGCGTCATACCAGGAAAGAGTCTATAGGTTTCATACGCCGGGACCACGCTTGTAAATTAGGTTATCATGCCCCGGTGAACGCAGGGAACATGGACCCAGAGAGAATGCCCAGAGTGACAAGACACTGCATCAAAACCATATAAAAACTGAAGTTACTAAATGGTTTTTCTCAACTATTACAGTACAGTATTAGGTCAGACATGGATGCTTAGAATAGTACTACAAAGCTACATGGTCAGATAGTGATAGGTTTGAGGGCATAAAGTAGCTGGCAGGTTCCCTGTAAGCCCACAGACCCTGGAACACAGAGGCTACACAGATTTTGTTTAAGATTAGGGCCACAGATCCTGCTGCTCAGTGGCTACACATAAATCTTTTTAAGATTACAACCACAGATCCTGGTGTAAAGTGGCTGCACATAACATTTTTTTAAGATTAAGGTCACAGATACTGCAGCACAGAGGTTAGGGTGCCTTCACATTAGCGTTTGGGGCCGCAGCGTATGCTGCGTTCCCATACGCATTCAAACTCATGCGCACTGCGTTCCTATGTTTAACATAGGAACGCATGGTGCCTGCGTTTGCTGCGTTCGGGTGCGGATGCGGACGATATCTGCTCCTTCCGGTGTCCAGCATCCGCACCCGGGACGCAGCATGTTGCATTTTTTGTGCGTTTGGGGACCTTGGAAGATCAGCAAGCGTCCCCAAGCGTACAAAAAATGCATTGCCGTCAATGGGTCCGCAGTGTTCAGCGCTTGACAGCGCGGGAGAACGCTGCGGACCCATTGAAAAATCTCCCGGTGGCCGCCGGTGATGTCACAGGAGCTCACCGACGGCCACCGGGAGATCAGCTGAGCCTCTGCTGATCTCCTCCTCCCCGCCGCCTGTAATTTGCTAGCGATGTCGGCGGGGAGAACAGCTGATTTGACAGCTGTTTGAATCTTCCCGCGCCGACATCTCCTCTTGGTGTCGGCGCGGGAAGATTCAAACAGCTCTCAGATCAGCTGTTCTCCCCGCCGACAGTCCCGGAGCTTACCGGCGGCCGGGGGGCGGAGATCTCCGGCGCTGATCTCCGCCCCCGGCCCGCGCCGATTGGCTGCCGGGCTCCCTAGTGATGTGTCCGCAGGCGGACATTATCCGCTGCGGACACATCAAAGTGTCCCTGCTTTTGACAGCGTTTGTGTCTGCATGCCATCAGCATGCAGACACAAACGCTAATGTGAAGGCAGCCTTACACAACCTTTTTTTAGGATTAAGCCTGCAGATACTGGTGTACAGTGGCTCCACGTAATTTTTTTAAGTTAACCCCACAAATCCTAGTGCAGTGGACAAACAGACCTTTTTTTAAGATTAACTGCATAGAGCCTGTTATACGATGGCCACACAGACCAATTTTATAGATTACACCCACAGAGCCTGGTGCGAGTGGCCACACACAGCCTTTTTTAAGAGCTCCCTGCACCATAACATAACACTGTCCCTCACTCAAACAGCGTTCTATCCCTGCACTATTTACAGCAAAATGGCAGTGCAACCCATGATGCGGCCTTTATACAGGCTGGATCACGTACTGCGCCAGCCAGTTACAGCCATTCCAATACTTGCCATGGTTGTGATGACTGTGGAACTACCCACAGCTGAAAAGCTTGTTGATCGGCTGTGCTTTACTGCAGCCTTTCAACAAGCTTTTTTCAGGTGGCAATCCCATACATGAGCACGGACGTACAGTTGGAAGTTTGTGTTCGGGGCTCAGCACCGGACACCAGGTGTCCAGTAAAAACCCTAAAATTTACAGTTCGATTTCGCTCATCCCTTTTTGCTTGTTTCTGGAAAACACCCATGGAGTTAAAATACTCACTACACCCATATATGAATTCCCAGAAGGGTGTAGCTTATAAAATGGAGTTACTTGAGGTGGATTCTGCTATTGTGGCACTTAGGGGCTCGGTATATGGAGTATTATTATTATCATCATTATTGTTTTTATTATTGTATTTATTATTTATTTATTATTTATTCCATGGCACTTTACATGTGAAAATGTGTATACATAATAGAGACAAGTACAATATTCATGAACATTATAAGGCACCGAGTGGTGCAGGGAGTGAGAGGACCCTACCCGCAAGGGTTCACAATCTACAAGGGATGGGTGAGGATACAGTAGGTGAGGATAGAGCTGGTTGTGCGGTAATATAGTGGACTGAGGGTTACTGCAGGTTGTAGGCTTGTCGGATAAGGTGACTCTTCAGATTCCTTCTGAAAGTATGAAAACTATTCTAGTAACACTTGTGCTCCAAGAGTTAAATCACGCTCCTTCCCTCCCAAGTCTCGCCATGTGGCTAAGCAGTACTGTACAGCCACAAGTGGAACATTGCCAAGTTTAACAGAAATTCTGTGACAAATTTTGGTGCCATTTTAACCATATGAAAATTTAATATCTTGATGTTAAAACATATTTTTTTGTAATAGAAGTGTAATTATTTTTTCTTCACTGTCAAATGGTATAAAATTCTGTGATGCATCTGTGGTGTCAATTTGATCACTGCACCCATAGATTAATTCATTGTGAGGTTTAATTTGTAAATGGGGTCAGTTATTGAGGGTTCAGCTGTTCTGGTATGTCAGGGGCTCTGTCAATGTGATGTAGCACCCACAAACCATAACAGCAAACTCTACCCTGTAATATGGCACTCCTTCCCTTGTGAGTTTACCACTGTGCCTGTAAAGTCGTTCCCGATTACATGTAGGGTATTGGCAGACTCAGGGAAATTGCACAACAAACTATGTGGCCCATTTTTCTTATTAGCCTTATAAAAATTAAAAGCTTGGGGCTAAATAACATTTTAGTGGTATAAATATAATTATTCTTATTTCACCTCCTAATAGTATAGAATTATGTGAGGCACCTGTGGGGTCAACATGCTCACAGCACCCCTAGATAAGATCATTGAGGAGTGTTAAGTGCGGTCACTTATGTGTGGTCTGCTTTTCTGACATGTCAGGGTTTTTTCTAATGTAATATTGCATCCTCAACCCTTTAAAATAAAATCTGTAGCTCCCCTCTGAGCTTTGCACTATGCGTCAAACATACCTTAGGCGTCCGTCACACGGTTCAATATCGTGAGCGATATTGTTAGCGATCACGTGCACGCGCGATCGCTTACAATATCGTTCACATCGCTGGTGAGCTGTCACACAGTAACCAGCGCTTAGTAACCCGACGTTTACCATAGATACCATCTCCCAGCATAGGCTCTGCCGCTGGGAGATCGTTCATCGTGGTGTCACACACCACGATGAAGCAGATTGAACAAGCGATTATCGCTTGATATGAGCTCCGGCTCTCATATCTGCGATGTCACGATCAAGCGATTTTACATTGTAAAATCGCTTGATCGCACGTAGCGATGCACAAACGATATCAAAAAGCAGATCGCTTAAACGATATCGTTCAAGAAATTGAACCAAGTGACGGCCGCCTTACGACCACATTTGTGGTATTAGCATAGTCATGAAAAATCCTATAACAAATTGTACTGTTCATTCTCTAGTATTAACCCTTTTGAAAACCAAAAACTTGGGGCCAAAGAAACATTTTGTTAGAAACAAAATTGGAATGTGTCATTTACTCAGCCCAATTATACAAATCTGTGAATCAACAGTCTGTTAAAAGAGCTCACCCTTAGGGTACCTTTACACGCGGCTACATTTCTAGGGTGGCTACAGGTAACTTACTGGTTGCAGTGAAATCATGGAGGGATTATTCCATTTGTACACAGCAACAAGATAGAACCTTGTCTCCATGATTTCACTGCAACCAGTAAGTTACCTGTAGCCACCCTAGAAATGTAGCCGCGTGTAAAGGTACCCTTAGATTAACTCCTTGAGAGGTGAAGTTTCCAAAATGGGGTCACTTATGGGAGTTTCTGCTGTTTTGTCATGGCTAGGGCTCATCATACACGACATGGTGTATGAAATCTATGCCAAAATAGCGCTGCAAAATTCAAATAGCGCTTCTACCCTTCTGAACTCTGCTGTGCACCCAAAAAAATTATTTTCTACTACATATGGGGTATCAGTGTTATTAGGAGAATATGCACAACAAATTATATAGTCCATTTTCTCTTGTCACACTTGTGAATTAAAAAAATTAGGGTTAAAGCAATATTTTTATTGCAAAAAATGTCTTTTCTCATATCCACAGCTCAATATCATAACATTCTGTGAAGCATATGTGGGATCAAGCTGCAAAACCAAACCTCTACATAAATTCCTTGAAGAATGCAGTTACCGAAATGGGGTCACTTGTAGGAAGTCTCCACTGTTTAGGCACTTGAAGGGCTCTGCAAACATTACATGGTGTCCGCTACCTCTTCTAGTTAGTCAAAAGTTAAATGGCACTTCTTTCGTTCTGAGTCCTGTCGTGTACCAAAATAGTAGTTTTTTTCACCACATAAGGCATACTTAGGAGAAATTGAACTTGAAATTGTATGGTTCCCTTTCTCCTGTTACCTTGTGAAAATCAAAAATTTGGAGCTAAAGAAACATCTTTTTGTGGGAAAAAATGTATTTTCTCATTTCCACAGCTCAATGTTCTAAGATACTGTGGATCAAGGTGTTCACTGCACCTTTAGAAAAATTCCTTGAAGGGTGTAATTTGCAAAATGGGGTCACTTTTTGGGGATTTCCACTGTTTGGGTGTCACACTGGGGGGGCCGCAGTGCCCAGAAGTAGGATGGAGCTGGGCGTAGGGAGTCAGGGGAGCCTGCTCTGGGCCTGATACTGGGGTCCCTGACTCACCCAGATCTCGAAGGTACCTCTAAAGGTGAGGAGGTCCAAGCCACCAGCGTAAGTCCCTAACTCCTGAGAAGCCCTAGCCCCTAAGCCCCTACCTCCATCCACAGGCCACGGAACCCAGCAGCTTCCAATGGAGAGCAAAGCAGCAGCTTTGGATCAGCAACTGGTCACAGTCCAAAAGTGAACTGAATCAGCGACATCAGGTGGATGTGAGCTGACCTACTTATGGCCAAGAGGTGGGGAGCAACCAGCCCAGACACGCCCCTCAGCTCACCTAAGCAGGAGTCATACCCATCACACACACCTGCAGCAACCTCACCTGTAGAGCCGCACACTGCATAGGAGAGTAAAAAAAAAAGGCTTAGTTTAAACCACAGCAGCAGTACTTCAAGACTGCAAGGCAGTCAATACGTGACATTAGGCACATCATTTGCTCTGCAAATGTGACCTGGCGTCCTCTATATATCCCAGCTGATTTTGCGTTGTAAAAGTCAAATGGAGCTGCTTCTCTTATGACGAGCCATTCTGTGCACTAAAACAGTAGTTTTCCAAGACATATGGAGTATCAGTGTACTCAGGAGATACTGCACATCGAATCGTACAATCTACTGTCTCCTCTTACCCTTGTGATAATGTAAGATTTGTGGCTAAAGCAATATTTTTGCTGGAAAAAGTAACATTTCGTATTCTCCTTTCACATTGCTTTAATAACTGTGAAACACTTAACAGGTTAATACATGTTGGATATGGTTTTCAGCAGTCTAAGGGGTGCAGTTTTTAAAAAAGTGTCATTTCTGTTTCTGTCACATAGGACATTCAAAGGCACTTCAAATGTGATGTGGTATCAAAAAAAAAGTGGCTTCATAAATTTTGTTGGAAACATTAAAAATTGCTGATACATTTTAGCCCTTCTAACTTCCGCAAAAACTACTAGAAAGAAGCAGCATCAAAAAACTTACCATCATTGCCAAAAGCAGAATCAAAATGCACTCTCAAGAAGCAGTCAGAGCCCAATTGTAAAGCAAGCCCAGCTGCAGGCTAATAAACCACCTCTGCCAGCTATGTGTGGGAGGCGACTTGCCATGCATACACTGGGCCCGCTTAAGGCACCATTCACACTGATACAAATGATGCAGAGTGTCTGAAAGCGACCCAACCGCTCCGCTGCTTAGCATTGGGCCACACAGTACGATACCTCTGCACCACTAGATGAATGGCGCCCCTAGGGGCCCAACTGCACCCTGGATAGATAAAAAAGTGCAAAAAGTCTCTTATATGATGAATAAAAAACTTTTACAAATGGGATTTTGGTTCATGCAATGGCCAAGACATTGTATCAGTGTGAATGGTGCCTTAAGCAGGCCCAGTGTATGCATGGCAGTCTGCCTCCCACACATAGCTGGTAGAGGTGGTTTATTAGCCTGCAGCTGGGCTTGCTTTACAATTGGGCTCTGACTGCTTCCTGAGAGTGCATTTTGATTCTGCTTTTGGCAATGATGGTAAGCCCTTCTAACTTCCACAAAAAAATGTTTAAAAAAATTATTCTGATGAAAAGTGGACATTTTCAAAATTTATTTATTAACAATTTTGTATGATATAACTATGTGGTTAAAGAGCATAAAAATTCAAAGTTCAAAAACAGAAATGTATAAATTTATTGTCAAATTTTTGATATTTGCATAAAAAAATCAAATCATATCAGCCAAATTTTACTACTATCATGAAATACAATGTGTCGCAAAAAAATAATCCAATAATTCATCAGAAATGTTGAAGTGTTCCAGAATTATTACCTTTTTATTAAAGGGCTGTCCGGTCTAAAATGATAATTCTGCAGTCACTCGATTTGACTACGGACTTATCAATCCTCCCAGCCCAAGCACTATGTGCTGCAAGGATTTGCGGTTTCTAAGCCAGGGACAGACCTCAATTATGTGGTGTGCATGTTCTGGGCCAAAACCTGACTACTGGTTGCAGCCTCACTCAATACAAGTGTATGGAGTGTTTGCATCCACCAGATGGCTCCGCCCACAAACTCACCCCATAAACTTGCATTGAGTGAGGCCATGCACACAAGTCGTGATGTTGTGGGGAACATGCATACTGCATAACTGCAATCCGTTCTCAGCTTAGAAACTGGCAAATTCTCGCAGTGCACAGTGGTGTGAGGATTAATAAGTTTGCAGTCACATAAAGAATTATCATTTTAGACTGGACAACCCCTTTAAGGCAAAAAATGGTTAAGCATGTTGAATTTTGACATGTCCTCTCCTTCTCATGGTAGACAATATGCAACCAGACACCTCAAGTCATAGCTTATCGTCTTTGGACACATTTCACTCTACCCGTTGAACACATGTATGCTTAGGGCCACGTCACATTCATCAATTTTCAGAACGATATCGCTTAAGTGATCTGCTTTTTTGATCGCTTGTGCGTCGCTGCGTGTAATCAAATGATTTTTCTTTGAAAAATCGTTTGATTGTTTGATTGCAGATTTGTGAACATATTCACAAATCTGTCGTTGGACGGCCGGTGGACACGCGGCATCGCTGCGTGTGACACCTGCAGAGCAACGATGAACAAGCTCCCAGCGCCTCGCAGCCTATGCTGGGAGCTTGTATCCATGGTAAACATCGGGTTACTAAGCGCCGAGCGGCGCATAGTAACCCGAAGTGTACCATGGTTACCAGCGTTCTCGCTGGTCCACATCGTTGGTGAGTCTGCCTGTGTGACAGCTCACCAACGATGTGAACAATATTGTTAGCGATCGCGCGTGCATGTGATCGCTAACAATATTGTTCACTAAATTGATGCGTGTGACGGCACCTTCAGTCACACTGTGTGCTATGGGGAGTTAGGAGTAGCTGTGAGCTGAACGGCTGTTCAACTCAATGCAAGAGTATAGTAATCTAGAAGTTTCCATACACCTGAACAAACATGTAAAAAGCCTGTTTGGAGAGGAAGAGGACTTGAACTCGGGCACCACCTATTAGACATAGCAATCCTGAAAGTCAGTATCAACCCTTTAAAATTAACCTTCCACATTACTGAGGACAGGAAGCCAGATACTCCATTAAGAATCAGATGAAGTCTATCTTACCAGACTTCCAGTGCACATCAACATTCCTATGGCCAAACATACATGTGCTTTGGGTAGGAGGAGAGGAGCAAGCCACTACCAACACACCTCTAGGAGCAGATTATTCCAAAGGGGAGTAAGATACTCCCATACACATAATCAGCCAGTCATGTCACATTTAATTGTGTATGGGGCCTTTTAACACTTCTTTTCTGGTCTTAATAGTACCCATAGGTAGCATAACCACCTAAGGTATACTCTTGATGTTTGACAGAGTGCTCACAAAGCATTATGCTATTTGTGTTGATGCATTGTTACTGGCAATTGCTCCTCCATCCATAAAATATATACTGCATGATAACTAGTAGAAGCTTCTTGATTTTAATTGGTTTTATAATCAGTGAAGAGAAGCAACAAAATCAAGCTACAGTACAAGGCTGTATTTCATATTATGTCAATCTGCATATATATACTCTGCCGGTAATAAGCGTACAAATCACACAGGCTATTAACTTCTGCCATGGTTTACAATAACCTCTGGCAGTTACAATACCATTTAAAGAAGCTATGAATAAATAATTTGTTGTGTATTAATACTAAAGTAAAGCTCAGATCTTTCACAGCTCTAATACAAGCTTATTCGCACGTTGGATCCACATGGTTGGCTAAACTCTGAAAGTCAGCCTTACAATCACTGCATGAAAACTCATAAAATCTGATAAAATATTAATGTTAACCCACAGAAACTTCTGTACTTTTCATACGTAGTGTCAGGGGCGTTCATGTCATTGCTACAATGTGTGCAGACGCATTTCTACCTCAAAAGGTGATGACTTGTTGGACTGGAAAGAGCCCATACATTGTTCTGCACAGGGACTCTTTTCTGTCTGTGTCCGACAGTAGGTAGTGTTACAATATACTACAATAAACTTTAATGGTGGGTTTACACACACCAATTTCTGTGTTCAATATCTGAACAGATCTCTGGTTGCAGTGAAATCATGGATACATTGCTCCATTTTGTGGCTGTGGACAAATGATACAATGTGTCCATGATTTCACTGCAACCAGAGATCTGTTCAGATATTGGACACAGAAATTGGTGTGTGTAAACCCACCATAAGACCTCAAGCAATGATACAGGCTCGGACTGCTCTGCCGGGTAACCGGGTAAAAGTTATGGGAGGCCCTCAGGTGTAGAGGCCCCGCCCACCTAGCCCCGCCTCTCACTACCCCCTGCTGAACAGATCGGACCGAGCGGGTCCAATCTGTCACTAGACTCACAGACACACTCACTCAGTACTGGTAGACAGTACCGTACTCCTGTCCTGCTGGCTGCTGCTCCTGGTGATATTGATGATCATTGACAATGATCATCATCAATATATCATCATTCATTGTCATGAGATCATATATATTCATACACTGTACTGTGTCTGCTCTCTGCTAACAGCCTAACATTACACTATACAGACAGCGCCGCGCCGCCATAGCGCCGTTCCTGCACGGCTGCACGCACCTGACCCTGCTGAGCCACAGCCTGACTGACTGGGCAAGAATCAAGAAGAGAGACAGAGTGAGACTGAATAGTGCACTGTCTGCACTCAGCAGCCGGCGCCCGGCGATACTGTGTCGCCCCCCAGTCCCAACCCCCAGGCCAGGTGAGGAGGACATACATTGTGTGATGAGTCACTGTCTGTGCACAGACAGACAGTGACAGTCTATCGCCGCCAGCTAGGGTCATCGAGCGTTCAGCAGCAGCTCACGCATGCGTGCTGTGCTGCTGCTGCATGAATAGCCCACCTTCCTACACTCCACAGCGGAGCTTAGGAAGAAGACAGGACGGGCTGGCTCCTGGCTGGACGCCATTTTTTACCAGAGGACCCCCGGGTGGCGGCTGCAAATGACTGGAGTTGGATCATGGGCAGTGCTGGCATGGGCATCTCTTCAACAAGAACTGCCTCTGCCTGTAAGTAAAGCGAGTGCTGGGGGGGCCTAGGGGTCATTTTGGGGTCCATCCACGTCCAGCCAGCAGAGTCCCCCAGTGTAGTGTATTTATCCTGTACCCCCAGTGTAGTGTCATTATCCTTCCTGTACCCCCAGTGTCATTATCCTGTACCCCCAGTGTAGTGTATTTATCCTGTACCCCCAGTGTAGTGTCATTATCCTGTACCCCCAGTGTCATTATCCTTCCTGTACCCCCAGTGTCATTATCCTGTACCCCCAGTGTCATTATCCTGTACCCCAGTGTCATTATCCTGTACCTCCAGTGTCATTCTTCTATACCGTCAGGAGTGTCGGACTGGCCTGCCGGGGAACCGGTTAAAACCCCGAGAGGCCCCAGGTCTTGATGGCCCCGTCCACCTTGCCCCGCCCCTCCATACACACTGCTGAACAGAGCGGTCGAGTGGGTCCCATCCCCCTAAGCTAGCGCTACTACTGTAATGACAGTGGCGTTCTGAGCTAGGGGACAGGGTGGCAGATGTCCTTAGGCTGGAGCTTGTTTTCCTCCTTTGGTGCGGGGAATTCAGCTCCCTGTACTTGTATGTAGGGCCCTGTGCTGCTGCTGCACAGTAAGGGGTCCCCTCCAGGCCCTGTGTGTCTGTGTATGACTCACCTTCCCCTCCCATGTGACCTCTCCTTCTTGTTTCCGCTCCTCAGAAGCCTCAGTGATGAGGCTGGGAATCATAGTGGCTGCAGCCGCCCACGAAGAGCAGTGAAGACGTGGTGAGCAGACGGCTCTCTCTGCAGGGACACAGACCCCCCACACTTCTGTCTGTGAGTAACCTTGTCTTGTGAATTGATATAGAGATGTCCTGGTGGGGTTGAAGGGCTTGTACAGTGGTGAGGGGCTGCTCTCACTGAAAAGCTTCTTATCAGCTTTTATTACCATAGTACCTGTTAACCCCTTCATTGCCTCCTTAGACTCTGTGCCCATTCTAATGCATTTACTGCACATTTTCACAGTGTATTTGTAAAAATGCACAGCAAACGCACATAGTATATAGGCAGCCAGCAGCGTCAATGTGACTTAGCTTGTGCTGACGTCTGCACTTTTTTGCACAGTGTAATAGCTGTGGATTTTTACAGAACATTGATCTATAAAAATCTGCAACATCTCAATTAATTTACACGTCATGCCTTGTGTACTGCCCAGCACTTATGAGTTTTGGCCACATCACACATCATGTGGGTAGGGGCCATGCATGATGCGATCGAAACCTGGAAGTGCCAAACAGTACACGGTGTACTACAGGGCGGATTCTAAATGATGGATGGACGCAGAATTTTCTGCAAAAAAGCAGCTATATGTACCAAAAGTGCAACACTTTTGCTACGTAGCAGCGAATAAAAAGCGAATGCAGAAAATTAAGCATCATGTCTTGGTCCAATTACACACTTGCATTGTGGACGCAGCGTATGCGAACGCAGCCAAACGCATGTGTACCACGTTCCTATGTTTAACATATCCGGGGATTGTGTGTGGAGCAGGTGGTTGAGGTAAGCATCCGGTTGCCATAGGGATACAAAGGCAGGCGGCGGATAGCGTTACCTGCTGGTAACGCTATGTGCTAAGTCTGCCAATTTCTAAGTTTTAAACAGATCCAGCAGGCTGAGGGCAGACACAAGTCTGACCCTAGCCTTAGTCATAGGTTTGTTTTCTCCCCATTAGACTGGAGCTGATGTACAACTCAACCACTGATCTGCTCATTCCCTCAGTGAATGTGAGCGCTGGGTTTGGCTTTTTCTGGACGCCCCAATGATGATGAATGGAATCGCGGTCACATCATTACAGGCTGCTACATTTTATAGTGGAGATAAAAGCTCCACATTCTTCTGACGGTTCAGTTTCCACTTGTCGGATTCCACCAATAAATAAGTGATCACCTACCAAACCTGCGGATCACTGATAACTTGTTTTCACTAAAGAATCCCTTTAATGCAAACTACAGTAATTGTACATTGCACTTATAGTGAGCTCACAGCAGAAGTGCAGGAGCCGCCAATATAATGGGTATAACGGCTAAACAGGTATTTGTATATAGCTGAAGGGTGGGTGGGCCCCTGGAATCAATTTCACTGGTGGGCCCCAGACACCCCAGTCCGACCCTGCAATGATATACAAAGCCAGGTGATTTCCCACTTCATGACAGAGTTCTGGTAATGTCACGTGCCGAGACAGTCTGGAACTCTGTAGTGAGTAATTCACCAGCAGATGGGCAGCCATAGTGTACCGCTCCATAGATGAGCTCTCGTTACTCCTAAATGCTTTCCCTTCACAATGATAGAAAGTAATTGGAAAAATCTACTTGAAAAATGTTCCATATTGACTTGTGGCCTGGATTACCAATTTGAGTTTTTATCTTCCTGGACAATTTATAAAAACAAATTACAGACAGGCAATATTTTTATGGACTCATTGGAAACCCATAAGAAGACATAATAACTTATTATGAATATAAGTTTATAGCCCACTAGATGGTGGCCCGATTCTAACGCATCGGGTATTCTAGAATATGTATGTAGTTGACATACTGTGACTGACAGAACTTGTTCAGTCAACGTGAGTGAACTACATATATATATATATACACACACACACACATGTATAGCAGCGCTATAGTATATGGGGATACATTATAGTACATGTATAGCAGCGCTATAGTATATGGGGGTACATTATAGTACATGTATAGCAGCGCTATAGTATATGGCAGTACATTACAGCACTTGTATAGCAGCACTATAGTATATGGCAGTACATTATAGTACATGTATAGCAGCGCTATGGTATATGGCAGTACAATACAGCACATGTATAGCAGCACTATAGTATATGGCGGTACATTACAGTACATGTATAGCAGCGCTATGGTATATGGCGGTACATTACAGCACATGTATAGTAGCACTATAGTATATGGCCGTACATTACAGTACATGTATAGCAGCGCCATGGTATATGGTGGTACATTAGAGTACATGTATAGCAGCACTATGGTATATGGCGATACTCCGCTCCCCGCGGCCCCCCCCGATCCTCCTGGCCCGCTGGGAGCGGTAAGCGAAAGAGCCCCGCCGACAGCGCCTCCCCCCAAGCTCCTCACCCGCGGCGGGGAGCTGACGACACCTCCCCTGGCTCCTCATCTGCGGAGGGGAGCTGACGGCACCCCCCAACCCCCCCTCACCTACGGCGGGGAGCTGACAGCACATCCCCCCCTCCTCCGGCTGCATTCTGCCCCCTCGCCCCCCCATCCCCCCAGGACCATCCTGCCCCACCGGCTCCATCCTGCGCTGCTCGCCGTCATGCTGCCCCCACCATTATCCTGCCTTGCCGCCTCCATCCTGCCCCGCTGCCTCCATCCTGCTTCGCCGGCTCTATCCTGCTCCCCCCACCATCCTGCACTCCACCGGCTCCATCCTGCCCCGCTCACTCCATCCTCCACCCCCCACCACCATCCTGCCCGCCCCCACCCTCCACCATCCTGCCCCGCTCGCTCCATCCTGTCCTGCCCCCCCACCACCCTCCACCATCCTGCCCCGCTCGCTCCATCCTGCTCCTCCGGCTCCATCCTGCTCCGCTCGCTGCATCCTGCCCCTTGCAACCATCCTGCTCCTCCAGCTCCATCCTGCCCCCCCCCCCCCGCTCACTCCATCCTGCCCCCCCGACTCCATCCTGCCCCCCTCCCACCCCCGTTCCCCGGCTCCATCCTACACCCTCCTCCCCCCTCAGCTGATCGGTTTCCCAGGCAATGACAGGTCCTAAAGGCCTGTAGGACCTAGAAGATGGAGGTGGAGCGAGCCGGCGGACGAGGATTTTTTTTATTTTTACTTTTTCTGTGGAGGAGCGGGGGGCCACGGGGAGCGGAGTATTGCCATATACCATAGCGCTGCTATACATGTACTGTACTGTACCACCATATACCATAGCGCTGCTATACATGTAATGTACCACCCTATACGATAGTGCTGATATACATGTACAGTAAAGTACCGCCATATACTATAGTGCTGCTATACATGTACTGCCATATACCATAGCGTTGCTGTACATGTACTGTAATGTACCACCATATACTATAGTTCTGCTATACATGTGCTGCAATGTACTGCCATATACTATAGTGCTGCTATACATGTGCTGTAATGTACCGCCATATACCATAGCGCTGCTATACATGTAATGTAATGTACCGCCATAAACCATAGCGCTGCTATACATGTAATGTAATGTACCACCATATACTATAGTGCTGCTATACATGTAATGTACCCCCCATAAACCAGAGCGCTGCTATACATGTAATGTACCACCATATACCATAGCGCTGCTATACATGGTTCACTTACGTTGACTGAACAAGTTCTGTCAGTCACAGTATGTCAACTACATATATATTCTATCATACCCGATGCCACCATCTAGTATTTACATATTGTCCTGGAATTTCTGGACGGTTAGCAATGTACATCAGTTGCAGTCACTGTAAATTGTAAAATGATAATTACAGTCAGAATACTCTGTATAAGCAACATTTCTGGAAGGTTGGCAACTTTGCTTAGGAGTAATCATTATTCTGTCTGTTTCCCTTTCTTCTCAGGCACCCTTTTCTTCTTTGTTACCCAAGTTACCATGGTAACCTGGAACACTTCAATAACATCATGCTTCTTTATTTTGTAATCCAGCTCAGGTGGCTGGCTACTGCCTGAGTATTCAGGTAGTTTGCATTTACTCCACTACTCTACCTGTTGAGCTTTGCTATATCAATAATTGTGGATCTCCCATCCAACGCAACTTTTTATTTTAACACTGGTCTCTGCTACATCTATCATTGTGTATCTCATAACCATCTCAGATCCATTTTATTGGTCTCTTCTACATCCCCCCCAGAGATTATTACTCTAAAAGACATTGTTGCGTGTCGAAAAAACATTATTGCGTGTGACATGACCTGGACCATAAATTTATCGTTGGTCTACCGCTGGGAGCCCAGCATCGGCGCGTGTGACAGCGGGAGACCAACAATCAACGAGCTCTCAGCACTGCACAGCAAGCCCTAGGAACTGGTTACCAGGGTAAACGTCGGGTAACTAAGCACCACGCTCTGCTTAGTTACCCGGTTTACCCTGGATACCAGCGTTCTCACTGGTCCTGATCACTGGCGAGTCTGGCTGTTTGACAGCTCACCAGCGATCAGCTAACGATGTCCCAGCGATCCACATCATTGGTCGGATCGCTGGGATATAGTTAAGTGTAACGGGACCTTAAGATCTTAACCACAGCAAGGTTGAAAGTCTCAGTTTTTTTTATGGCAACTACATCACTAAAACTTGTACTATAGATATTTTTACAGGAAGAAGTCCCGCAGATACCTATTTTAGTGATTTAATTACCATTTTAGGGTGACTGACTGCATTCTCTGCCTAGATGTTGCTCTCCTGCAAGCTGTTTTGAACTTAAAGTGTAACCGCCGTTTACATTTTTATTTAATTATGATGTAGAGCAAGTGATTTTAATAAATTTTGTAATATGCTTTATAAGAAAATATTGGCTAGTTACCATTCCTAATCATTCCACAAGATGTCCTAAGTGCACTATGAGTGAAGCTTTTTCTGTGCCAGGGCCGTTGTTTTCACTATGAGGAGGTAATGGAGAGGGGGTGTGGCCTACCATGCCTACAGCAGCTCACAAGGAGACAAGGTATATCGCATTACAGCTGGATGTAAACTCCTCTATTCAAGCTCTCTGTAATGTAATCTGTCTCCACACAGCAATCTGTTAACCCCTTGTCTGCTGGCTCCCCACACAGCTCATTACCAGCCTGCTCTCACATACAGAGCTATCAGCTGCTGGCCACTCCCACACAGGTAGAAAATGCAGCTTTTAAAGAGCACAGGAAAATGTGTGAAAATCATTCATATGGCAGAAATAATCATTGTCTTAGCTGTTATGTGATCCATCATTAACAACCAGTGCAGTGTTTTTTTTTTTTTTTTTCAATGAAATGACACTCACACTTTAAAATTTTTATTTAAACAGCAGTTACGCTTTAATAATGCAGAGCAAGTGATTTTTAATAAACCTTCTAATATATTTCATTAGGAAATTCAGATTGAAAGCCATTCATAAACCTTCCACAAGGTGTCCCCACTGCACTGTTTGAAGCAGACCTGTCCATTACCAGTCAGATCCGCCTTCACACTGAATACAGGGCATGCAACCATATAAGGGCAAAGGGGGCGTGGCCCAAACTGTGTATGAGCTCCAGACTGCATCTGGTGAGGAAACAATGTATCAGATTAGGCTCAGCATACAGCACAGTTGCTAAGCAATGTCAGAATGGCAGGAAGAGTGCAAACTCCTCATCTGTCTTTGTTGTTTCCCACGAATGGGAACCCCCTGTTGTGAATATTTCTCTTCATTGAATATTTCCTCCAATCATTAGTTTACCTTGTTGTTACCAGGTAGATTAGACTGTGTACTAAGATTGTCCCTATGTCCCTCCCTTAGTTTGCCTCTGTAGAGAGTTCTCATCCCTTTTTCTTCAGTTTAGTTTAGTGAAGCCATTGCTGAAGGCACACTGGCGTGAGAGTCGCGCGAATGCGAGAAAAACACTGGACACATACTGGCACCACACAAACAGCAGGTTAACCCTGCAGACACCGGCTTATTACCCGCATCTGCAGCCTCTGTGCTGACATGCCGCACAGAGGCTGCAGATGGAGTTCATAGCCAGCGAAACCCCGGGATGTGTAAATTGTACCGGTACTGTATTTGCGTACAGTACCTTGGTTCAGTCTCCTAAAGTCAGGAGCTGTCCGAGGTACTGTACGCAAATTGCGTACAGTACCAGCCGGTGTGCTAATGAAACTCAGGCGCTGCCTCTGCTGGCGCGGTCCTGAAATATCAGCAGGGGACAGCTCCAGGTGCTGAAGTTTAGCAGTGCTCGCTGCTAAGCTCTAGCAGCCGGCGTCCGGCTCCCGGATCTGATTTTTTTGTCGGATCCAGCGGCCCCTAACTTAGAGGTCTATGGCACTGGATCCGACACAAAAATCAGATCCGGGAACAGTCTGTTGGAGTTTAGCAGCGAGCGTTGCTAAACTTCAGCATCTGGAGCTGTCCCCTGCTGAGGTTTCAGGACCACGCCAGCAGGGTCAGCTCATGAGTTTCATTAGCACAGCGACTAGTACTGTACGCAATTTGCGTACAGTACTTCGGACAGCTCCTGCCTTCTGGAGACTGAACCAAGGTACTGTACGCAAATTGCTTATAGTTCCGGCGTCGGCATTTTAAGTGAAAATATACACCCGACAAATTGTCGGCTTGGATTTTAACAATTAACCCCTGCAGAGCCAGGGCGTGATGACAGCATGTGTCCAGGGAGTATCCACATGCTGGCACCACACAACCAGCAGGTTAACCCTGCAGACACCAGCTTATTAGCCGCATCTGCAGCCTCTATGCTGACATGTTGCACAGAGGCTGCAGATTGGGATAATAGCCAGCGAAACCCCGGATTTTTAAAATTACAACATCTGCTATGTTTTCACTAATCATTGCGGCAAAGCGGCAAATTCAAACCCATGGCTTTGACAGACGCAAAGTTTGAATTCACCGGCAAATGCTGTCTGCGGACCTGAAGTTTGCTTCAGGACCGTGCACAGCATCACACTCACACGCACCACACACACATGCATACAGCCATGCACACTCACAACAAACACGCATTACACTCACATCGTATTTGATGTATGACAAGTGTGCCTCCAACCGAAGACGCATGTCTGCAACCCCTGTACTGATTATTCCTTTTCACCTGCTGTTACGTTAAACTTAATACAAGATTCTGGAAGAAAACTGCAGCGTTTCTCCTGTCTTACTACAAGTCATTGTTCTAGCAGAGTTCAAAGCTGTCTGTTTGCCCTTGATGATGTAAGTACGAGCACACAATTTTCTAAGGGACTGGCAATTAGAGTGCTTGGGATTAGCAGTCATTAGAAGGGGACAGAACAGTCTTCACAAAGCTAAGTCACATCTCCACTAACACCTTCTCTGCTATCACATTGAACTGCTCACTGTTATCAGCTGCTTTCAGAAGCTGTGGTAATACACACAGTGCTGGCAGATGCTGGCCACACCCACACAGACAGAAAATGCTATATTTAAAATAGCACAGAAAAAAATTGAGAAAATAGGTCATAAGGCACAAAAAAGCATTATATTAGCTGCTATGTGACCTATCAAACAACTAGTGCAGCATTGTTATTTGTCCTCACATCGCTATTTACAAACATTACCTGTGTAAACATGGGGAGACGTAGAGAAGCAATCATAGGACAGTTTGTAAATGTTTCCAAGTATGGATTCTTGGTAGAGCTTCAGTTCAAAGCAGCTTACAAAGGAGCATGAAGTAGGCAGTTAAAATGTAATTGTCAGCATGGTGTTAGAGTGAAGGAAACAAAATAAGGCAACACAAACATTGAAGAGTTTAAAAAGGCTAATCAATAATTAATAAAAAAAAAAAAAAGATAATAATTACTCTTTAAAGGGATCCTGTCACCCCCAAAATACCTCAAAAGCTATTAAAAGCTGTCCTAGAGCAGAGGTCCCCAACTCCAGGCCTCAAGGCCCACCAACAGTGCAGGTTTTCAGATCTCCTTAGTATTGCACAGGGGTTGGAATCATGACCTGTGCAGATGATCACATTAGCACCTGTGCAATACTAAGGAAATCCTGAAAACCTGCACTGTTGGGGGGCCTTGAGGCCTCTGCCCTAGAGCATAGTAACACTTACCCTACACTCCTTTTAGCTCCTAAATGCAGCAAGTGAAATTGAAGATAAATGTTATTCCAGTACCTCATTAGGGATGATAATTAGTGACTATGGTATTCATAGTCACCCTGGCAGGCTGTCCCTCTTCATGATATCACGCCTCAATAGGCATGATCTTCAAATCACATTAAAATGCGCGCCTCCCGCCGCTCTGTGGTGTCTCGGCCGGCCTGTAGTGCGGCTGGGTGACGCGAATTGCGTCATTTCCGGCGCCGGGTGACGGTATGTACACCCGCGCCGCTCTGTTAGCTTCAAAACGCGCACTGCGCATGCGCAGTGCGAGTCTTGAAGCTAACAGCGGCGCGGGTGTACATACGTCACCCGGCGCCGGAAATGACGCGATTCGCGTCACCCAGCCGCACAATGCAGCGGTCCGGCTGCCATAGGAGGGGAGGAGCACATTTTAATGTGATTTGAAGATCATGCCTATTGAGGCGTGATATCATGAAGAGGGACAGCCTGCCAGGGTGACTATGAATACCATAGTCACTAATTATCATCCCTAATGAGGTACTGGAATAACATTTATCTTCAATTTCACTTGCTGCATTTAGGAGCTAAAAGGAGTGTAGGGTAAGTGTTACTATGCTCTAGGGACAGCTTTTAATAAGTTTTGAGGTGTTTTGGGGGTGACAGGATCCCTTTAAGTTGTGATCTTGGGAGGATGCATTTATTCACCTATGCACAGAATAACTGTCCTGATATTTGAGGGTCCAACCAATCATGAGCGGCATGTGAAGTGCCAGTCCAATTGAAAACTATGAGACAGAAAATATAACAGAATTTGTTTGTGGAACAAATGTGTACAGGGCGGAAACGATGCTATAAGGGTAAAAAGCCTATTTTCGTGTGTTTGATTATTTTAAGCAACTATGGCTCAAGGTTTGTTTCCAGACACCCGTTTCAGCTAGGTTTACATTTAGGCATCTTGTGCCCTACATGATATATCAATTGGAAAAATGTGTCTGCTGATGGGTTGTGATGACACAGATATGGTTGAAACCAAGTTAACATCCAGCAATGCTAAATGACATTATGGAACAAGACGGCATTTGCCCTTGCAATGCTGTGTAATCAAAGGCAATAATATATAGAAATCACAAGGAGTTTAATTACTTAGTTTTGTTAGGACACAATCAATGTACACTACAATGACGAAAAAAATGAGCAGGAGACAGGTCTCAGAAATGAAACTTGTTTATTATGCTTAAAACAAAAACAATTGTATTTATTGCTATGATCTGTGAATATCTAGGGAGTTAACACTACAGGTTATCAACTTATATCACACTATTTGCTGTAATACTTGAATAAAATGCCATGGTAAAAGCTTCAATACGCTGGATTGGAACACGTTAGTCGCATTTATATTTCTTCAACTCTTTTTTACTTATCCAAGGAACGATGAGCACTTCAAAGTGGCAAGTAGTAGTCTGCAAGAAAACAAACACAAAGCCAGTCAGAATAAGTAGTTTACGGCAATAACATTTCTTCATAACTCATGAATAAGTCAACACCTTGGGTGGTTCTGCTACAACACAGCTTAAATTGGTACAACCACAGTAGAAGACACACAACACATTCAGAGATTTCTATTTCACTTGCTTATTAAAAGGAATTTGACATCAGTTCTTTTTATTTACACCTAACCTGAGAGCACCATAATGTAAAGAGAGAGACCCTGATTCCAGTGAGGAGTCACTTACTGGCCTGGGCTGTTATTGTGATAAAAATCACTGTTTTATCAATAGGAGATTACCATTACAGGGACAGGCAAGATGGTGCCATGTAGTCCTAACTCTCGTAACTCTAATGATTGGCAGCCTTCTGTGTACATTGTGCAGAAGCAATTAGTGGTGAAGGCCGGATTATCCAACACTCATCATTCAGAGAACTGGTAGATCTGCAGCAGATATCACCGTCATTTCATCTGGAATCAGGGTATCTACCCCTACATCATGCTGCTCTCAGATGGGTAGCCAAAAACCTGGTGATAGAGTATCTTTAAAATTATGCATTGCCCTCAAAAGCTACGTAAAAACTATTATTTTTCTTCCCTTTTCATTTTTAGTAGCTTGAAGAATTTGTTAGGATAGTGATAGGATAGATGAAGGTCTGGCGCTCAGCGACATCACAGGGACGGGCTATGGTGCATAGCGGGTGTGAAAGGTACGTACTGCAAGTTCTCCTGTGCACAACGTATGGATCTGTCATTTCCAGTGTGTCATGGGCTCAGCTACTCTGTGGTGATGGCAGAAGGCTGGCTCTAACAAAAGGATACTAACCTTTAAAGGGGGTGGCCGCTTCCTCCACTTAGTGCGGTGTCCTCACAAACTGGCCAGCATTTCTATCCGGAAAATGGCTGCTGGTTAAGGAACATGTGACTAGACTTGGGCAAGCTGTTTTTCAATTGGAAGACACTGATGGACAGTGCTGGTCACATGCTCCTCCACCAGTAGCCATTTTTGTGGACAGAAGTGCTGGTCAGTTTGTGAGGAAAGCTGCACTAACAAGAGGTATCGGACAACCCCTTTAATAATCAAGTTTTGGAAAAGGGTTTGGCTGCTGTATGTTTTTTTTTTAGGAACACACACAACCCCTGGCAAAAATTATTATTAATTGTCACCAGAATTAATTATTTAATTTTTTAATTTTAATTTTATGGTACAACAGAAATCCAAACATGGGAGAATATTAAATCATAACCGCATTGTATGAGACACCATATACATTAATAAAAGGCAAATGCATGAGAAAATAATAGAACCCATCACAAAACAGATCACATCTGTTACCTCCCAAATATATAAAATAACAGCAATTGAGGAAATTAAAACTTCAAAAAAATTCTTTATACAAGCTATAGAGAAAAGCACAGATTTTTTTTTTCTTTGTAAAATGTAAACAAACTTTCAAAGGGGAGGGCAATGCCTAATTGCATAGCCCATAAGAAGGAATCTTCTAGTAGCAGTCCACAACCTTGAGAAAGGAGGCCGTGACCTCTGAAACATGTTGGTGTAGACACTACTATGGCTGCCTTCACATTAGCGTTTGTGTCTGCATGCTGATGGCATGCAGACACAAACGCAGTCAAAAGCAGCGTCTTTTTGATGTGTCCGCAGCGGAGAATGTCAGCCTGCGGACACATCACTGTGCAGCCAGGCCAGCCAATCGGAGGTGTCCGGGGGCGGGCCGGAGGCGGAGATCAGCGCCGGAGAAAACACCCAAAAGTGACACCATTCCAAAAACTGCACCCCTCAAGCTACTCAAAACTACATTCAAGAAGATTATTAACCCTTCAGGTGCTTCACAGGAACTAAAGCAAAGTGGAAACAAAAAATGGACATTTTAATTTTTCCAACAAAAATGTTCTTTTAGCCTCAATTTTTTCATTTTCACATGGGCAACAGGATAAAATGCATCTGTAATTTTGTTGGGCAATTTCTCCTGAGTACACAGTTGTCTCATATGTGGTCATAAACCACTGTTTGGGCACACGGCAGGGCTCAGAAGGGAAGGAGCGCAATTTGACTTTTGGAGCTAATTTACCGTATATACTCGCGTATAAGCCGAGTTTTTCAGCCCAAAATTTGGGCTGAAAAGTCCCCCCTCGGCTTATACGCGAGTATACAGTATACAGCAGCAGCCCCCGGAGGTATACAGGCCCCCCATCATGATCCAGGGCCCTTCCCCCTTGCGCGGCAAACCTGTAAAGTAAAATCATACTTATCCCTGTCCTGTCGCGCTGTCCCGCCGCTTGCCGACATCACGATCCCGGCGGCTGCTTCTGTATACACCACTAGGGCTGCTGTATACTACCTCTGGGGCTGCTGTATACTACCACTGGGGCTGCTGTATACTACCACTGGGGCTGCTGTATACTACCACTGGGGCTGCTGTATACTACCACTGGGGCTGCTGTATACTACCACTGGGGCTGCTGTATACTACCACTGGGGCTGCTGTATACACCTCTGGGGCTGCTGTATACTAACCACTGGGGCTGCTGTATACTAACCACTGGGGCTGCTGTATACTAACCACTGGGGCTGCTGTATACTAACCACTGGGGCTGCTGTATACTAACCACTGGGGCTGCTGTATACTACCACTGGGGCTGCTGTATACTACCACTGGGGCTGCTGTATACACCTCTGGGGCTGCTGTATACTAACCTCTGGGGCTGCTGCTGTATACACCACTGGGCTGCTGCTGTATATACCACTGGGGCTGCTGTATATCTCTTTGGGGCTGCTGTATACCTGTGCTGGGGTCCACCCTCGGCTTACACACGAGTCAATAGGTTTTCCCAGGTTTTGGGGGCAAAAGTAGGGGGGTCGGCTTATACACGGGTCGGCTTATACACGAGTATATACGGTACTATTCAAAAAGTCAAATGGCGCTCCTTCCCTTTTGAGCCCTGCTGTGCACCCAAACAGTGGTTTAGGATTACATATGAGGATGCATTTTATCCTGTTGCTCATGTGAAAATGAAAAAATTGAGGACAAAAGAAAATTTTTGTGAAGAAAAAAAGTACTTTTTCATTTTTACGGATCAATTTGTAAAGCACCAGAGGGTTCAAAGTGCTCACTGTGTATCTAGATAACTTCCTTGGAGGGGTCTAGTTTCCAAAATGGGGTCACTTGTGGGGAAGCTCCAATGTTTAGGCACACAGGGGCTCTCCATACACGACATGGTGTCCGCTAAAAATTTGAATGAAAAATTAGCTCCAATTGTTAGCGGACACCATATCGCATATGGAGAGCCCCTGTGTGCCTAAACATTGTAGCTCCCCCACAGGTGACCCCATTTTGGAAACTAGACACCTCAAGGATTATATCTAGGGGTATAGTGAGCATTTGGAACCTACAGCTACTTCACAGAATTTGATAACATTATATTGAACATTTTCTTTTTTTCACACAATTTCTCACTTTTAGAGCATGTGCACAAGATATGGAGACACCGTGTCCTGGTCGTCTCCTCTCCTGCATTTTTTTTTTTAGTATCTCTTTATTAAATTTAAAAAAAAAAAAAAAAAAACCGACGTGGGGCTTCGCCATGTTTTTGGTCCAGCCAGGTACAGCAGGCAGCCACGGGCTGCTACCAACCCCTTCTGCCTAGTTTTACCTGGCTGGAAACAAAAAATATGGGGAAGCTTTTTTTTTTTTTTTTTTTTAATTATTTCTTGAAATTATTAAAGAAAAAAAAAAAAAAATGGCGTGGGCTTCGCCATATTTTTGGGCCAGCCAGGTACAACTAGGCAGCTGGGGGCTGGAATCCTCACCGTAGGGAGGCCCAAGCTTTCTGGCCCCCACCCACGCTGCGAATTGCAGCCAGCAGCCGCCCCAGAAAATGGCGCATTCATAGAAGCGCCATTTTCTGACGCTGTATCCAGCTCTTCCAGCTGCCGTGTAGTTGTGGCAGACTGGGTACTAAGGGGTTAATGCCAGCTTTTTGGCAGCTGGCACTAAGCCCGAGATTCATAATATAGGGCCAATTTTAGACCCGCCATTAGGAATCTCTAGTAAATTGTAAAGAAGACACAACACAGAGAAAGATTTTTTTATTAGAAAAAAACAAAAACACAATTTAGACCCCATCTTTATTTGTCTGTGGCGTCCGACGTAGTCCAGTGGGCGGTGAAGTCCGACGTAGTCCAGTGGGCGGTCCCGCGACGTTTCTCGGTGTTATAGCATATGGGGGCATCCCCCATATGCTATAAGAAGGCACTCTCCCAAGGGAATGATAGGTCATGAAGATTAATGGATCTTCATAATAATCTCTAAGGATACCTTTACACGCCGCAACCGTGGCGAGAAATATTGATGGCGATATGTTGCCTTGCAATAATCGCCGTCAAAATCCCTCCCAATTGCGGCATGTAATTGGGGAATTTGGCGGCGATATGTCGACTCGGCCCGGTCGCCTGATTTCAGAGCAGTGCACAGAGATCAGGCGACCGTGGCGACATTTTGCCGCCAAATTCCCCAATTACATGCCGCAATTGGGAGAGATTTTGACGGCGATTATTGCAAGGCGACATATCGCCGTCAATATTTCTCTCCACGGTTACGGCGTGTAAAGGTACCCTAAAGCCTATTACCATGAAGAACACAGTTAACCCCTGTGTGACTCCTGGATTGTGATGGATCATGAACTTAGAGTTCATGACTTAACCCTTGTTTGACCTCAGGGGAATGATAGGTCATGAACTCTGTAAGTTCATGACCTATCATTCCCCTGAGAGTGCGCGCACACAGTGGCGCGCACAGAAGAGGAGACAGACTGCTGCTGGTGCCAGGATCGGGACCCCAGGATTGAGGAGCGGGACCCCAGGATCGAGGAGCGGGTGAGAGAGAGAGAGGAGGAGCGGTGCTGCAGGAGCGGAGGAGGGAAGCTGGAGGAGAGGGATAGAAGAGCGGGGCCGGAGGAGCGAGGAGGAGCGGTGCTGCAGGAGCGGAGGAGCGGGTAAGAGGAGCGGAGGAGGGAAGCTGGAGGAGAGGATAGAAGAGTGGGGCCGGAGAAGCGAGGAGGAGCGGTGCTGCAGGAGCGGAGGAGGGAAGCTGGAGGAGAGGGATAGAAGAGCGGGGCCGGAGGAGCGAGGAGGAGCGGTGCTGCAGGAGCGGAGGAGCGGGTAAGAGGAGCGGAGGAGGGAAGCTGGAGGAGAGGGATAGAAGAGTGGGGCCGGAGAAGCGAGGAGGAGCGGTGCTGCAGGAGCGGAGGAGGGAAGCTGGAGGAGAGGGATAGAAGAGCGGGGCTGGAGGGGCGAGGAGGGGGCTGGAGGAGCTGAAGATGGGGGGCTGTGGGTATCAGAGGAGCGGGGCTGGAGAAGCGGAGGGAAGCTGGAGGAGCGAGGAGGGGGCTGGAGAAGCGAGGAGGGGGCTGGAGGAGCTGGAGATGGGGGGCTGGAGGAGCTGGAGATGGGGGCTGGAGGAGCTGGAGATGGGGGGCTGGAGGAGCTGGAGATGGGGGGCTGGAGGAGCTGGAGATGGGGGGCTGGAGGGGGTCGGAGGCTGCAGAAAGTGTTGGGGGCACAGGGGATGTGTTACTCATGCGATCTGACTTGTGACATGTCAGATCGCATGCAGCTGCAGGGGAGGCGGCGCGTTTTTACATGCATCGCCATTTTGAGATGGGAGGGATGGGGGGTAAGGGGGGTAATTCCAGCAGAGCATTGTAAGAAACTCATTGATGGTCACCGGAAGCGGTTGATCGCAGTTATTTTGGCTAAAGGTTGTGCAACCAAGTATTAGGCTGAGGGTGCCAATACTTTTGTCTGGCCCATTTTTAGAGTTGTGTGTGAAATGATCAATGTTTTGCTTCATTCAAGACAAATTAAATGAAGATAATAATACCAAAGAATTTGTGATTGCAATCATTTTCAGGAAGAAACTGAGTATTATCTGACAGAATTGCAGGGGTGTCAATACTTTTGGCCACAACTGTATTTGCATGAATTGTGTGTGTGTACACGCTCATTAATATAGCGTTCTACTATGCAGTCAGAAATGGAAGATCTAATGTCCTGCAGAGATTAATCCTATTATTTTACATACATGTGCTAGATTAATGACATTTATCTATTGCTCAGCCACATTACTTCCGTTTATCCCATTTGGATTACTGGCAATCCACGCTGTTGTATATGCATGCGCCACACTCCCAGTGAAGTTAGCAGTTTTCCACTTTGAAGCATGACAATACCTTAGCAAGCTTGGCATCTGTATGGAGTTCACAGTTCGCATCTGGGGTCGTCGGATTCTCACATTGTGTGCGTCCAACTTCCACATCCAAATAATACAAGATCCCGGATACAACCTTGTAGGGGAAACAAAGGAAAGAGTATCTTATATAGTAGTCCATTATGTATATAGTATAAGCCATATGGTATTATTGACATTCAGCACACTCTTGAAGTCATCCTTTTAAATACTTGGGACCCCTCTCTAGATTTCAGAGCCCTCTGAAACCTAGGAATCAAACTCTGCAGAGCCCTACAATGAATAGAGCGGAGGTGCACTCGCTCGAGCTCTGCTGCATTCATGGTCTATAGGACTGCTGGAGACTGCCGAGCACAGTACAATGGAGGTTGAGAATATACACTGGTTCTCCAGAGTCCTGATATCAGGAGCTTGCAATCCGATGTTATTCTTTATACCATTGGTAGGCAATTACCTCAAATTTTGGGAGTAAACCATTATACTCCATAACATTCATATATATTAAATACTAGATGGTGGCCCGATTCTAACGCATCGGGTATTCTAGAATATGTATGTAGTTGACATACTGTGACTGGCAGAACTTGTTCAGTCAACGTGAGTGAATATATCAGTGCTATAGTATATGGCGGTACATTACATTAAGTGTATAGCAGTGCTATGGTTTATGGCAGTACATTACATGTATAGCAGCGCTATAGTATATGGCGGTACATTATAGTACATGTATAGCAGCACTAGGGTACATAGCGGTACATTACAGCACATGTATAGCAGCACTATAGTATATGGCGGTACATTACAGTACATGTATAGCAGCACTAGGGTACATAGCGGTACATTACAGCACATGTATAGCAGCACTATAGCATATGGCGGTACATTACAGTACATGTATAGCAGCATTATGGTATATGGCGATACTCCGGTCCCCACGGCCCCCCGCTCCTCCACAGTAAAAGTAAAAAAATCCGCCGTCTCGCTCCACCTCCGTCTTCTAGGTCCTACAGGTCTTTAGGACCTGACGTTGCCTGGGAAATCGATCAGCTGATCGGTCACATGACCGCTAACTGCCGGGGGGGCAGAATGGAGGCCGAGGCGAGGCAGGATGGAGGCGGGGGGGGCACGATGGAGCCGGAGGAGCAGGATGGTCGCGGCGGGTTCAGGACGGTGGCGGGGGGAGGGCAGGATGGTGGCAGGGGTGGGGGGGGCGGCAGGACGGAGGCAGGGGGGGGCGGCAGGACGGAGGCAGGGGGGGGGGCAGGACGGAGCCGGCGAGCGGGGGGCAGGACGGAGCCGGCGAGCGGGGGGCAGGACGGAGCCGGCGAGCGGGGGGCGGGACGGAGCCGGCGAGCGGGGGGCGGGACGGAGCCGGCGAGCGGGGGGCGGGACGGAGCCGGCGAGCGGGGGGCGGGACGGAGCCGGCGAGCGGGACGGAGCCGGCGAGCGGGGGGCGGGACGGAGCCGGCGAGCGGGGGGCGGGACGGAGCCAGCGAGCGGGGGGCGGGACGGAGCCGGCGAGCGGGGGGCGGGACGGAGCCGGCGAGCGGGGGGCGGGACGGAGCCGGCGAGCGGGGGGCGGGACGGAGCCGGCGAGCGGGGGGCAGGACGGAGCCGGCGAGCGGGGGGCAGGACGGAGCCGGCGAGCGGGGGCAGGACGGAGCCGGCGAGCGGGGGGCAGGACGGAGCCGGCGAGCGGGGGGCAGGACGGAGCCGGCGAGCGGGGGGCAGGACGGAGCCGCCGGGGGGGCAGGACGGAGCCGCCGGGGGGGGGGCAGGACGGAGCCACCGGGGGGGGGGCAGGACGGAGCCACCGGGGGGGGGGGGGGGGGGGCAGGACAGAGCCGCCGGGGGGGGGTAGGACGGAGCCGCCGGGGGGGAGGGGGGGGGGCAGGACGGAGCCGCCGGGGGGGGGGGCAGGACGGAGCCGCCGGGGGGGGGCAGGACGGAGCCGCCGGGGGGGGGGGCAGGACGGAGCCGCCGGGGGGGGGGGCAGGACGGAGCCGCCGGGGGGGGGGGGGGGGGGGGGCAGGACGGAGCCGCCGAGGGGGCAGGATGGAGCCGGCAGGGATGGGGGCCCAGGATGGTGGTGGCAGGGGGAGGGGCAGGTTGGGTGAGAGGATACTCACCCGTCCGCCGGCTCGCAGATGATCGGTTTCCCAGGAAACCACAGGTCCTCAAGCCATGGAGGAGCTAGAAGGCGTAGGTGGAGCGCACCGGCGGACGGGTGAGTATCTTCAATGAGGGTTTTTTTAATTATTAGTATCACCAAGCAGCAGGGGGGCCACGGAGGGGGGCGGCAGGAGGAGTGAGGGGGTCACGGGGACAGGAGGAGCTGGATGAGGGGGGGGGGGGGGGGGGGGGGAGAGGGCCGCGGGGACAGGAGGAGCGGAGGGGGCAGGAAGAGCAGGGGTGCCGCGGGGGGGCTGTGAGGAGAGCCGCCGCTGCAGCCACCGTGTATCCCGGCGAGAGCGGCGCTAAAACGCCGCTCTCGCCGGCTGCAAATAGGCGCGAAATCCGAACTTTGAATTCTCGCGCCTGTTTGCATAGTCTGCGCACATTGGTCGCCCGCCTCCGGCAGGCGCCAATGAGCGGCCTCTGTCTGGCACACGATTTCCGTGACAGACAGACAACATTAGACAGTTATATAGTAGATATACAGTCATATGAAAAAGTTTGGGCACTCCTCTTAATCTTACGCTTTTTTTTTTTTGTTTAAAATTGTTATTTTGCAACAGCTATTTCAGTGTGATATATGTAATAACTGATGGACACAGTAATATTTCAGGATTGAAATGAGGTTTATTGTACTAACTGAAAATGTGAAATATGCATTATTTAAAAATTTGACAGGTGCAAAAGTATGGGCACCTCAACAGAAAAGTGACATTAATATTTAGTAGATCCACCTTTTGCAAAAATAACAGCCTCTGGTCGCTTCCTGTAGCTGTTAATGAGTTCCTGGATCCTGGCTGAAGATATTTTTGACCCTTCCTCTTTACAAAACAATTCCAGTTCAGTTAAGTTTGATGGTCGCCGAGCATGGACAGCCCGCTCCAAAACATCCCACAGATGTTCAATGATATTCAGGTCTGGGGACTGGGATTGCCATTCTAGAACATTGTAATTGTTCCTCTGCATGAATGCCTGAGTAGATTTGGAGCCGTGTTTTGGATCATTGTCTTGCTGAAAGATCCATCCCCGGCGTAACTTCAACTTTGACACTGATTCTTGAACATTATTCTCAAGAATCTGCTGATACTGAGTGGAATCCATGCGAACCTCAACTTTAACAAGATTCCCTGTGCCGTCATTGGCCACACAGCCCCAAAGCATGATGGACCCACCCCAAATTTGGCAGTGGGTAGCAAGTGTTTTTCTTGGAATGCTGTGTTTTTGAGGCGCCATGCATAACGCCTTGTTGTATGACCAAACAACTCAATCTTTGTTTCATCAGTCCATAGGACCTTCTTCCAAAATGAACCTGGCTTGTCCAAATGTGCTTTTGCATACCTCAGGCGACTCTGTTTGTGGCGTGCATGCAGAAACAGCTTCTTTCGCATCACTCTCCCATACAGCTTCTCCTTGTGCCGTGTGCGCTGTATTGTTGACTGATGCACAGTGACACCATCTGCAGCAAGATGATGCTGCAGGTCTTTGGAGGTGGTCTGTGGATTGTTCTTGACTGTTCTCACCATTCTTCTTCTCTGCCTTTCTGATATTTTTGTTGGCCTGCCACTTCTGGCCTTTACAAGAACTGTCCCTGTGGTCCTCCAGTTCCTTACTATGTTCCTCACAGTGGAAACTGACAGGTTAAATCTCTGAGACAACTTTTTGTATCCTTCCCTGAACAACTATGTTGAACAATCTTTTTTTTTCAGGTCATTTGAGAGCTGTTTTGGAGGAGCCCATGATGCCACTCCTGAGAGAAAATGCAAATAGGAGAACAACTTGCAAGTGGACACCTGAATAGCTTTTCTCATGATTGGATACAGCGGGCTATGAAGTACAAAGCTCAATGAGGTTACCAAACCAATATAGTGCTTCAGTAAGTCAGTAAAAAGTAGTTAGGAGTATTCAAATCATGAAAATCAGAAGGGTGCCCATACTTTTGCATATTTCACATTTTTAGTTAGTACAATAAACCTCATTTCAATCCTGAAATATTACTGTGTCCATCAGTTATTACATATATCACACTGAAATATGAGATCTGTGTTTCTCAAGGACCTCCTGGAACTCAGGATAGTCTGCAAAATATTTATGGGGCGGTCTTACTCTCTTAAATTAAACAGAGTGATCTGTGGTTTCATAAAGAGGGTCAGTCATGTCCAGACCTGAATCCCATAGAACACCTGTGGAGAAATCTACAAATGGCAGTTTGGAGAAGGCACCCTTCAAATATCAGGGACCTGGAGCAGTTTGCCAAAGAAGAATGGTCTAAAATTCCAGCAGAGCATTGTAAGAAACTCATTGATGGTTACCGGAAGCGGTTGATCGCAGTTATTTTGGCTAAAGGTTGTGCAACCAAGTATTAGGCTGAGGGTGCCAATACTTTTGTCCGGCCCATTTTTGCAGTTTTGTGTGAAATGATCAATGTTTTGCTTTTTGCTTCATTCTCTTTTGTGTTTTTTCATTGAAGACAAATTGAATGAAGATAATAAAATCAAAGAATTTGTGATTGCAATCATTTTCAGGAAGAAACTGAGTATTATCTGACAGAATTGCAGGGGTGTCAATACTTTTGGCCACAACTGTACACACACCACACAGTTACAGTACATACACCACACACAGTACATACAGTTACAGTACATACACACACCATACACAGTACATACAGTTACAGTACATACTAAAAAGAATGAAAAAAAGAAATAAATAAAAAGAATAAAGATAACTTATTAGAGAAAGATTATGTAGATTATAAAAGGTTTCTTGGGCATTTTAGACATTGAATGAACATGAAATATCTGTAGATTACAGGAGAATGAACACATATCCCATATAACCAGGTGTATATTATGTTATCTGAGCATTATAGGTGTGGAATGAACATGAAATATTATGCATAGGTAGCATAATATACACCTTGTTATATGGAATATGCGTTCATTATTCTATTATCTACATATATTTCATGTTCATTCCACACCTATAATGCTCAGGTAACATAATCTACACCTGGTTATATGAGATATGTTAATTCTCCTTTTATCTACATATATTTCATGTTCATTCCACACCTATAAAGCACAGGTAACATAATCTACACCTGGTTATATGAGATATGTTAATTCTCCTTTTATCTACATATATTTCATGTCCATTCCACACCTATAAAGCACAGGTAACATAATCTACACCTGGTTATATGGGATATGTGTTCATTCTCCTGTAATCTACAGATATTTCATGTTCATTTAATGTCTAAGATGCCCAAGAAACTTTTTATTATCTACATGATCTCTCTCTAATAAGTTATTATCTTCATTCTTTTTATTTCTTTTTTTTCATTCTTTTAAGTATGTCCCTATATACACACACCATACACAGTACATACACACACCATACATACAATTACAGTACATACACACACCATACTCAGTACATACAAAGAACATGCACACACCACATACAGACAGTACATACACACACCATACATATAATTACAATACATACACACACACCATACTCAGTACATACAAAGAACATGCACACACCACACAGTACATACAATTACAGTACATACACACACCATACTCAGTACATACAAAGAACATGCACACACCACACAGTACATACACACACACCATACACAGTACATACAAATAACATGCACACCCCACACAGTACATACACACACCATACTCAGTACATACAAAGAACATGCACACACCACACAGTACATACACACACACCATACACAGTACATACAAATAACATGCACACCCCACACAGTACATACACACACCATACACAGTACATACAAAGAACATGCACACCCCACACAGTACATACACACACCATACACAGTACATACAGACACCACAATCACACACATATTATACACACACACATTCATACATACAAACCCCTGTGGCAGATGCCGGCCCTCACCTGCGTCTCCACGTTGTGGACCTTCACCACCTTGGCCTGGTATTTGTCGTTGCTGGCCTTGTTGAACCTTAACATGGCGTAGGACAGAGCTTCATTCACCCCAGCAGAGGACAAGTCCACTTTTTTCCGTCCCCCGAGCAGCGTGCCTGCCTGTGTGAGCACAGAGAAGCAGACGAGCACCGCCACCACAACACACAGCCGCGCCATGATTGATTATATCAGGGGGGGAGGCACAGAGCAGTGTGTACACAGGGAGGTGGCTCTCGCGGCTTTGCAGCCGCCATGTTTATTGCTGGCTTATTATAGGGCCGGTGATGCCTGAGATAACGGGTCACCACGGCATTACAGCTGTCATACATGTCTTTCTGAGTTATCCAATGTCTGTCAGCGGTAATTTATTGCGAATAAGGCTATCTATAGACTAAAGTACAGTGCTTTGACCCAAGTAAAGATGTCCGGTCAGAAGCCGCTCTCGGTCACGTGACTCGTATGGTAAACATAGCGGTGCAGCCGTTCCTGCCCTACACTAGAACAGGAGGCTGGGGCTGTGGGGTCGCCATGGTAACCCAGTCCAAGGGGTTTGTTGTTTCCTATCCCCCTGTAGCCATATATACGGGCCAAGCTGGCATGATTGATGGCACTGATTATTTTACCATAGAAAGTTTGGAAAATAAGGAATAATAATTTGTGGGATTTAATTGTACAGAAAATAGTTTTAGGCTATGTTTACATGTTGCATTTTTGCTGTGTGTTTTGTGCTTTCACTTTATGAGTTTATGCAAATTAAAAGCTGCTTTGGGGTGCAGGCACACTACTTTCACATTACGATTTTTTAAAATCCGATGCTGTCCGATATAAATCGGACAGCATCGGATATAAACTGATCCCTGCAGTCGGATGCCAAATAGGCATCCGATCCGACATCTGCAGGATCAGTTGCGGTCATCAGACCTGTCAGCTGTTCTCCCTGTGTCCCCCTCATCTCCCCTGTGTGTCCCCCTCTGTTTCCCCCACTTCACCCCTGTGTGTCCCCCTTCTTGTCCCCTGTGTGTCCCCCTTCTTGTCCCCTGTGTGGCCCCCTCACGTCCCCAGTGCTCCCCCTCTTTTCCCCTGTCCTCTGGAATAAAAAAAAAAAAAAAGTTTATGCTCACCTCCCCCGAGCCCCCGCCATCTCCCGCTGTCTTCCTGGAGGCTCCCGGTGGCTCCCGGTGTCTGCAGAGGTCTTCCTCTGCTGTTCAGGACCTGCGGTGATGTCACAGTCACGTGAACGCGGGTTCACCATGGTAACCCGCGGTCACATGACTGTGACATCACCGCAGGTCCTGAACAGCAGAAGAAGACCTCTGCTTACACCGGGAGCCTGCGGGAGCCACCGGGAGCCTCCAGGAAGACAGCGGGAGACGGCGGGGGCTCGGGGGGAGGTGAGCATAAACTTTTTTTTTTTTTAACCCTTGTGCTCCCAGTTAGGAGCAGTTTTACTGTACTGATCATGCTCAGTACAGTAAAATCGGGTCCGAGGAGACATCCGATGTTTCCTCGGACCCTTCTCCATAGGGCCCCATGTTATAGGGATCGGGTCAGATCGGATGTGCACTAAATGCCATCCGATTTGGTCCGATCCGATTCTGTCAGATTTTATTATCGGTGCAAAAATCGGTGCAGGCTCCGATTTTTGCACCGATAATAAAATCAGACAGAATCGGATCGGACCAAATCGGATGGCATTTAGTGCACATCCGATTCGGTCCGATGCCCATAGGGCTGCATGGGGCCAAATTCGGATCCGATGCTGTCCGATTTTGATCAGACAGCATCGGATCTGAAAAATCCGTAATGTGAAACCAGCCTAAATCGGAGCAAGACAGCAGACTGTGTGAGCACAGAGAAGCAGACGAGCACCGCCACCACCACACACAGCCGCGCCATGATTGATTATATCTGGGGGAGCACAGAGCAGTGTGTACACAGGGAGGTGGCTTTCCATGTGGTCGTGTGAGTGTGATGCGATTGTGTTTTTTTTCTCAGCTAACATCTGTGTGGTGTCCGTGCGCAGTGCATTTTTAGCATGGTTTTTCCCATGCTGTATAACATTAGAAAAGAGTAGACAGACAGATCCAATAGATAGATTGAATAGAATAAACAGATAGATGGTAGACTAGGTAGATCGGGCTTAGTAGTCTTCCACTGCAACTTCCGGGGCCGCCCATTAAGCAACTTGCATATTCACTCCACTGTCATGCAAACAGACAATCACAAATGCTCACACTCTGTGACAGCCTCTGTGATTGACTGAAACACAAAAAAACAGACAAACAAACGTGTAAAATACTAACAGTAAATATCAAGTGCTGCTAGAAAAGTAGTAAAAACAGGGTATTTAGTTGATACGTTTTTTGCAAAAAATGTACGCTAAGCCGCTCTACCTCTTCATGGTAACCCTTGTCAGAGCAGTCCCTATCTGTTGTATTCAAAAACCTGACCATGTGTATTGGTACCTAAATGAGCAGGATCCAGTCTGTTTTGAATACAACAGATAGGGACTGCTCTGACAATGGTTACCATAAAGAGGTAGAGCGGCTTAGCGTGCATTTTTTGCAAAAAACTTAGCAACTAAGTACCCTGTTTTACTATACTATAGCAGCTGTGATCTCGGATCACTGCTGTTTACTCTCTGCTTACCTGGACCTCTATCAACATGGCTTCTGAATGAGCCGGCTCATTCAGGAGCCGCAAGAGTTAACTCCCACCTTAGGGTATGTGCCCACTGGACGGTTCTGCATCTTTGCAGACCGTCAGAAAACCGGTGGAGAATTGCAGAAACTGAGTTTTCTGACCTCAGCATTGTCCCTCGTTTTTTTAGCGGGTTTTGAGCGTTTATACAGCGTTTTATCGGCGGTTTTCTGGCGGTTTTTCTTAGCGTTTTTAAGACGGTTTTTTGTGCACTTGTAAGCTGGAACCGCTGGAAAAACGACCAAAAGAAGTCACTTGCTCTATCTTTGAAAACCGGTGTAAAACCGGTGAAGAAAGTGGAAAGGAGACAAAAAAAAACGTTGTAATGTGCACAACGTTTTCTAAAGGCCATTGACTAGCATGTTAATCCAACCGCTGGTTAGGATTAACATAAATTAACATAAAACTCGGCGGAAAACGCCGACGGAAAACGCTAAAAAACAGCCCAAAAAACGTCCAGTGGGCACATACCCTTACCGTGCTACTATTCACACGGCTCATTCATGGCAACAGTGTCCACGGTGACGTCAAAATGGAAAAGCCCATGCTACAAACTCTCAGTGTGCTGTCTGTGTGCTATTTTTTATCGCATCTGTTGACTTGCATTGGCCTCTCGCATGCAAGATATGCATGCAATCGCAGCATGCTTCAATTTGACACGCAATGCAAGTTCAGCGGAGGAAAAATTAACAGTCTGACCGGACTGATTGTTTGACATTGGCCCGAGTGCAATGCGAGTGGTCCTCGCATTGGACTCGTGCGAGTTTGATGCCAATGTGTCCCTAAATCTCACACACAATTTCTTTTTATTCCTGCATGAAATCATGTGCTGGAGACGCCAATATAATGAGTGTAACGGGTAACAGATATATATAGCATATATATATTGCATATAGCTGAAGGGTGGGCCCCTGGAGTCAATATCCCTGGAGGGCCCCAGGCACCCCAGTCCGACCCTGATGAAATGTAAGGCATTGTGCACACATAGTCCTAAACTGTTGTGCACAAGTTGCTTAGTTTTTCCTTGCAGATTAGGTGCAGAAATAATCTACATCATGTCAATTGTCGGAGCGTTGTTTGCAGAGTTTTTCACCCACTCAGTGCAATGAAGTCATGAAAAACACATGTCTGTTGCACACTGTGCGTTTTTTGGTGCGGAATTGGTGCACTTTTCTATAAAAGCACGTGGTTTATTAAATGGATTGAAATTAATTTACTGACTGGAAGTGAAATATTCTCTTGCGTGCAATAAAATGAATTAGGCTGGAAACACACTATCCTACTTACATGCGCGTCTCTCGGGTGAGACTCGGATCAGTCACCCTGAACGGCCTCTCCCTCTCTGGACGGGAATGTGATGCTGCACAAAAACACAAGCAGCTGACACTCCCGTCCAGAGAGGGAGAGGCCGTTCAGGATGACTGATCCGAGTCTTGTCTGAGAGACTCGCATGTAAGTAGGATAGTGTGTTATCACCCTCAAAAACAAAAACTCATGGTAGAACAATGCACCATTTATGAATGCAAAACCGCACCATAAATGTGGGAAAACGCTTTGCGGATTTTGGTGCTTTTTTCTGCCAGAAGATGCAGATTTGGTGCAGAAAATGTCTGCACCAAATCTGCAGCGTATGCACATACACTAAAACTGCTGTGTTTTTGAAAGAAGCAACATATCAATACTTTCAGCGTCTTTGCAGTGTTTTTTCAACACTGAAAGCATTGAGAGGACAAAAACACAACTGCTGCTTTTGGGGTGAATAAAACTAACTTTATTAAACTTGTAACTATAGACAAAATGACACGCCAAAAAAAAAAAACAGCCAAAAACTCTACCAAAAATGAGCAAAACCAGCTTTTTGGAAACACTTTTTTTTACTGCAAAGAGAGCAGATTTTGGCTGTAGAAAAAAAAATGCTACATGTGAACATAGCCTTGTAGTTCTTGAATGAAGAAGAATTAAAAATGAATCAAAATTCATTTACTACTGTACAAAAGTAACACAACCCTGCAAAATTGAATTTTTTGAAAAATACAAGAGAAGTTTTCACTGATTTTTATGTAATTTGGTGTGCTGATTACGAAAATGACCTCCATTTTTTTCCATCACGTAAGGATTTTTTGTAAAACCAAGATCGATATTTTTGCTAAAATCCTATTTAAAAAGGAATTCTGTTGGACAATTGTACATGTAACATCTGGCAACAGTGGTTTTTATCCATTTAAATTTATGTATAAATATACAGAGGCCCCCCCCTGCTGGCAAACGGCCCCGCCATCAGTATACAGAGGCCCCCCTGCTGGCAAACGGCCCCCCTTCAGATATTGGCCAATATCTGTTTGCTCATCAACCACTCCACGGTGACCCCAGATCTGATGAGTCCTACGCTGACATCCCTGTCCTCCTTGTCCTCCCTATCCCACTTCTAAGTGGGTGGACACCATCTCAATCTCAGACTACCTGGGGGCGATGAGGGTGCTAAGTGTAGCTGTGGAGCCAGCAACTCCACATATTAGACATAAACAGAAAAATGCTGCACAGCACTCAAGATATAGTGTGAACTGGTGCAAGCTGCGATGCTGGAACAAACAGCCAGAAAAAATTCACTGCAGCACTCAGTTACTACCAAAAATGTACACATGCTAATAAGCGGTTTATATATGAGGAAAAAAAATAAAAACGTATGTTTTTTTTTCAAAAAACTCAATGTTCTTATCTTTTTATTTACTCGGGTTCTTGGTACAGATATTGGCCAATATCTGTTTGCTCATCAACCATTCCACGGTGACCCCAGATCTGATGAGTCCTACGCTGACATCCCTGTCCTCCTTGTCCTCCCTATCCCACTTCTAAGTGGGTGGACACCATCTCAATCTCAGACCACCTGGGGCGATGAGGGTGCTAAGTGTAGCTGTGGAGCCAGCAGCTCCACAAAATAGACATAAACAGAAAAAGCTGCACAGCACTCAAGATATAGTGTGAACTGGTGCAAGCGGGGGCGTGGCCTAGCACTTGATGTGAGAGGTCGGGTGGCAGTGCTTCTCCACCCCCATTAGCTTCAATTATCCTGCACAGAGCCCAAACCAGCCAAATCCCTTATCGGGAACCGATGTCTAAAGGTCCTGGGAGCCAGGGGAGAGCTTCTGCCAGACTCAGAGAGACCTACATGGGCCGCAAAAGGCAGAAAGAAGTTGGAGCCTGCAGCAGTGCACCAGCCCAAGATGGCACTGAGAGAGAGGAAGAGGCAGGAAGGAGGAACACAGCTTATGCAAGGAGGCTGGAAGTCTCAGCTCAGCTGCTCAGGTATGCGAGGGGCATGGAGGCAGATGAAGAAGGAAGTGAAGGGAGTGAGAAGCACAGAGGTGATGAGGAAGATGATGAGGAGATGCCTGTGCTACATAATGAAAAGGGGGCTGCAGAAGAAGAGTTGGAGCAGCAGGAGGAGGGGAACAAGTGACACTATGCAGGCAGCTGAACATCCAGCAGAGCCCACACTGAGGGATATATTCCAGGTTGTCTCATACTGCAAGACTGCCTTAACTGCTCTGACAATGGCCTGAAAGAAGAAATGGGAGGCATAAAGACATCTATGCAAAGAGTTACGACCAGATTAACTGAGGTGGAGGACACAGTTGGTGTAACAGAAGATCACTTAACCTCAGTGCAAAAGACACAACAACAACACACTCAGAGGATCACGGTAGTGGCCAATAAAAACGATGACCTGGAAAACCGGTCACGTAGGAACAATTTACGCATTGTGGGCATCCCTGAAAGAGCTGAGGGTGCTGACCCCACAGCCTTAATTGAAACCTGGCTGCTGGAAAAGTTTGCAGCGGATAATTTGACGAGGGTGTTTGCGGTGGAGCGTGCCCATCGAGTACCCATGAGACCCCCAGTGCCGGGAGATGGCCCCCGCACAATGTTAGCCAAAATCCTGAATTGCAGAGACAGGGACATTATCTTACGAAAGGCTGGGAAGCTAACAGATCTTACCCTGGATGGCAAACGAATTGAAATATACCCAGATTATTCATCTGAGGTGCAAAAGCTACGGCTGCGGTATGGTGAGGTGAAGAAACAGCTCCGATCTCTGAATGTGAAATACTCTACAATCTATCCTGCTAAATTAAGAGTGGAAGCTTTTGGAAGGGTCCATTTTTTCCCGTCACCGGTAGAGGCCACTTCGTGGCTGGAGTGGAACCGGAGCAAATTGAGAGAAGATGGGGACGCGGCGATATGATGACATGACCCTGCTAGATTGAACACTGGACAAGGTTGTGGCTCAGTACCACTGTGCAAAACAGGAGTGCAGAGGGGGGGGAATTCCCCGCTGGGATCTACGTTTTATGGTTAATTGTTTGATTAATGGTTCGGGACTATGCATACTATTGATAATATGGCGGAGAGACTGCCAATGATGGAGTACAAGACGCATGTTGACGTGCGGAATACTGAGACAATGCTCAGGTTCTTTGAGCTCCCACTCTCAAGTTGGGGAGAGAGTGACGACAGCAAAAGGGGACTGGTGGGGGGAGGGGAAGTGGGGGGGAGAGGGCGGATTTGTAGGGAGGGGTGGTTCATGCTGTTTGACCGGGTATGGTTGGGAACAAAATGTAATGATGTTACTTGAAGATGATGGACTGTTCTTCCTAATGCACAATGAGTAACCGTACTGTTCGGATTTTAAGCTGGAATGTACGTGGTATATCTGACAAGGTTAAGAGGGCGGCAGTTCTGAATCATATCAAATCTTGTGAACCTATGATCACGTGCTTGCAGGAGACACATCTCACTAGTGATACTATGCACTGGTTGTCAAGAGTGTGGATGTTAAAGACATATCATTCTACTTATTCCTCGTACTCCAGGGGGGTGTCAGTCCTAATACACAAAAATGCACATTATGAAGAGCTGGAAGTACATGTGGATAGTGAAGGGCAGTATGTATGGATTGCGTGCAGATTGTTCGGACACAAAATGATTTTTGTAGCTTTATATATCCCTCCACCTTACTCTAAAAAGTAACTACAAGCAGTAGTAGACCTGACGGGCAGATGGGGGAGGCACCGATGCTGATTATGGGAGATGGTAATAACACTATGAATGATTATTTGGATAAAGTACGTCCGGCAGGTACGGAAGCTGGACAGGACAGAATGACTGGTTTGGGCACCTATGTAAGGGAACTTGGACTGGTAGATCTGTGGAGAGTACGAAATGAGGGTAAGAGGACTTTTTCATGTCATTCGGCAACACACGGAACATTGTCGAGGATAGACCTGGCTTTGGGGGATACTGTTATGGACGGGATGGTAGGGGAGGTAGAATACCTACAGAGGACTCTCTCAGATCATAGTCCTATGGTGATCACACTTCTGGTGAGAGCTGCTCAGGGTCAGAGGGGAGGTTGGCGTCTTCACCCGACATGGCTTAAAGTGGTGGATATGGGTGGCATAACCAAAGAGCTAGAGCAATTCTTCCAAATGAATGACGGGAGTACTGAAGCCACAACAGTATGGGATGCTATGAAGGCGTTTACAAGGGGACTCTTTATAAGTGAAATTGCGAGGTGTTAGACCAAAACTAAATTGGCAGATGAACAAATAAAGGATGACTTGACACAGACGGAGGCAGACATTTTGGCGCCAACGAATGAAGCTCACAATAGACTAAAATCGGCACAAGAGGCAGTTGATAAACTGCACATGATGCAAGCTAAAAGGAAAAGGGCATTTCAGCAAGCCCAATTCTTTGAAGAAGGAGAGAGAGAGTAGGTCACTTGTTGGCGGTGATATCTGCGGCACAGAGGGAGTCTTCCAGGGTGTACAAATTGAGAGACCAAACGGGGACGACTCCGACAGACACAAAGGACATACTGGAGGACTTCAAGGAATATTATATGGCACTGTACACTTCGAGATCACGGGACACGGAGGGGGACGTGGAGAATTTATTGGAAGGCATTTCACTATCTAAATTGTCTGAGGAAGATAGATTGAGGTTGGATGAACCTGTGAGTGTGGAGGAGGTGGAGTGTGCAATATTATCTATGCCCAATAACAAATCACCGGGAGCTGATGGTCTACCTGGGGAGATGTATAGGGAGTTGGTGGAACTGCTGGCTCCAAAATTGAAATCTGTGTTTGATGAGGCTTTAGTGAAGGGAGCGCTGCTGAGATCAATGGAAGAAGCGGTGATAGTAGTTCAGCCGAATGAGGGAAAAGGTCCCATGGATGCGGAGTCGTACGGGCCCATATCGTTGTTGACAACGGATGTCAAAATACTCGCTAAGATCCTGGCCACCCGGCTCACCGGGGTTGTGCATACCATTATCCACGAGGACCAGTCGGGCTTTATGCCTAACCGCTCCACGGCTGTTAACTTGAGAAGATAATTTCTTAATATGCAACTGCCTGCTGATAATGGTGGCAGGAGTATGTGATGTCATTAGACGCTAGGAAAGCATTTGATAGCGTGGAATGGAAATACTTACGGAAAATCATGGAACTAATGGGATTTGGCCTTGCATTCATGGCCTGGGTGAAGTTATTGTATTCATCTCCAAGGGCGGTAGTTAAGGTGAATGGGGAACACTCCGGGATGTTTGACTTGCATAGGGGCATAAGGCAGGGGTGTCCGCTGTCCCCGCTGTTGTTTGCGATGGCAGTGGAGCCCCTGGCGGCCAAAATCAGAGCTGAGAGGGGAGTGGTCGGATTTAAATTCGGGAAGCTGGAAGAAAAAATATAATTTGTATGCAGATGACATCCTGCTATTTCTGGAAAGTGCAGGAGAGACACTGGGGCGCACGATGGATGTAATTAAACAATTTGGGAGCATTTCGGGACTGGAGATAAATTGGCACAAGTCTTATATCATGGCTGTGGATAGAGCAATAGAAGAGGAGGAGATAGATAAGAGGGGGAAACAGCTCCAGTTAGTTTCACAATTTAAATACCTAGGTATATGAATAGCACTTCCATTGACCCGATTCACGGATCTGAATTTAATTCCTCTGTTAGAGAAATTTAAAGGGAAAATAGGTGCATGGTGCAAATTGGCGGTAACAGGAGAACTAACCTGTTTAAGATGGTCCTAATGCCACAACTAATGTACGTTTTGCACAACTCACCGATATGGCTACCAAAAAACGGTTTCAGGGTATTGATTCTATCTTCAGATCCTTTTTATGGGGCAAGAGGCAGGCACGGATTAAATTGGGAACTCTGCAAAAAGGGAAGGAAGAGGGAGGATTGGCCACACCAAATCCCTGGGTCTATTTTTTGGCAGTACAGGGCCAGCATGTCAGGGGATGGAGAGAGCTCGATTGTGGAGGAGCAGCTTGCCGGGTGCTGGTACATGTGACGGAGAGATGCCCACTCATCCAGGGGTTAGAGGACGGCACCTTTAAGAAACTGGGAGCAATATATCCTACCATAGGCATGATCCAGATGGTATGGGACACCATTAAAAAGATCAGAGGGGTGGACGAGCTGACTAAGTACTCACCGGTGTGGGACAATGAGCATCTGCCGGAACTTAATAAGCTGTGTCAAATGGGCAATTGGAAGGCGAAAGGAGTGAGATATGTGTGCTAGCTGCAGAGTGAAACAGACCTAAAGACCTTTGAGACATTGAGAGAGGAATTTGATTTGCCTTCGGTATGGGGGTTTCAATACTATATGCTTCGACATGCTTGGAGGGCACAGTGTGGATTGGGGGACATAACGGTTCAGGATGACATTGTACTAGACTTTGTGTGTATGAAGGGAGGGACAAGTTGAGTTATATCGAGCATATACCATGATTTACTACACTCCTATCTGGGGGACAATCACTTCACTGCAAAGAGTAAATGGGAAAGGGAGGTGGGTACTCTCACGACAAAACAATGGGAGGCAATGGCGTAACTTCAGGCCCAGGGGCCCCGATGCGAAAGCTCCAACGGGGCCCCCAATTATTGCAAATCTTTAATAGTATTGGTCTTTTTCTATAGGCCAAAGGGACTTTTGGGGCCCCCCTAGGCTGCAGGGCCCGGGTGCGATCGCAACCCCTGCACCTATTGTAGTTACTCCCCTGACGGGAGGCTATTCTTGAATATGTCCCAAAGATCTCTCTGAGCGAGCAGGCACGGCTCTCCCAGTTATATGTAATACATAGAACATACAAAACACCGCTGGTCCTATTCAAGGCGGGCTTGAGGGGAGACTCTAGTTGCCCTAGATGTGGTGCAGACCAGGCCGGACTGCTACACATGCTATGGTCGTGTCCACGGCTGGTGGCATACTGGCTGGTTGTTATTAACAAAATTGAAAGAGCTTATGCATGTACACTCGATAGGAATCCAGTGCTGTGTGTTTTGGGGGAGGTGGATGGGATACCTGTCTCAGAACACTACAACGTGGCAATAGCGAGGTTGCTATATGTGGCACGCAAACTAATAGCGCGAAAATGGACAGATTCGGAACCCCCCACTAGGAGGGAATTTATTGCTCAGACAAGTAATGCATTTAGAAGAAAGTATTTACAGGCGAATGCATGGTGAAAGAACTTTTGAAAAAATATGGTCCGCCTGGATGGCGGTGATATGATTGTTAAGACTCTCAAGTATACTTCGCATAAGGAGTATTGGCGGGAGGGGGGAGGGTGGTATAGTTTTGATTGTGTTGTTACTAGATATGTGAATTGTTACATGATTATTGATATCTACTGTTTCTGTTACATTTTTGAAACTAAATAAAAATAAATGGTTTAAAAAAAAGAACTGGTGCAAGCTGCGATGCTGAACAAACAACCAGAAAAATTCACTGCAGCACTCAGTTACTACCAAAAATGTACACATGCTAATAAGCGTTTATATATGAGGAAAAAAATTAAAAACTTACGGTTTTTTTTTCCAAAAACTCCCGGCTCCAAGACTTCTCCCGAGCCGCACCAATTCTTTGGAATGCTCTACCCCAAAAAATTAGATGTATCCACAACTTAAATAGTTTTAGGCGATCCCTAAAAACACATCTTTTTAGGGCGGCCTATCATGATCCCTAGACAGTCATCTAGACATAGCCTATCCGCTCCGCCTCAAGTGGATCACATATAACGGGTTGTGGCCACTTATTGTGCTCCTATCTGTTCCCCATCTCCTCAAGTTGACTATACTATCATTGCAAATGAGCACCTGTACCTTGTCACCCCCACCTCATTGTTAGATTGTAAGCTCTTATGAGCAGGGTTGCCATTTTTTGCTCCAATTATTGTATTATGTTATGCTTTGTATTGTATTGTTTTTGGCATTGTATTGTATTTTCTAATTGTTTCTTATGATTGTTTAAATGTGAGCTTTGTATTGTGAAGCACTGCGGAATATGTTGGCACTATATAAATAAAAATTATTATTATTATTGTTATTATTATTAATATTCTTATCTTTTTATTTACTGGGGTTCTTGGTACATATATTGGCCAATATCTATTTGCTCATCAACCACTCCACGGTGACCCCAGATCTGATGAGTCCTACGCTGACATCCCTGTGCTCCTTGTCCTCCCTATCCCACTTCTAAGTGGGTGGACACCATCTCAATCTCAGACCACCTGGGGACAATGAGGGTGCTAAGTGTAGCTGTGGAGCCAGCAACTCCACATATTAGACATAAACAGAAAAAAGCTGCACAGCACTCAAGATATAGTGTGAACTGGTGCAAGCTTATTAGCATGTGTACATTTTTGGTAGTAACTGAATGCTGCAGTGAATTTTTCCTGTTTGTTTATTCCAGCATCACAGCTTGCATCAGTTCACACTAGATCTTGAGTGCTGTGCAGCTTTTTTCTCTTTATGTATACATATACCGTATTTTTCGCTTTTTAAGACGCACTTTTGCCTCCCCAAACTGGGGGGGTAAAAGGGGGTGCGTCTTAAAAAGCGAATCTAAAAAAATATGCAATAAAAAAAATAAATAGAAAATATTACCGGGGGAGGGGGCTGTGTGTGCGGCTGCTGAGTGGGGGTGCCGTAGTGTGAGGGGCACAGCTGCACTCCCGGAGCTGCGGGGGATGATCGGCGGTAGCGAGCGGTGGGCGCCGCCATATTCTCTCTGCCAGGCTGCATTCACTAAGCAGTGTGCAGCCGGCCGGTAGAGGTAGAGACTCCAGAATGGCCGCGGGTCTCCGTTATGGCCGCGGCCATTTTGTTGAAGTCTCTCCCGACTGCACACTTAGCAGCAGTGAATGCAGCCGGGCAGAGAGAATATGGCTGCGCCCACCGCTCACTGCCGCCGATCATCCCCCGCAGCTCCGTTCCTGCACCAGAGCCCCCGCTGCAGCGTCGGTCCTCCACTTGTGCCTCTCACCCTCCTGAACCTGCCTCCGGGACCCCCACTAAGCAGCATGTCGGTAAGCCATTGGGGTTCAGAGGAGGGGGAATGGGAAGAGGCACAACAGTTCACAAAAGGGGCAATACACAGGATGGGGGGACATAGTTTCAAGATGGGGGGCATATATAAAGGATGGGGGGCATAATATACTGGATGGGGGGCATAATATACAGGATGGGGGGGCATAATATACAGGATGGGGTCATAATATACAGGATGGGGGGGCATAATATACAGGATGGGGGGGCATAATATACAGGATGGGGGGGCATAATATACAGGATGGGGGGGCATATATACAGAATGGGGAACATATACGGTAGATAAGATGAGGGAATGTATATGCAAGGATGGGGGGACATATTTACAGTATGGGAACATGTATGCCATGATGAAGGATATATATACCAGGATGGGGACATATATACAGGATCGGGACATATATACCTGGATGAGGGACATGTATACCAGGATGGGGGCATATATACAGGATGGGGGCATATATACAGGATGGGGGCATATATACAGGATGGGGGCATATATACAGGATGGAGACATGTATGCCAAGATGAGGGACATATATGCAAGGATGAGGGATATATATACCAGAATGGGGGGGATACATATACCGGGATACCAGGATGGAGGGTTTATGTACCAGGATGAGGGACATATATACTGATTTGTAAGACGGACACTGACATTATAAGATGGACCCCATTTAACATTAAAAAAAAATTTTTTTCTCTTTTTCTTAACCAAATTTGGGGTGCGTCTTATCAGGTGCGTCTTATAAAGCGAAAAATACGGTAGATAGATAGAAGTGAAACACATATGCATTTTTCAAAATCCTCGAATTTCTGATTTTTTTTATATATTTATCTTTGTAAAGTAAGGTTCTTAGTACACACATTGGCCAATAATTGTTTGCCCATTAACCGTGGCAAGGTGACCTTAGATCTGATGGGTCCCTGTCCTACCATGCCACACTTTTGTTTTTCATCACTAAGAGTAAGACGAGTGACAGCCGTGTGCTGTCCATATGCAATACGTTTTTTTTCTCAGCAACTATTAGGCTACGTTCACCATTTATGCGTCGCTATTAATGGCTGCGTAAATGCAGTGAAACGCAGACCCATTACGCATCACAGCAAAAGTAAGAGCTTCTGCAAAAATGCGTTCACGTGGTCCGTAATTTTGCAGATGCGCTTCCACAAAAAGAATGACCATGTCAATATTTTGTGCTTTTCTTCCTGCACTTTTTACTCCCCTCGCCGCTTTGACACCCCACCCCATCCTTGCCTGCAGCTTCTCCTGTGCCCTCTGCAATGATGAAAGAGGGAGCATGTCACTGTTCAGTGCTCCCTCCTTCTCCCCCTCTGCCTGCGCTCTGACATCTCAGCACAGTGGGGTGACATACCTACTGTGCACACTGCTGTGCTGACGTGTGCAAAGTGCAGGACTCTTGCAAGGAGACGAGAGTTGCAGGGGGACCAAAGAGAGGTACTGTTTTATTTTAATCAGTGAGTGCACGGTGACCTAAGGACTTTAAGGGGGTGCATTTTACTATATGGAGGGATGTCAGGCTACACATTATAATATATGGAGGGATATGAAAATACACTCACTTTAATATATGGAGGGATATAAGGCTCCATTTTAGTATACTGTATGCAGGGATATGAGGCTGCATTTTACTATATGAAGGGCTATGAGGCTGCATTATAATACTTGGAAGATAATGTGGGTGCATTATAATAATTGGAGGACTATGGGGGATAATTTATGCTGCAGGACTATGGGATTATAATATATAGAAGACTAGGGGAGTTCATTATAATATATTGTATTGTCCCTATTGGACAAATCATCAATAGATTCTATTTTCAGTACCATCTCTATACTGACGATGCCCAATTATACACCTGTCATGTACCTGGTTCTCAGCTCATGATTTGGAGTGCACCTGCAAGGATTAAATTATCTTCTCTCACTCAATCCAACACTCAACCCCTGTACTAGGCTTAAAAGTGACCATAAATCACAATCCAACACAGACCACACACACCCCAGCTTCGCAACACGCTGCCACCACTCACCAAAGCCCAGAGGGTGATGAATCTCTGAACTATTACTGTCTGCCAATCAACTGGATCACACATTTATAAGCATCCAATATCTGAGAAAGAAAGATGCCACTAACCCGGAGATGATTTCAGTGTTTTTTATTTATTCATTGTTGCTTACATCTAGTGCAGAGAAGGGGAATAGGAGTCTAATCCCTGCACTAGATGTAAACTGTAATTAATAAATAAAAAAGACTGAAATCATCTCCGGGTGAGTACTGCCTTTCTTTCTCCAATAGTGCATGTTGGTATACTTCTCATCACTATGGCGCAGCACCCGGGAGTGTTGGCGGGGCCCAGACTACCACAGCTGCAGAATGCCGAGACCATTTGTCACCAGTAATAAGAAGTCCTAGTGGTGCCCTGTTATTTCTTTTTATTGTCTACACACTTTATAAGACTATGGATTAATTTAGAGCATTCAAGGATCCGATTTATTAAAGTTTTAAGCTTTAATATAAAAATTACAATGCTTACTATAAAAAGATATAAAAGATAAAAATAAAATGGATGTACAGATATGCAAAAAAGGGAGAAAATTACAGAATACCTAAACTCTCCAGTCTTCTGTTTTCTGAGGTAGAAAAGATGAAAATATGGATCACATCAGCTCGAGCAACCCCAATCTGTGAACCAAGACCTCATGGCTTGCAAGCCTTTTTACAGGATTGAGCTTAAGGTCGAATTTCTAGACCTGCCTTTCAATTTTAATATTATAATTTCTGGTCTGTGACTGGACCCTGGCTAATTTAGTACTGAATGCATTACATTTCAAATGATCTTTGTCTTACTGATTTTTTCTGTTCACTAGTGGTCATCTGTCGGTTTCTTTGAAGCTCCCAGAGGTGAGAAAAGCTATAACCTCTAAGCGTATATGTGTGTTTGTGTGTGTAATATATAATATACCTACACACACAAGTGCATCTCAATGAATTATAATATCATCAAAAACTTAATTTCAGTAATTCAATACATAAAGTGAAACGAATATATTATATAGAGCCATTACAAAGAGAATGATATTTTTTAAATGTTTATTTCTAGTAATGTTGATGATTCAGAAAAATTGAATAATTAACACAAAACAATTGCAAAGGCTTACAAGGTGTTTAAAATCGTCCCTTAGTCTGGTTCAGTGGATACAGCAATTTAACGATCTGTGGAGCGCTGGGATCAGGAAGGGTCAGGTAGATTTAAATATTTGTAAAAAGGTTTTATTAACCTCCTACAAGCTACAACGTGCTTCCGCAGCACAGCGTGCATTACCTGATGAAGGCAGCGCAGTGCTGCGGAAACACGTTGTGGCTTGTAAGAGGTGAATAAAACCTTTTTACAAATATTTCCATCTCCCTGACCCTTCCTGATTCTAGCGCTCCACAGACCGTTAAATTGCTGTCTCCATTATCCATACCGGCAGGACCAGCTCTGGACAGGAGGAGAATCTTTAAACATCATTCCTAAACCACAAGACCTGCTGGAAGAAGCTTGCATTCACCACTGAAGGACCTGTGATGATGTATTTCTGGTCTGGTCACATGACCGCAGCATAGATCTCCAGGCTCTGTGGCTACTGTCAGCTGTCCCTGCAAACACCTCCAAGGAGGAGACATAACACTGAGGCGATACACCGCAGTTGTGCAGGGCGTGCACAACCACCCATGGTGAGTGGCCACGCAGCCCCTTCCAACAAATTTCCCTTGTTTAAACTTCCTTTATATGTGCTCCCACCCCCTTTTCTTGTCTTAGTCTGGTTGAGTAGCCTACACAATCATGGGGAAGACTGCTGACTTGACAGATGTCCACAATGCAGTCAATGACACACTCCACATGGAGGGTAAGCCACAAAAGGTCATTGCTAAAGAAGCTGGCTGTACACAGAGAACTGTATCCATGCATGTTAATGGAACATTGAGTAGAAGGAAAATGTGTGGTAGAAAAAGGTGCACAAGCAACCAGCATAAACACAGCCTTGAAAGTAATGTTAAGAAAAGGCCATTCAAAAATTTGTGGCAGATTCACAAGTAGTGGACTGCTGCTGGAGTCAGTGCTTCAAGAGTCACCACACACAGACATATCCAGGACATGTGCTACAACTGTTGCATTCCTTGCGTCAAGCCACTCATGACCAATAGACAACGCAAGAAGCATCTTACCCGGGCCAAGAAGAAAAAGAACTGGACTGTTGCTCAGTGCTCCTAGGTGTTGTTGTCAGATGAAAGTAAACTTTGCATTTCATTTGGAAATCAAGGTCCCAGAGTCTGGAGGATGAGTGGAGAGGCACACAATCTAAGCTGCTTGAGGTCTACTGTGAAGTTTCCACAATCAATGATGGTTTGGAGAACCATGTCATCTGCTGGTGTAGGAAGGAAAAGCAGAGACCTGAAGAAAAAAGGCACACAATAGTGTATTAGGCTGCTTTCACATAACGATTTTCGGTCATCCGATTGTATCCGTTTCAAAACGGATACAATCGGATCCGAAATCGGACCCATGTTCCCCTATGGGAATCGGATGGGAACGGATGTGCCACTATTGGCATCCGATTTTGGCACCATCCGATCCCATCCGATGTAATCACGGGCACAAAATCGTAGCCTGCTACGATTTTGTGTCCGTGACTCACATCGGACAGCCTCGGATCACTGCTGATCCGAGGCTGTCCGATGTGCCCACAGCATAGGAGCCTATGGACATCGGATCTGAGTTCACCTCAGATCCGATGTCGGCTCCGTATCTCCCTGTCTTTCCCTACTCCTGCCTCCTCCATCTTCTTCCCTCTCCTACTCTATATGATGTGCCCCCGCTATTCTATCTGTGTCCCCTGCTCTTCTATCCTCATCTATCCCTATCCTGTCCCCTGTCCTCTCCCTGGGTGTAAAAAAATAAAAAAACTCCTCCGGGAGCATACATTACCTGTCACCGGCTCCAACGCTGCCGCACAATCAGGGCTAAAGGACCTGTGATGATGTAAGAGCCCAGTCACATGACCCGGTCAGCTGACCGGGTCATGTGACTCTGACATCATCACAGGTCCTTTAGCCCTGATCGTGCGGCAGCGTTGGAGCCGGTGACAGGTAATGTATGCTCCCGGAGGAGTTTTTTTTTTTTTTTACACCCAGGGAGAGGACAGGGGACAGGATAGGGATAGATGAGGATAGAAGAGCGGGGGACACAGATAGAATAGCGGGGGCACATCATATAGAGTAGGAGAGGGAAGAAGATGGAGGAGGCAGGAGTAGGGAGAGGCAGGGGACCGCAGGATCCACACGGATCCTGCAGATCGGATGGCTATTTGCCATCCGATTGCAGGGATCCGTATGGATCCGTGCCTCTCCGTGGGATCCCCCTTCAAAGTCGGATCCCACGGACAGGCACAAAATCGTTATGTGAAACCAGCCTTATCTGGAAGACAACTCTAGTATAGGAATGCTATACAGGCTCACCTGTGCAGGTTGTGATCCTTCACAACCCCCTGTTCAAGCATGTGATATCCAAGATATCAGTATTGTCTGGAATGCAGCAGTCCTCCCATGGGCAATAAGTCCAATAAATAGGTAGGAAGGAAAGTGGATATACGAACTGTGCTCCTGCTCCAAATAAAACTATCAATCCAATTTCTTAATACGGTGTTTATTCAACATGTTTCAGGGTTCTAGGACCCCATCATCAGGAAAATACCACACAAAAAGGATGTACATCTCTGTCCATGCAAGCTAAGTATTTATAGACCTGCAATGATGTGTCATTCATCACAATGACGCTGTCAGAGTGGAGTAAGGTCACATGATATTGAATCTATCTGTAAAAAAGTTACCGTAAGCTTGGTACTGACAGATGTTTCTATTGGTTGAATATATATATCTCTTATGTATGTATTGGATAAGTTTAAAAGAATAGAATTATATAGCTTTTTGACAGATTCATTCAATATCATGTGACATTACCTGGTTTAATAACCACATTATCACTGTGCTTGATTGGCCAGCAAACTCGCCTGACCTTAACCCTATAGACAATCTATGGGGTATTGTCAAGAAGAAGATGAGAGACACCAGAGCCAATAATGCAGACGAGCTGAAAGCTAATATCAAAGCAACCTGCGCTTCCATAATAACTCAGCAGTGCAACAGGCTGATCGCCTCCATGCCACGCCTCATTGATGCAGTAATTCATGCAAATGGAGCCCCAACCAAGTATTGAGAGTGATGGGCCCCAGAGCCATGGGGTACTCAGAACCGGGCTTTGGTGCTTCTGGGGAGTCACAGGGGTTGAGACCCGGATCTGTGACCCTGGGTTCAGCGTGAAAGAGTTCTTCAGGGAAGTATAGGAATAGGGTGGTTTAAAGGGAGAATTGTTTGTGATGCCACCTGTGTTGTGGTATGGGTAACCGCCGTTGCTGCAGAATCTCTGGGGACGATGGACATGTATTCCCATGGGTAGAGTGGGTCCCCAGGGCAGTGGATACCAGGATCAACTTGGCTGGGGACTTGAAGGGCAACTTAGAAGGGGACTTGAGCTGTGCTACGCTCGTCCGGGAAACCGAGACGAAGGAACCCTAAAGGCGTCGGCGGAGCTGAAGCGGACCGTGCGCCCGAATCCGGGACTGGTAATACCAGACGGAGGGGTTGTGGTCTAGAAACAGAGACAGGATCTGAACGGCGTAGGATCCAAAGCCGAACCGTTGAACCGGAGGCTGCAAGCTTTATAGGAGCTGTGGCTCACACACCTGGTGTACTCCCAGAGAATTCAGCCAGACAAGGGTCCGGGGACAAGGTACCAGTCGCCCACTAATACCCGAGGCTACTGGATCAGGGTTCTACGCGCAGAGGCGCAGAAAGTAGTGCTGAGGTACAGGACCAGGGAAACGCAAAGACAGGCACACCACCAATGATCTCATACCTCTCGCTGCGATCTCTTAAAGACTACACAGGCCAGAGCTTAACCAAGAGTGTAACATCTATGACCTGTTGAAACTTAAAGCTTGCTGTGAGTAACTCGAGTACAAAATTGCAGAACCATGTGAGACTGTGTTATTCCTGTGGCGACTGCCTGTTAAGGCCACTGAACAAGGTAACGAGGCCTAAATTAATTCCTGCATGCCTAATTGCTTCATCCACTGCCCTGGGGACCTGCTCCACCCATGGGGAGCCACTACATCCCAGCTGCCTGTCCATCGTCCCCAGAGGTTCTGCAGCAGCAGTGTGTGTGTTGAGGATCTTAAACCTACCATCCCCCATCTCCTGACTACTGGCAAACCACACCCTCAGCTTGGGTGCAGTACCCCTCGTGGCATCCAGACCGGCGCCACAAGTGCATTTACTTTACATACTTTTCAGTAGGACAGCATTTATAATTTAAAAATTATTACTTCAGTTGATCTTATAGAATATTCTAATTTTCTGAGACAATGAAATTTGGGTTTTCATTGGCTGTAAGCCATAATTATCAACATTAACAAAAATAAACACTTTAAAAAGATCACTCTGTTTATAATGACTCAATATAATATATGCGGTTCACTTTATGTAATGAAATTCTGAAATAAATTCACTTTTTGATGATATTCTAATTTATTGAGACGCACCTGTATATATTTATTTTGTGTGTGTATGATTTGTTTTCTACAATTGTATAGTATTATTCACATCGTTTTCGCCCCATAGGGGAACATGAACATTTGACTGCTTGATCGCTGGTACAATACACTGCAATAGTTTTCCAGTCTGGTGTATTGTGCCTGTAAGCGATCACCCATTAAAAAGGACTTGTCACCAGGACATAAATGCCCTGATTTTGCATTAATTTTATTTCCACTTCTCATTCATCTGCTCACTTCTTCTAAAAATCTGCCTTGCAGTATTAGGCCCCCTTTACACATCCATATTTCCAGCACATGTGGTATCCATTTTCACAAGTATTGCAGACACGTTCATGCTAATTAAACACAATTGAGATCTTCAGACCTCTATATTTTCACAAGGAGCGTAGCATCCATTAGATGTGCAAATCTTGGCGCTTTGCCATGGCCCTTCCCATTGCCCTGGTGCGGTGGCATTTGGGGTGATGGTTTGTGGGGTTGATGCCAGCTGTGTATTGTCAGCTGATATCAAGTCCTGGGATTAGTACTGGAGAGGTGTCTATTAGATACCACTCCATTGCTAAAATAGTAAGTTAAAAGGCAAAAAAAAACACAAATGTTTTATTTAAAAAAAACACCCCCCAACTCTAGCCTTCATTCACCAATTTATTGCAAAAGAAAAAAAAGCCATGAAGATCTGACATAGTACACTGAATCTAGAAGCAGTTCATAAAAGCAAACCTGAAAGACATAAAAAAAATATTATAGACATAAAGACAAGAGACACCCTCATTCACCAATTTATTCCCCAAAAGAATCCCGAAACAGGTAAGGCGTAGTACACATGAACGCCCCACAATCTTCCTTGACTCAGCCTTCCAGCGTAGGGAGCCTTGGTTCAGAGAAGAAAGCCCCAAAGGCTAAAAGAGAAGCCATTGCCCAACTTCATGCTGCCCTCCATGTGAGCTGGGGCTGTGACAAGTGGTAATGTCATTAAGGTTACCGCACGTCAACAGCGGATAGTGCAGGAGCTGGAAAGCAGTGATGTCAGTGAGGTTACTGCAGGTCATACCTGCCAGGTCACACAGTGGTACATACCTTAGCTGGTTACCAAAAGTAGGGGGTCTCCAATTTTTCTCTCTAATTATTTATCTATCTTTCCACATCTTTTACACATAAAAAAAACATTTACCGTACTTTAGTATCATTCTTTTTTTAAGTATGTGTCACACAGCTGTCATATGGATGTTACACATGTATACACAGATGCCCAAAACAGATCATACAACACATACACTTTTTAAATGTTTGTGTGAATGAGGCCATAGAGATATGGGCCTTTCTTTGGTGCTAATTTTTATAGTCTTTATCAAGGGGAAATGATTCACGGTAATAATACAGTGCCGACTAAAGACGCGACACCAGAGACTCCTGTGAGCACCACCAAAGACCATCATTATTAGCACAAATAAAAACTGGTCTCTTTTGACCTGGTGACAGTTTTCCTCCAAAGGGAATCGGTCAATGGGTTTTTACCCCTCAAACTATTTCTATATGCATGTAATTCAATTACACTTTGTTCCCACAATGCATTTTTGATGCAGAATTTCTGCTCCTAATATATAAATTAGGTTACTTGTGTTTTTCTAGCGTTTGACGATGCAGTTTTGTCTTTTCTTGGTATGTCGTGTTTTAAAGGGCTTATCCAGGAATTTTAGAAAAAAAAGTGCCTTAGCACTAACATGCAGGTAGCTGCCACGTACCTGCCTGTTGTGCCTGACACCAGTCATCGGCGTTCACCCCCGGCATGGAGCGATCACAGAATGCTGCTGGGAACAGCATGGCGGGTAAATAAAACGAAGAGCAGAGGCTTATTTTCTGCTCTGTGGAAGTGGGTGCATAGCTGTCATCACGCTGATTGGCAGCTGGCGCCTAGTTACCTGATTGGGTGAGCCGGCTGTCAATCAGCATGATGTACCTGGTGATGGGTCACCAGCTCTGCCACAGTCCTCTGGAGGGCGATGGTATTGCAGCAGGAATGGCAACACTGCCTACCGGTGGAGCTGAGCCTCCGGGGCAGCATAGAGAAAACGGGCAGCTTGGAGTGGGACTTGAGGCCAGGGTAAGGAGCAGTAAGGCTGGAGACGGACAGAAAATAACGCACACACGCTGAAGAAAGTCTCTTTTATATTTTTTAATGATGGTATGCACAGGTAAAGAAAGATGTCCAGAGTACTGTCGGGTGACCAGGTGCACAGTGAGTCTCCACAGCAAGTGGGTATAAGGCCTCCTCAGGTTCCCTGCTGTCACTGAAGCCCTGTCTGTATGCAACACAACTGGCCTCCTCACTTTCTCTGGTCCTTCTCTCTCTCTCCTCCTGCGCGGTCCACGGGTTACCCTCTCTGATCACTGCTGTGTGATTCCACACTACGGTGTGTGGCTCCCTCTTGCTGGGTACGCAGGGGGACGGATGACTGAAGTCTCCATGGTGTGCTGGGTTTTTCTGCAATCCTAAAGTGTTCCTGCAGGTGTGGATCCACGAAGTCTGGTACATCTTGGGTAAACTTCCACTAGTTCCTCTACTCCCTTGGCTTAGCTCCGTGCCTTCTGTCCCCACTCCTAGGCTTGGTTAACGGCAGAAGGACTACTCCGGGTCACTGGTTTGGGCCTAACCGTGGCACCGATCACCAGGACGTCTTTGCAGCTCTCCTAGCATCTGCACACTCTAACTAACTCCTCCCCCAGCAGCAGTATTTATAGGGGATCTCACCTAAAGTCAGTGAGGCTAGCTCCCCCTACTGTGCTGGCGTGGAAGGTGTTGCATGTAGTAGGTACCTGCTGTGGAAACACAGCTGTGCAGTAGGGTGAGTCTGTGGCTACCTGCGTGAGCAGAGCGCCACACCAACCCCTGTGTTGATGTGCCGGAAGAGGCAAAATCGCCAGAAGGAGCGTTCTCAGACTGCTCCGTGCGCCGTTGTGAACGGTACTGGGCACAACAGGCAGGACGGTCACAGCTACCAGCCTATTAGGCTGGTTTCACCTTTGCGTTTGTCAACGCAGCATTTCGAACGCAGCCAAACGCATGCTCACGTATTCCTATGTTTAACATGGGATTGCATGGTGCCTGCGTTCGGTTGCGCTTGCATTCGGATGCGCATAATTTGTGCGCCCTCCTCCAAACGCAGCCTGTTGCATTTTTTGTGGGTTCACTGGCACCTGTTTTATCAGCAAGTGACCTCAAGCGCACAAAAAATGCATGGATCTCAATGGATCTGCAGTGTCCTCCTCATGACAGTGCAGGAGAACGCTGCAGATCACATTGAAATCTCTTCCCAGTGGCCACTGCTGATCTCCTGGGAGATCAGCGGCAGCCACCAGGAGATCAGCCGGAGCAGCCGCTGATGTCCCGGGCACAGCCGCCGCTAATCTCCCGGCAGTGTCAGCGCGGGAGATTTGAAGACACAGCTGATTGACAGCTGTTTAAATCTCCCGCGCCGACATCACCTCTTCGGTGTCGGCGCAGGAGATTTAAACAGTGGCTGTCATATTAGCTGTTTCTTCAAATCTCCCGTGCCGACACCGTCGGGAGATCAGTGGTGGCCGGGAGGTGGATATCTCTACCGCTGATCTCCACAACCGGCCGCCGCCAAGATCGCTGATTGGTTGGCCGGGCACCATACTGATGTGAATGCATGCGGAGAATCTCCGCCGCGTTCACATCAGTATGGTTGCGTTTGCAATACATTTGTGTCTGCATGCCCTCCGCATGCAGACACAAACGTAAATGTGAAACCACCCTTAGTGCTTCGGCACAATTTTTGTTTTATCCTGGATAACCCTTTAAATAAAGCTGTTTTGTTTGTGATACTTTTCGGTATTTGGCTTTGATAAAACCTTATTGACACAATGTTGTACGGATTACATGCATTTTTTGCGGGTTTACCTCATGGAAACACACTAAAAATGCATATGCATGTTTTTATCTGCAGATTTGTCATATCTATTGCAAGTCGATAGGGCAAATTTGCACAGAAAACTCAGTGGACCTGTAAGGGTGGTTTCACACTGGCGTATACAAATGCAGCACACCAAATGCAGCCAAACGCTTGTGCACATGCGTTCCTATGTTTAACATGGGAACGCATGTGCCTGTGTTTGGCTGCAGCTTGTTACATTTTTTGTGCGGCGCTTGTTTTATCTGCAAGCGTCCGCAAGCGCACAAACCACGCATTGAAGTCAATGGATCCGCAGTGTCCTCCGCATGACAGCGCAGGAGAACGCTGCGGATCACATTGAAATCTCTCCCGGTGGCCGCCGCTGATCAGCTAGAGCCTCCACTGATCTCCCGCCAGTCTCGGCGTGGGAGATTTGAAGAAACATCTGATCTGACAGCTGTTTAAATCTCCTGCACCGACACCGAATAGGTGATGTCAGCGCGGTAAACAGCTGTCAGATCAGATGTTTCTTCAAATCTCCCGTGCCGAAACCGGCGGGAGATCAGCTGTGGCCGGGAGGAGGAGATCTCCACCGCTGATCTCTGCCTCCTGGCCGTCGCCAGCTGATTGGCTGGCCGGGCTGCATACTGAAGTGAACGCATGCGGAGATTCTCCGCTGCGTTCACATCAGTATGGCTGCATTTGCGTCTGCGTGCCATACGCATGCAGACACAAACGCCAGTGTGAAATCAGCTAAGAGAAATTGACTTGCGACATATTTGATACATGCACTGCAGGTCAGTTTATGCAGAGTAATAAAGAAGCCCAGATTTATATAAAAATCATCTACTTCGCTGGAACTGATAGATGCTGCATTTTTGATGCAGCGAAAATATGCAGCGTCAAAATCTCATAGTGGCCAGTTCATTCCTGCATGAATGAGAAATATGTAATTGATGTGATATGTGAATATAGGTAAAGATCTACAAGTATTTGTAGATCTGAAACCTGTTACTCCAAAAACTCCCTTGGCGCTTCCTCTGTCATTCTGGTGATGGCTCTGCCACTTGTGTCTTTTTTTTTTTATAATGTAAAATGTATATGGTGATATGCTTTGAAGCAGAAGCCGCCCAAGCAATAAACATAACGCTTTTACCATTACCCATCTTTAAAAGCCTGAAGAGGATAAAAGAAGTAACAAAAGAGTGAATATATGCATCAGTAGTTTTGAGAATGCAGTGCACTATGTACATGGTGGCAACATCTGAGTTAACTAGAGATACACTAGTGGATGTATTTTAATGCACACACTGCTTCTTTGTGTAGCATCATAGCAAAGTCTAAAAAAATCAGTCAAGATATCAGAAAGAGAATTGTGGACTTGCACGAGTCTAGTATATCCTTAGGTGCAATTTCAGATACCTGGTGCCTCGTTCATCTGTACAATTAATTTTATGCAAGTACAAACAAGATGAGAATGTACAGCCATCATACTACTCTGGAAGGAGACGGGTTTTGTGTCCTATAGATGAATGTGCTTTGGTCCGACATGTGCATATCAACCCAAAACCTTGTGAAAATGATGGTGGACGTTGGTAAGATTGTGTCATTATCCACAGTGAAATGAGTACTGTATTAACGTGGGCTGAAAGGCCACTCTGCCAGGAAGAAGTCATTACTCCAAAAGAAACATAAAAAAGCCAGATTAATTTTTGCAAATGCACACAGGAACAAAGACGTACATTTTTGGAGACATATCCTGTGATCTGCCGAACTAGAATTGAACTTTTTGGCCATAATGACCATTTTTACATATGGAGGATAAAGAGAAGCTTGGAAGCCCAAGAACACCATCCCAACTGTGAAACATGAGGATGGCAGCATCATGTTGTGGTGTTGTTTTTCTGCAGGAGGGATTGGAGTACTTCACTAAATAGATGGCATTCTGAGGAAAGAAGATTATGTGCAATACTGAAGCTACATCTCAAGACAACAGCCAGGAAGTTAACGCTTGGGCGGAAATAGGCCTTCCAAATGGACAATGATCTGAAGCATACTGCCAAACTGGAGTGGCTGTTTTGGCGTGTACTGTTTTGGAGTGGCTGTCACAAAGTCCTGATCTAAATCCTATTGAAAATTTATAGGTAAAGCTGAAAAGGCAGGTGCAAACAAGGCGACCTACAAACATGGCTCGGTTACACCAGGTTCGTCAGGAGGAATGGGCTCAAATTTCTACCAATTATTGTGAGAAGCTTGTGGAAGGATATCCAAAATGTTTGACCCAAGTCATACAGTTTAAGGGCAATGGTACCAAATAGTATTGAAATGTATGTAAGTAACAAAAAGCCTTAAAACATTATTTCTCTCTCTCCCCCATTATTCTGGCATTTGGCAAATATTAATATATATGGTAATCCTAATTGACCTAAAACAGGAAAGGTTTATTCTGATTTCATGTCAGATAGTGAGAACAACATGCATATGTGTCTTTTTATATAGTGCATGTAAACTTCTAGTTTCCAGTGTATATTCATCCTATGCATTTTGCTGGGCTTTTTCAGTCAAATTCCGGGCAGGATCCACCTGAAAAAGATGTGTACATATACCCTCATTTGAGTATTTGGTCACTATTTGTAAGCTAACACCAGAGGGACTGGAAAAATCAGAGGAAATAGAAACACGTCACCACTTCTGCCTTTATCGATCTACGACTGGTGTGGGCTTACAAATACTGAGGTACAAAACTCACCAAATACTGAATGTGTGCACATACCCCAAGTGGCTTTGGAAAACTCCCAATGAAAAAAAGAAGTACGTCACATCTTTGAGGTACAGTAGATTCCTCCAGGAATTTCTCCAAATATGAATCATCATTATTAATAATTACTATTAGGCATTGCTTAGGCAGCGTCAATATATCTGACTTTACTTACAAACATTATAATTTCTCCCCCCTTTGAGGCTCACAATCTAAATCCACACAAACATGGGGAGATCATATAAACAGCTTGTAGATATTGTCTTTGGTGGTATTTGACCCAGGACCTCAGTGCTGCTAAAGCCATTGTGCTAATTACTGAGCCATTGTGCTGCTCAAGTCAAAATTCAACATAAAGAGCACCATAGAAAAAATAAATGAAAAACTCTTCAAAACTGTTTCAGTAAAAGAAAAACATTTCAAAAAAGTGTTTCATGGAGAAGTTTTCATTAGAAAAACTGGTCAATTTTCTTAGCCTCCCAAAAGCACAATATGACCATGTCCTTACATTTCTGGCACTGCTATAGGCAATGAGAGGCCACCTTTATTAAACTGGCTGTGCCACAAAGGGTGCTTCCCTCACATGTCCGAGTTTCGTCTGAAGGAATTGTGAAAGCTGCAGCCCATCGATGGCTATTCATGTAATACAACAAATTAATATGACTAACAGGGGACCAAATGCCGACATTAAGATATTCTCCTCTTGATAAAAGGTCAGAATCATAGTCTAGTTCCAATGGGACTGGTGTCTGGAACACTAGTCTTAGTAAGTCTCCCCTATATATTCCATGGAGTCCATATATAAGATCATGGATCAGAGTCCATAAAATCTCTGCAATTATATGAATGAAACACTACAGTGAAGGAAATCAGTATTTGATCTCTTGCTGATTTTGTAAGCTTGCCCTCTGACAAAGATGAACAGTCTATAATTTTAAGGGTAGGTTAATTTTAACAGTGAGAGATAGAATATCAAAAATGAAATAAAAAAATCAAATGGCCTAAATTATTTAAATAATTTTCACATTCTGAAGAGAGAAATAAATATTTGATCCGCTACCAACCAGCTGTCTTAAATTATCAACTGTATAAAATACTCTTGTCCACACACTCAACTAATCCAGTCAGACTCTAACCTCTACAACATTGGCAAGGCCAAAGAGCTTTCTAAGGATGTCAGGGAAAAGATCCTAAACCTGTACAAGGCTGGAATGGGCTATAAAACCATAAGTAAGACACTGGGTGAGAAGGAGACAACTGTTGGTGCAGTAGTAAGAAAATGGAAGAAATACAAAATGAGAGTCAATTGACATTGATCTGGGGCTCCATGCAAAATCTCACCTCGTGGGGTATCCAGTATCATGAGGAAGGTGAGAGATCAGCCTAAAGCTGCATGGGGGGAACTTGTTAATGATCTCAAGGTAGCTGGGACCACTAAACCATTGGTAACACATTATGCTGTAATAGATTAAAATCCTGCAGTGCCCGCAAAGTCCCACTGCTCATGAAGGCAGATGTGCAGGACTCCAAACAATAATGAGTAGTCCACACTGATGAATGCGATTAGTAACCGCATTCATCCACCATCAGAAACTCTGCAAGAAATCAGTGCACAAAATCCGCACAGGAATGACACAAAAAGCTCTCTGTTTATAATAAGTATTTTTTCCAGTTTATAGCAAGTGCTATCAAAAAAGTATCAAAAACAGGGCTATTGGTCTGTACGTTTTTTTGCAAAAAATATACGCAAGCTGCCTCACCTCTGTCACGGTTGCCCTGACCGAGGCAGTCCCTAGCTGATGTGTGCATTTAAAACCTGAGTGTGTGAACATACCTCCATCCAGGCTCCAGCCAGGACTCCACTCTGTGGGCTTTTTACCTGTGAAACAGCTTGTGTGTGGACTACTCATAGGGGAAGGGGGGGTCACTTCCCTTTCCTGCGAACAGGAGAAATACATTCACCAAAAAATAATGAGTAGTGCACACTGATGAATGCGATTAGTAACCGTATTCATCCACCACCAGAAAATCTGCAAAAAATCAGTGCAAAAATCCGCACAGGAATCACACAGAAAGCTCTCTGTTTATAATAAGTATTTTTTCCAGTTTGTAGCAAGTGCTATCAAAAAAGTATCAAAAACAGGGCTATTGGTCTGTACGTTTTTTGCAAAAAATATACGCAAGCTGCCTCACCTCTGTCACGGTTGCCCTGACCGAGGCAGTCCCTAGCTGATGTGTGCATTTAAAACCTGAGTGTGTGAACATACCTCCATCCAGGCTCCAGCCAGGACTCCACTCTGTGGGCTTTTTACCTGTGAAACAGCTTGTGTGTGAACTACTCATAGGGGTTTTGCAAAAAACGTACAGACCAATAGCCCTGTTTTTGATACCTTTTTGATAGCACTTGCTACAAACTGGAAAAAATACTTATTCTAAACAGAGAGCTTTTTGTGTGATTCCTGTGTGGATTTTGTGCACTGATTTTTTGCAGATTTTCTGGTGGTGGATGAATGCGGTTACTAATCGCATTCATCAGTGTGCACTACTCATTATTGTTTGGTGAATATATTTCTCCTGTTCGCAGGAAAGTGACCCACCCTTCCCCTATGAGTAGTTCACACACAAGCTGTTTCACAGGTAAAAAGCCCACAGAGTGGAGTCCTGGCTGGAGCCTGGATGGAGGTATGTTCGCACACTCAGGTTTTAAATGCACACATCAGCTAGGGACTGCCTCGGTCAGGGCAACTGTGACGGAGGTGAGGCAGCTTGCGTATATTTTTTGCAAAAAACGTACAGACCAATAGCCCTGTTTTTGATACTTTTTTGATAGCACTTGCTATAAACTGGAAAAAATACTTATTATAAACAGAGAGCTTTTTGTGTCATTCCTATGCGGATTTTGTGCACTGATTTTTTGCACATGTGCAGGACTGTCTGAAGTTTGCCAAGAAACACCTTGATGATTCTGAGAGTGATTGGAAGAAGGTGCTGTCGTCAGATGAGACAAAAATTGATCTCTTTGAAATTAACTCAACTTGCCGTGTTTGGAGGAAGAGAAATACTGCCTATGTCTTAAAGAGCACTGTCCCCACAGTCAAGCATGGCGGTGGAAACATTATGTTTTGGGGGTGTTTCTCTCCTAAGGGCGCAGGACTACTTCACCCCATCAATGGGACAATGGATGGAGCCATGTACCATAAAATCCTGAGTGACAAAATTTCACCCTCCACCAGGACATTAAAAATGGGGTGTGGGTGGTTCTTCCAGCAAGACAATGACCCAACACATACAGCGAGACCACCAAAGGAGTGGCTCAAAAAGAAGCACATTAAGGTCATAGACTGGCTTAGCCATTCTCCAGACCTTAATCCCATACAAAACTTATGGAGGGAGCTGACGCTCCGAGTTGCCAAGCGACAGCCTCAAAATCTTAATGATTTAGAGATGATCTGCATAGAGGAGTGGACCAAAATTCCTCCTGACATGTGCGCAAACCTCATCATTAACTACAAGAAACATCTGACTGCTGTGCTTGCCAATAAGGGTTTTGCCACCAAGTATTGTCTTGTTTGCCGGAGGAATCAAATACTTATTAGTATCTGCAAAATGCAAATACATTTATATAATTTAGACAATTTGATTATCTGGATTTTATTTTTTATATTCTATCTCTCACAGTTAAAACTAACCTACCCTTAAAATTATAGACTGCTCATGTCTTTGTCAGTGGGCAAACTTACAAAATCAGCAAGGGATCAAATAATTATTTCCTTCACTGTACGTTTATAGCGCTCTCTCAAATTCAGAAGCAGGCCTTCTCCATTGCTGTAACTCCTCTCAAAATCAGCACAGCGCTCATGATTTCTAGTGACCGAGAACTGATTATCTCACTGTCAGTATTCAAGCAACATCCTGATAATGAAATGTACAGATAATCCCTGGGAGCATGTGAATTACCATGGTAAAGACACTTGCCATTACCCTGTTTGTTTATAAAGTAAAGGCCCCGTCTCAAGCTTCAATGGTCGAACGATCCGATCAACCAACTGACTTGACCTAGATCGCGTGAACCACGTTCAATGATCGCTAGTGAAGCGTCACACATATAGATCTTATTAACGACGCAGCAACGATTCTGCAACAAACAAACAATACTTGCGGTCATTAGCTCACCTACGTTCTTCACTTCTCAATAGGCCAGGTCGTTAACTACATCGTTATCGAGGTGTCACACACACCCATGCTGCAGGTTGGACAAATGCTCATCATTTGGTTTAAGGTCCGGTTCACAAACCTCCCATCAAAGATCTGCCCGATTATCATTGATTGGATGTACACGTCACACTGAGCGATGTCGTTACGACGTCGTTAGAACGACTGAAAACCCGTGACGGTTCAACGATATTGTAGTGTGTGACGGGGCCTTAAAGAATTATATAGTCGTTGCTCTAAAGGCCCCGTCTCCCGCTTCAATGCTCGAACGATCCAATCAACGATCCGACTTGACCTAGATCGCTTGAACGACGCTCAATGATCGCTAGTGAAATGTCACACGTATAAATATCGTTAACCACACAGCAATGATTCTGCGAAAAGCAAACTATACTAGCGGTCGTTAGCTCGCCTACATCCTTCACTTCTGAATAGGCGAGGTCTTTGACGACATCGTTATCGAGGTGTCACACACATCAATGCTGCAGGTTGGACGAACGCTCATTATTTGGTTTAAGATCCAGTTCACAAACCTCCCATCAACGATCTGCCTGATTATCGTTGATCAGATGTGTAGCGCCCTGTGCCAGGTAAGCCACAGAACCAACTAGTATACTAAGGGATTTCTACATGTGGTATCCACGTACACACAACATCTTCCACTCCAGGCCTGTAGGGGGAGCACCACTGGTTGCTGTTAAGCCAGATCCCCTATAAATACAGGTGGCAGAGTTAGCCAGAGTGTGCAGTCACTAGGAGAACTGTGCTGATCAGCTCAGAGCCTAGTGAGCAAAACTGGTTACTGGAGCCATGCTAGGCCCGAAACTAGTGCACCGTCAGAGCTAGTGTGAAGGTCTAGAGAGTGAGGACCGAAGGCAGAGGCGAGGAACAGTACAGCGGGGGCAGAGGAGCCATACCGGCTCACCCCAGGAGAACACGGGTCACTGGAGTCTGAGTCTGCAAGGGAGAGATTAGCCCAGCAGAGAATCCCAGTACACTGTGGAGGCTTAGCTGCCAGGACACCCGCAGCACTCACCTTTTGAGAGCCAGGAGCCGCAGAGAGGTAGCGGTAGCCAAGCGAGAGCCCTCAGTGCAGCAACACGGGTGAGAGAGAGACAAGAGAGGTCAGGCCTGGTTTCACACACGCCAGACTTCAGGACAACAGAGTAGGGCGAGGAGGCCTATAGCCACTCAGTGTGGAAATCCCAAAGTGCAATCTTCAACCCTGGAAGTGTACCTGTGAACCACCAGTAAAAAGGTACAGAAAAAGACTTCCTTGTGTGTGTGTCCATCCTTCCAGCCTGTCCCACACAGCGACGACTGTGCTACCCTATTCCACCATTCTACCCTTACAGCCCAGGGACCCCGCTCTACCTGTAGGGAGCTACAACACCTTGCTGTCACCCATCACCCGGGAGGCCCCAGCAGCCATCACCGGATCTACAGGTGGCGTCACAACATACTTCTATAAACTCATCCCTGTAAATACCCCTTTTTGTTGTCACCCAAGGGCACAGACTCTGGCACCGACCACCCGTCACATCCCTGCACCCAATCGCCCGAGATCGGAGTACCCAGACCCTTGTGGGCCACACAAATGTACGTGTCACACTGAATGACGTCGTTACGACATCGTTAGAATGACTGTAAACCTGTGATGTTTCAACGATATTGTTAACGATATCGTAGTCTGTGACGGGGCCTTAACTTTATATTATGTGTCACTTTCGCAAAATAGAACTCTACATTTTCCCCCAAACCAATATATTCATGTCATGTTCTCCATTTACTGTCCAGTGGAAAGTATGCGTTTGGTAGCAAATCCCAACAAATGCTACCTATGGAAAGCCCTGATGTACGGTATGCTGCTGTATAGGCATACAGTGTCATGCTGTTGGCAGCGGGTTATTCAGGATACTCTCCAAGCATGTGACAACAGAGCTTCTTTATTCAGCAACAAACAGGAACAAATATGATAAGCTTAATGAATCAGGAATAAAACATATCTTATGTGTCTCAGTCTCTGTGCAGCATCTTGCAGCAGCTCTTTTCATAGACAGACACAGGAAACTAGGTACAGTCACATGCTCTTCCTGTGTGAGCCTCTGGGAGTTTTTTTGTTGTAACTTTATCTACTATGTACAAATCTGGCAACTAAACACTCATAACAAAAATGGAGCTGTTGCATTAAACATATTCCAACACATGCAATGTCAGTAAGGTCCCATTGTAAAAATAAAGTACAGTATAATGATCGGTGTATATATTTTGTAGCGGTCGTCTGTATTGGAATGCAAGTCTGGGTAAAAACTAAAAAAGGTATACAACGGACAAATGTTAGGCCTCCATCAGGTGAGTGATTGTGGAAATGGTTTAGTAGTTATTCCCTAAAAAAAGCAATAGTGTATTTCCCTATCCATAACATAGGGGATAACATGCTGATTGCTGAGTGTCCGACCGCTGAAACCCGCAGTGATCCCGAGATCGGTGCTTTGGTTACCAAAGAACAGAGCTCTGCAGCCCTGTTGTTAATGCAGAGAAGTTCTCCTACTTGGCTTCCTGCTCCATTCGTGGTCTGTGCGACTGCCGAGTTCAGTGCTTGCCTATTTCTGGCAGTCTTATAGACAATGAATTGAGCAGAGACCAAGCACGAGCACTTCTTTCCATTTAGAATAGGGCTGCAGAGCTCATGTCCTCAGGGGAGCTCTGCAGCCCCGTCCTGAATGGAGAAAAGTGCTCTGATCGGCCTCCTCTCCATGCATGGTCTGAGCGACTGCCGAGTTCAGTGATCGGCTATATCTGGCAGTCTCACAGACAATGAATGGGGTGAGGCCGATCAGAGCACTTTTCTCCATTTAGAATGGGGCTGTAGAGCTCCCCTGAGGACATGAGCTCTGCAGCCCCATTCTAAATGGAAAGAAGTGCTCATCGCTTGGTCTCTGCTCCATTCATTGTCTATAAGACTGCCAGAAATAGGCAAGCACTGTGCTTTATAGGCAGATATTCATAAATACAACCCTGGATGGTTTTGTACAATGTAAAATCTTTTTATGATGAAGTTCCACTGTTTCTTTTCTAACACAATGTGAACTGACCTGCGTTGCGTATGAGTCGCCCACCAGGGCTGTGGGGTACTCAGAACCGGGAAGTTCAGGGATTCTGCGGAGTCATGGTGTTGTGACCCGGCTCCGTGACCCTGGGCGAGGTCAATAAAAGAGGAAACAGTTTATGGGAATTTTACATGACGCCACCCGTAGTTTGCGGCTATGGGTAGCCACAGCTGCAGTCGGGACCTCTGGGGATGATAGGTGTTAGCAGCTGTGAAGTTGAGCCCTCCACGGGCAGACCTGGTCTCCAGGGCAACTGTGGAAGTAGTGAAGAGCAGGGGGTTGCAGGGTTCTTTCGCAATCAGGCAGCCTCCGGCTGCCAGCTGCAGGGAATCAGTCTGTCTCCTCCCCATTGTGGCAATAAGAGTCTCATACAGTACAGACCTTTTACGGGTTTACTTTCCTGCTCGGCAGACGACACAGCTTACAACACAGTCAGTACAATAACAACTCTGGTGTGGTCTAGGGAGCCGGGATGGTCGTCTGCAGCACCCCCTTTCGTGTTCCTTTCGGGTTTCTACAGTCTATTCCACATGCTAGCTACAATCTAGCGGTCACGGGCTTTCAGTGGGTAACCCCTCCGGGTCCCCTAGCCCTAGCATGACGGCCTTTTCCTGGGAAGCTTGGGTCTCGGGACACAAAGACCTGCACCCCGCCGGGGTTCGTGGTTGGGGCATAAAGCTTCCCTGTCACTTCAGCAGAGTGTGCACTCTGGTTTTGGCCCAGTCCTTTGGTGTCCCCGCTGACCCAGGCACACCTGGACTCCTTGCTATCTTTCCTCGGTTTACAGCCTGGGACCTGGGCTAGCTTTACGGTGGCACAGGCCGCTGAGTCCGGGAACTCTCAGTCCAGTTACGTGGTGTCCGTGTGTCTCCTTTCACTCCTCTCCTCCTCACTCGCTCTCCTCCTCTCTCCCCTCACTCTCCTTTCCCTTGGTGTTGTGCATTCCTTTTTGTTGTCTTGGTACCTCCCCTAATTGGGTGCTTCCCTAACTTTCCACCCTTCACCTGGCTCCTCTCGCTATCCCGTTGCTGGACCTGGAGTGTGTTAGGTGTGTGTGGGATGACCGATTTACCAATCCCAGCTGCTGCGCCATCTAGTGGTAACCGGTCTGTAATGTCCACACGATATGAGGCATTCACAAGGGTAAACTTTAAAGGGAACCTGACCTCTACAAATGACCCCCAGCCTGTTTTAACTTGTCCCTGCACCATAGTAATCCATTTGTAACTATCCCTTTCTGTCCCTAAAGCGCTATGTGAAAGTTTATAAAAGTAGTTTATTCACCTGTTATTCTGCAGCTTCTCATTATATGAGAAGCCGCAAAAGGCGGGCTTGTGTGGCTCTCCCCGCCGGCGGGTGTAAATTATGCACGTGGGCGTGCTTTACAGCAGAGACATTGCTTGTCCTGCAAGGGGGCGGTACAGACGATATGACGAAAATCGCGTCATATCGCGTGTACCGCACCCTTGCAGGACAAGCAATGTCTGTGCTGTATAGCACGCTGCCGGCAGGGAGAGCCACATAAGCCCGCCTTTTGCGACTTCTCATTATATGAGAAGCTGCAGAATAACAGGTGAATAAACTACTTTTATAAACTTTCACATAGCGCTTTAGGGACAGAAAGGGATGGTTACAAATGGATTACTATGGAGCAGGTTAAAACAGGCTGGGGGGTCATTTGTAGAGGTCAGGTTCCCTTTAACTGTACATTATTCTTCCATCTTCTCGCACACCAGAAAACTTTATCCATTACAATTCATGCTCAAAACCTACAACTTTTCCCTTCACCTCGCCAAACAGACCTACTTCACCACCCTGATCTCCTCACTAGCCAACAACTCAAAGAAACTCTTTGACACCTTTCACTCTCTCCTCATTCCTAAAGTGCAGGCTCCTATCACTGACCTCTGTGCTGATGATCTGGCCGCTTACTTCACAGAGAAAATAGAAAATATCCGTCAGGAAATCAGCTCCCAAACTTCAAGTGTTTCTACTCCCATCTGTCCCCACATCCCCTCTGGCTCACTCTCCATTTTTGACTCAGCCACAGAAGAAGAAGTCTCTGGGCTCCTCTCGTCCTACTACATGCACCTCTGACCCCATTCCCTCACACCTACTACAGACCCTCTCTCTAGTGGTCACCACTCACCTAACCACAATCTTCAATCTCTCCCTCTCTACTGGCATCTTCCACTCCTCCTTCAAACACTCTATTATTACTCCACTGCTAAAGAAAACATCCCTTGACCCATCCTGCACAAATAACTACAGACCTGTCTCCAATCTCCCCTTCATCTCAAAACTCCTGGAGCGCCTGGTCTACTCCCGCCTCACTCATTACCTCGCCACTCACTCTCTTTTAGATCCATTGCAGTCTGGCTTCCGCCCCTTACATTCTACAGAAACTGCCCTTATCAAAGTGACCAATGACCTTCTGACAGCAAAACATAATGGTGACCACTCTCTGCTTATCCTTCTTGACCTCTCTGCAGCTTTTGACACTGTTGATCAACATCTCCTACTCTCTATGCTGCACTCCATTGGCATCAAGGACACGGCTCTCTCCTGGTTCTCTTCCTATCTTTCTGACCGCTCTTTCAGTGTATCATTCTCTGGCTCCACTTCCTCCCCTCTTCCCCTCACTATTGGGGTCCCTCAGGGTTCAGTCCTTGGACCTCTTCTCTTCTCTCTCTACACAGCCCCAATCGGACAAACCATCAGCAAATTTGGCTTCCAGTACCATCTCTATGCTGATGACACACAACTATACACTTCAGCCCCTGACCTTTCTCCTGCTCTAATACAGAACACCAATGACTGTCTAACCGCAGTCTCCAATATCATGCACGCTCTCTATCTGAAACTCAACCTTTCCAAAACTGAACTTCTTCTGCTCCCACCCTCTGCCAATCTCCCTAAACCTGACATCTCTCTCTCGGTGTGCGGCACCACGATAACGCCCAGTCAGCAGGCTCGCTGTCTCGGTGTTATGATGGACACTGATCTTTCCTTCACCCCATATATACAATCTCTCAGCTCCTGTTGCTTGCACCTGAAAAATATCTCCAGAATTCGCCCTTTCCTCACCATGTAAACAACTAAAACCCTCTCCGTGGCCCTGATTCATTCCCGCCTTGACTACTGTAATTCTTTATTAGCTGGCCTCTCCCACAGTAAGCTTTCCCCTCTCCAGTCTATCCTCAATGCAGCAGCCAGGATCACCTATCTAGCAAACTGTTACTCAGATGTTTCTGGTCTGTGCCAGTCACTGCATTGGCTACCCGTACACTATAGAATCCAATTCAAATTGCTCGTTGTCACCCACAAAGCTATTCATGGTGCGGCACTTCCTTACCTCTCCACCCTCATCTCTGTCTACCACCCCACCCGTCCCCTTCGTTCTGAATGTGACCTCAGACTAACATCAGCATTAATCCGAACCTCCCATTCCCGACTCCAAGTCTTCTCTCGAGCTGAACCAATCCTCTGGAATGCTCTACCCCAAGAAATTAGGACTATCCACAACTTGCATATGTGGCGCCCCTGCGGGTATGCGCCACAGAGTGGTATTGCATTTAACATCTATATGTAATATATTGTAAGTTGCTAGGTTAGGATTTAATGCTTATGGAGTCTATTTTTAGCACTCACTTAGGACCGCACCACTTAGTGTAGGGGAAACTGACTTTATGGTAGGTTCCACAGGTGGTGGGCGGAGCTTAGGATAGAGTTAGAGTGACAGTTAAGATTTTACCTCAGACGGCTTGGGAAGGCAGACTGTGTGGTCATGCCTGGCGGCTCAGCTGAGTAGAGGGTACCCCATCTTTATGAGGGGGCCCAGGACAGATGGCAACGGACCAAGACTGGTAGGAACCAGCTGGTCATGTTGAGGGTTCACAGGTGACACGGACAACCGAGGCAGCCAGGAGTTCAGCCCTGACTGCGAAGCCGACGAGCTGCAGGCCCAACCAGACCGGGTTGCTGACAGCACCACAAGTTACCTCACCCCTCATGCCCAAAAGACGGTCCTACACTAGTGAGGAAAGACTGAAACCCGGTGTCAAGTGGGAAACTTGTGCGTTCCTGCTGTTCCCATTTGGACTGGTAATAGTCAATTTAATCCTACTAGACACAGACTGCAGGACTGGCGGGTGAGCTCTTCAAAGGTGGGAAAGACAGAGAAAGATCTAGAAAGAGAATAGAAACCCTGAAAGACAGAGAGAGAACATCTAAAGACTCCTTAAGAGAAATCCTGAGTTGGTAACAACACCCTAAATCAAACTGTACCGTGTATTGTTATGCCATCAGCCGGTACCGAGTAAAGCAAAGTTAAACAAGAATTGGTTTCTGTTATTCTTCCTGCCGCAGCTCAAAGGACTTAACATCATCAACATCAACAGCAGAAGGGTAAGAACTGCACCACCATTACCATCACTGTCCTCCCTCACCGTCTCACCACCATCATAGCTGCCCTGAGGTAAAGCTCCACCTGTGGGGAGCTGTACCACACACTGCTGCCCCCTCCATCACCTCAGCGGCCGGCTGGCAGCGCCGGTACCACCTTACCGGACTCTACAGGTGGCGTCACGTTCCCCTGTAAATAACCCCTTTCACCCCCACCGTTTACCATTAACACCTGGTATAGTTGTTCGCCAGGGCACGGCACCGGGGATACCGACCACCCGTGACATCCCACACAGAAGCCCCGGTGACCGAGTACCTCATGCACCCCAGCTCTGGTCGAAACACATAGCTTCAGACGCTCCCTAAAAACACACCTCTTCAGGGCGGCCTATCCTTCTCCCTAACAGTAGTCACCTAAACATAAGATATTCACTGTTATAAGCCCCTGTACTTTGTGTTCCTATCCCGTCTTAGATCGTAAGCTCTTTCGAGCATCCTCATTTTTTGCCTTTTTATTGTATTTCCTACGTTGATTCTATGTTTATTGTATGTAACTACTGTTCTGTATTACCTACCATTCTGCATCGTATATTTTTCTTATATGTACCATTGTACTGTAAAGCGCTGTGGAATATGTTGGTGCTATACAAGTAAAGTTTTATTATTATTATTATTATTATTCCATCTTTCTCCATCATATCACATAGCAGTCTTTCATCAGCATGCTCCAAACTGAAACTGAAACTTAACTTCCCACCTCCTTCTTATCATTCCCCATGATACACCAGACCTAGTTTTCTTAGGCTGGTTTCACACTACGGATTTTTCAGATCTGATGCTGTCCGATCAAAATCGGACAGCATCGGATCCGAATTTGGCCCCGTGCAGCCTTATGGGCATCGGACCGAATCGGATGTGCACTAAATGCCATCCGATTTGGTACGATCCGATTCTGTCCGATTTTTTTATCGGTGCAAAAATCGGAGCCTGCTCCGATTTTTGCACCGAAAATAAAATCTGACAGAATTGGATCGGACTAAATCGGATGGCATTTAGTGCACATCCGATCCGACCCGATCCCTATAACATGGGGCCCTATGGAGAAGGGTCCGAGGAAACATCTGATGTCTCCTCGGACCCGATTTTACTGTACTGAGCATGCTCAGTACAGTAAAACTGCTCCTAACTGGGAGCACAAGGGTTAAAAAAAAAAAAGGTTTATGCTCACCTCCCCCCGAGCCCCCGCCGTCTCCCGCTGTCTTCCTGCAGGCTCCCGGTGGCTCCCGCAGGCTCCCGGTGTCAGCAGAGGTCTTCTTCTGCTGTACAGGGCCTGCCGTGATGTCACAGTCATGTGACCACGGGTTACCATGGTGGAATCCGTGGTCACGTGACTGTGACATCACCGCAGGTCCTATACAGCAGAGGAAGACCTCTGCAGACACCGGGAACCTGCAGGAGCCCCCGGGAGCCTGCAGGAAGACAGTGGGAGACGGCGGGGGCTCGGGGGGAGGTGAGCATATTTTTTCTTTTTTTTTTGCCCGGAGGCTACGATTTTATGCCGGAATCGGATGCCTATTTGGCATCCGATTCCAGGCATCAGAAGGGAGCCGATGCTGTTCGAATTTATCTGACATCATCGGCTCCCTTCAAAATTGTAATGTGCAAGTAGCCTTAGAGACAGATCTAATTATTGTACATTACACGGTCCACAGGGGAGCCACACGTGGTACATATCTGCAGCCTGGCACCTTCTCTTATGGGTGCGCTGAGATTTATATGTAGATTTTCACTATGGGTAAGAATGCATGGAATCCTCCACTTCAAAAGGAAATACCATTGAAAACAAGCTTTATTTCACACTGGACACCAATACAGACACACAATAAGCTAAGTTACATGATCAAATTATCACCAAAAGCTCACGGTGGAAACATAGGGAAGGCTATTCCAAAAACTGCTCCTGACAAGGCGCCATCTCCCCAGCAGGGGGCGCAGCACAGTACGCACTGTATGGGCAGACTGCAGTGTATGGATACTGACGACAGAGGGCGCAGGAAGAAGTGCTGGGATCCTGAACGCGAACGGACAGCCTGAGGTGTCTTGGCCTCTTCCAGCCGCCGTAGAATGACGTGTACGTGACCCAAGAGGTTTCTATTTCAGCACCACAGACATGTCTGCCGACTGGGAAGAGATCCGCCGGCTGGCGGCAGACTTCCAGAGAGCCCAGCTCAGCGATACTGTGCAGAGGTGAGCGGCCTTCTGGATCTATCCGTGTACACAGCACAGCTGGGGCAGCCCTCCCTAATGCTACACAGCATTGTGCCCTCTGCCTGTGATGTGCCAGCTGGTGTGGACCTGCAGGAGCAGGGATGGTGTGAGGCTTCACCTCTGCAGAGACCACTCCACAGCTTTACTACAGGCAGCAGCAATCACTGAGCTCCATAGCAGTGATGACATCACGACACAACACACGTGTCTGCTGCAGCAATCCTGCTCTGCCACTGTAGCTTAGTGATTGACATCACGACTACAACACACGTGACTGCTGCAGCCAATCACTGAGCTCTGCCACTGTAGCTTAGTGATGAATCACACTACAACACAGTACTGCTGACCCAAATCACTGACCTGCACTGTAGCTAGGATTGACATCACACTACAACACACGTGACTGCTGCAGCATACTGACTCTCCACTGTAGCTTAGTGATTGACTCACGACTCACACACTGACTGCTGCAGCCATCACTGACTCTCACTGTCTTAGTGATTGGCTGCAGTGATGTGCACTGTATTCTTTGTCACTGCTGCAGCCAATCACTAAGTTCAGTGCATGTGCAGTCTATAATGGCTGAGCTCTGTTATTGGCTGCAGTGATGTGCACTCTATTGTTTGTCCCTGCTGCAGCCAATCACTTAGCTTGGCCATTGTCCATGATGCAAGCACTGAACTTAGTGATTGGCTGCTGCGTTGACATCACGACTACAGCACACATGACTGCTGCAGCCAATCGCCATCAATGACCAAGCTCAGTGATTGGCTGCAGCAGTGATCTGTGTGCTAGTCCTCATCACTGCAGTCTGTAATCCGAGAGCAGCACGGCAGTGGAGAGTTGGCTCAATTTATTGCTTTGTCCCTTCTTCATCTTATGGAAGAAAGTGTCAAAAGCGGAGACTCCCTTGAATGATGCGATGTGTCTTTACTGGTAGACTAGTAAAGAATACACGGCTTCTAGCAGTGTCCTGCTTGTTTAGGCTGGTTTCACACTGCGGTCAGATCAGATCAGGTCAGGTCAGGTTTTGTGTTTCAAAACCAGGAATGTCTCCAAAACTCAGAACAGGTGTCAATCTTTCAATTCTAGTTTTTCTCTGCAAGTTCCTCTCCTGGTTTTGAAACACAAAACCTGACCTGACCTGACCTGATCTGACCGCAGCGTGAAACCAGCCTTAGTTGGTGCACCCAGACTTCAGTGCTATATGCATTATGTAGGGAAGAGAGTGGGGACACGTTCTCCATCCAATGGCAGCACTACGTTCTCTAAATCCAAAAGATGTTCTAAAACCCCACGCCTGATGTAGAGCTGCTTATGTAGATTATAACATTGTAGGTAATCTGTAGGTCCGTGCTGTTGATTTATAATCTTTAGGGTATGGTCATGTGGATATTTTAGGTTGAAAAGGCCATGTTAAAAGAATAGCTTCTACAACAACAAAAATATAACCTGGTTTTGGGGTATTTTTCATTTTTTTTCTTCATGCTGCAATCTTAACATAAGGGTGCCGTTACACGTCGCGCTATCGCAATGCAACATCAATAAAAAGTCACGTGTGGTAGTTGCGGTTGATATCGTTCGTGCATTGTGTCGTGTAAATGGGCAATGTGACGGGAAAAAATCGTAGGTATGATATTGCAAGAAGATTGTGCAAGCCCTTCAACCGTACGATATTGTATATGCGATGTGGCATGATCGTGCTGCGTGACGGCGCAACTACGATTTGGAGCGCAACTTCCCCTATTCACTCCAATGTTAATGCTCGGTCCCTGGGTTGCTCATACCCAGGGCACAAAAGTTGTGCACAACATCGTAGTTGTGTTGCCTGCCGATATCTCCCTGTGTGACATTTACTATGCGATCTTGGACAAATGCCAAAAACGTGCGTGGTCCTGTGAAATTGTATGCAATATCGTAACGATATCGCGACGTGTAACGGTACCCTAAGGGTGTCTTCACCATAATGAAACAGATTTGCTTAAAGCGCACCTGTCACCTGTTTTGGAGGTTGTAAACTCTGCCCACCACCTTTACCATAATTTTAGTTGTTGGGGAAATAAATGAAGAAGTGGTGACGTGTGTCTATTATACTTTTCATCTGATTGTTCCACTCCTGGTTTTGGCTACAAATACTGGGGTACAGTACTGCTCACATACTCCATGTGTGCACATGGCCTTACTGTAGAGAATGGATGTAATTTTATAACGATATGCAGAAAATAAACTTTGGTATGTTTTGTTTTCTGTAGATTATCTGAGCGCAACTGCATTGAGATTGTATCTAAGCTGATTGCGGAGAAGCAGCTGGATGTGGTGCACACTCTGGATGGAAAAGAATACATTACACCAGCGCAAATCTCTACGGAGATCAGGGACGAGCTTCAGGTCCGAGGTGGTGAGTACCCTACAAACGTGCTCTGAGGGTACCTTTACACACGGCTACATTTGTAGCTTGTCACCAGGTAACTTACTGGTTGCAGTGAAATCATGGATACATGATTCCATTTGTACACAGCAACAAGATAGAACCATGTATCCATGATTTCACTGCAACCAGTAAGTTACCTGGTGACAAGCTACAAATGTAGCCGTGTGTAAAGGTACCCTAAAGGATTACTTTCAGATCATCCTAAAGAATAAAACATGTTTTTTTCTCTCTCTCTTTTTTTTTTTTTTTTTTTTTTTAGGGAGAGTGAACATAGTGGAACTTCAACAGGTAAGCTGAAGGATAGAGGATACATGACCTGTCAATTCAATCATAGATCACATCTAATGCTATCTAAGGGTGGTGTCACACTTGCATTTTTCTGTCTTTTGTCGATATCTGTCCAAATCCTGATCATGCCTGTGTCCTTATACTTAACATGAGGCCACTGGGACATCAGTTGGCATCAGATTTTGGATGGATCCAGACGACTGCAGCATTTTTAGCTCCTCCTGGACGCAAGTTGTTGCGATTTTGAGGGGCAGTATGAAACCAAATACGGCGCCATGGATCAAAATGATGCATGATTTTCAATAAGGCTGCCCACGATGGATGACACCACGCCGGATCAGTATCTGACACTGAGCATGCCCAAAGTGTCTCTCTTTGCAGTTGTATCAGTTTTCACATGCATCAGCGGATGCAGGTGCACCCGTTTTTGTCCTGATATGGGTGACATCTAAGTGTGAAACCAGCCTAAAACCTGGTTTCTACAATGTGAGATATGCAGCATCAAAAACTTAAAGGGAACCTGTCAGCTCGTTCTACTCCCTCTGCTACCAATACCTGTCCCTGCACTTTCCTAGCTGATCCCTAACCATCCCTGTCTCGCCTAAAACCGCAGTATAAAGTTCAAGAAAATTACTTGCTGTATATGCTTACATGTAGTCTGCTTCTGGAGACTGCAATGGGTGGGCTCCATTCTCCCCTCCTCGCTTGCTTTCAGCACACCCTGCTGGGCTTCATCATTTCTTCCTCTGTTCCTCCTCTATTTGAAATTTCCTGCCTCATCTTGTACTGTAAAGCGCTGGCCAGAACATCGCATCCAGCCCGATGCATTGTGGAGGCTGATCACGTGATACGGTTCGGCTCCAGCGCATGCGCGGTGTGCAAATTGAAGCCGAGACGGTGACGTCATAAGACCTCACACTGCATCGGGCCAGATATGACGTTCTGCCGGTGCTTTACAGTAGAAGAGGAGACAGCAAATTTCAAATAGAGGAGGAACAGCGGGGCGTGCGGCGAGCAAGTGAGGAGAGGAAAATATAGCCCACCCATCACAGTCTCCAGAAGCCGACTACATGTAAGTATATAAGTCATGGTTTAGGTGAGAGAGGGATGGTTAGGGATCAGCTAGGAAGGTGCAGTGACAGGTAGTGGTAGCAGAAGGAGTAGAACGAGCTGACATGTTCCCTTTAAGTTTTTGATGCTGCATATCTTGCATTGTAGGAACCTGGTTTTGGCTACAAATACTGAGCTAAGAAGACTAAATGCTCAATGTGTGTACGTTATCTTAACGATACATGAAACCTGTGTTTTTGTGCATTGTGTGGAGAAGTTGTGCTTTAACGTTATAATGACATCTGTCGCCATGATTCCTGCTGTATCCTCACCCCCAACTAACTACTGCAAATATGATTTAGAAATGCTATACCTCCTGATATCATATATTCAGATAATTTTATTTAATATTTGATGCCATGTAATTAACAGGTTGTCAACGTTGATCTGACGCACATAGAAAGCAGAGCTGATGAGCTGGTGAGAGAAGATGAGACTATTCAGCTGGTGCTTGGTCAGCTGGTGGATAAGTAAGTAATCTGATTCTCTCTACATAGTATCAATGTATAGGACTGTGGCCCAGTGCATCCGAGCTTTACATTTGGCATATATACCTGAAAAGCCCAAAGTATGTATAGTTACATTTATCCTTGGACTGTCTCTTACATATTATTATTATTTTTTTTTTTTAAGTGTCCTTGTCTATGGCAGACCTGTATACTTGCTCAGTAAAGCAATCTCCTATACCGAGGGGCCATCTGTTTATTGCCTATTACTATTTACAATAAACCTTATCCACTTTTATACCCTTCACAACCGAATACGTAAATGAACGTCATCAGCTGGGTCTCTGCCTTTGTTGTGGGTTCACATGCTGAGCCCACATCTCTCTTGTCACTTGACATCTGATTTAATTAGCCATTAAGTGCCTCTAACATCTGCAGCTGTAAAACTGTTAAATGCCATAGTGAATCTCTGTCAGCGAGCTTTAACATGCGATGACAGGAAGTCCATCACTAATCCCTCCCAACAGGGCCCCTGCTACATGATCGCGGAGCTGCAATGGCTTGTCATGGCAGCCAGTGGTCAGACTCAATGCCTTTCATGATCCTTCTGTCGCCGGATGTAAGCCAGCAATCATAGAAGATTGATTTCTGCTGTACAAAAAGAAAAGTCCTCATGACGGATATTGATGGCAAAATAAAAACCTTACGGGTCTTGGAAGAGGGGAAGTGATAATTACCAGGAGTGAAGGGGTTAAGAACATATGGTAAAATGAAGTGGCCAATCTTTACGTGATATTATAGAATGTAAAGTTCCTACAAGTTATTCCATATGTCAATATTGGTTCTGTGAAGATGGAATAAGGTTCAAATTTGGATCTAATGCTTTTCCTCTGAGATAGGTGTGGGGAGGCATGTGTGTGTTTTCATTTTTTTTGTGTCAAACTGCTACTTTTTTATTGGTGTACTGTCTCTCTCCCCCTGTGCTGTCTTCTCCTCTTTGTGCTCTCACCTTTTAATCTGTCTCCCCACTGTGCATTCACCCTTTCCTCGTTGCGCTCTCTGCCCCCCCCCACCGTGCACCATGCCGCAATCTGTGTATACCCAAGTGTCCAAAGATGGCGTCGGCATAAGTAACTGACAGACACTTTGTCGCTGCCTGAGTAACTGGGTATACACATGTGCAGTTACTGTGGTGGCTGCAGAGTGCGGCAATGAAGTGTCTCTGCTGTTTCGGGTGGCTTTGGCTGTGGGTGGCTGCAGCACTGCTGGTGGTACTGCGCAATGGGTCAGTATTGCCAGCTGGCGCCATATTTACATACCTGTCACTTTGCTGTGCAAATATGGCTGCCACGTCACGTGATAGGAGGACAACCTGATGCCGAAAGTGATGATGGATGAAACAGGAGAATTATGTAAGTAGATGTTCATGCAGTATGATGGATATCTGAGCAGTTCTTGGGAGGAAGGGGGGGGGGGGGAAGCGCAAAGTGGATTTAGCAGGAATGATGAATGAAACTTCTTCCTACTTTGGCTCACCTGGAACATGTAGATCAGAAACTGCAATGGTATTATTATGAAAACCACTGTTTGTGATCCTTTCTTATTGTTGGGAGATGACCATTACACTTTTTTTTTTACCATTCCTATGCTGTCAGGGGGGATAATTCTATGTTTCATAGGATTATGATTTGTTTTGCCTGTACCCATACCCAGCATATACAGACTGGCTACATTTGTCATCCTTTCGGTAAAATGTCTTGGTTCTGCTGGTCTCTGGTAGACCTTCCCCCTTACTAGTTTCCAATGAATTTTGAAGACACCTGGTTGGGAATCACTATCCTGATATAGAGAACAACATAAAAAAATAAATTTATTAAATACATTGTACTAAAAGGCAAATATAAGTACGCCCTGGCGAAAATGCAGCACCATGGCCACAGTAGCTGGGGTTGCAGCCCGATGCCTACTTTTCCTGAAAGCAGGGCACTGAACTACGACTTCCCAAGGGGTGCATTTCCCTACCCTGCAACCACGATTGCTGTGATTGGCTGTTCAGATATTGAACAGCCAATCACAGTGATGGTGTTGATCATGTAATTAAGTTGCCTGATCATAACATTCCAGCCTGTGGTTGGGACTGCAATAGCCCCTTCCATAGGCTGGAGTTCTGTAGAGATGTCACCCCCTCCAGCCCTTATGGATCTGGTCGTGCTGTCACTATCACTCTCATAATTACAGAGCACAGTGGCGGCATTTGTTGCCTTCAATTGCTCCTCTTCAGCTTCATCGCTACTTATCGTAGCAGTTAGGGTGTAGGGAGAGGGATCCTGAGCTGTCTTGCCTCTCCCCGTGCAGATCTGTGCCTCTGCAATGGTGCACGGATGGTGCAATGGCAACTTGATCCAAACCTCAGAGATCATGTGATCTGTAGGACTTGTGTCTTCAGCACTGACAACTGCACTGTATGGAGATCAGATTATTGCCGCACAGTGCAGCTGCAATTGTCACAGAAGAAAGTGATGTCCCATAAATGGAGTAAGTAAAAGAATGTAAAAAGGCTAAAAAAGAAAATAGTAGTGTAAAAATAACTTAAAAAAATGCATAGGGCTTCGCTGTATTTTTCATTTTCAGCACCGATAAGAGGATAGCTACAGGCTGCAAACCCGAGCTGCCTTGCTATACCTTGCCTGGCAATCAAAAACACAGGAAAGCCCATTACTATTATTTTTATTATTTAAATCAGTAATTAAAAGAAAATGTGTGGTTTTTGACCTAATTTTGATTGAAAGCTATGGTAAAACCAGGCTGCGGGGCTGGTATCAGCGTTGTGAAGCCCATAGTTATTGGACCCCCACACTAAAAAATAGCAGCTCACAGCCACCCCAGAAATTGACAAATTCATTAGAAGCGCCAATTACTGGCGCTTTAACCTGCTCTTTCTGCTGCCCTTTTATGGTGGCATCAGGGTGATAGAAGTGCTTAATGACAGAGGATTGACAGTTTATCATTAAGCCCTGGATTGGTTATGTCAGGCATTTTCAGATACCCACCCATAACCAAACCAGTAAGTGAATAATGGATAAACACAACACAGAGAGTAAATTCCTTTTTTAGTAATAAAACACACTGACAACCCTCCTTTATCCATTTATTATAAGTTCCAACAACATACTCTCGGACGATAATCCAGCAGGAGGTCCAACGTTGCAATCTCAGCAGTGCTGCATCCAGATTCTGCAGATTCATGCATCCTCACCCTGCAATCACAATGACTGTGTGGCCTCAGTGAATCAGTGAGTGACGTCACGAGTAACAGTAAACTCTGTGACCGGCTGACAGCGGGGTCACGTGAGTTCACTGTTGTGGGGAACCCTGGTAACTGAGTGACGTCACTGAGTCAATAAAGCCCCACGGTCAATGTGATTACAGACTGTGCAGGGAGAGGATGCTTTTTCTCTCTGCAGAATCTGGATGAAGGCTCGTGGAGGGTTATGTGGGAGTAATAAAGAAGTTGAGATGTTTGTTTTTTGTTTATATAAAACTTATTTTTTGCTGTGTTGTGTATTACTTACTAGAGATTCATAATGGCTGGGTCTAACATTGGCATGACATATTAATGTCAGGCTTGGTGCCAGCTGGCAATGTTCAGCTGGCGTTAACCCCTTTATTATGCAGAGCAGCTGGAAGACTCGAGTACAGCTCCAGAAAATGGCGCTATGATAAATGTACCATTTTCTGGGGTGGCTGCGAGCTGCAATTTGCATCGTGGAGACCCAGAACACTTGCACCTCCCCATGCTGAGGATTCCAGCACACAGCTTTCTAGTTTACCTGGCTAGAAACAAACATGGCAGAGTTCCAAGCCTCTTTTTTTTTTTTTTTTTTTTTTTTGTCTTTTTCATGAAATGAAAAAAAAAAAAAAAAAAAAATCTGGCTCCGCTGTATTTTTATTACCAGCCAAGTAAAACTAGGCACCTGGGGGTTGGTGCCTACCTGCTGGTAACCAAAAATACAACGGAACCATATGTTATCAGCACAAAATATACTCACTAAATACACTGCAAATACTGTGTGAACACTGCTGCATATTTAGCAGCTAACATTGAGGTCTCTGGGTGAAAGTCGTAGCAAAATACACTACAAAAATTGATATAGTGCAGATTTTCCCACAATAAAAATCATGGCATTTCTGCCACGGGAAATCCTGCAGAATGGGCACAGGTTTTCTACGTTTCATAGTTTTCTTGCACATCACTGTGCTGTGGATTTCTGACAGACCTGCATCATGTGGTCCGCTATAAAATCACGGGAAACCCGCAGCGTGGGCACATAGCCTTTAGTGGCTCTGCAAATGGAGTTTGCAAACTATTTCAGGAAAATCTGTGCTCAAAAAATCATTTGGCTTTCCTTCCCTACCGAGAACTGATGTGTGCCAAAATAGTGGTTTTTCACCGCATATGGGGGGGCATCCTCGAACTCAGGAGAAATTGCACGGGAAACATTTGGGTCCAATTCCTCCTGCTATCCTTGGGAGCATTAAACTATTTTGTTCTATAAAGTCAAATGCCGCTCCCTTCTTTCTGAGCCCTGCTGAGCACCTAAACAGTGGCTTATGACCACATATGTTGTATCTGCATACTTGGGGAGAAATTGCACAACCAATTTTAAGCTCCATTTTCTGCTGTTAACCTTGTTGGAAAAAGTAAAATGTTCATTTATTTATTTTTTTTTTTCTCTCCACATTGCTTTAGTTCCTATGAATCACCTGAAGGATTAATAATCTTCTAGAATATGGTTTTGAGCAGTCTGAGGGATACAGTTTTTAGAATGGTGTCACTTGGGGGGCGTGGCCTGCACGCTGATCGTGGTGGCTGCATAGACTGGGCTCTCCTGCTCCATAGGATCATTATTGGCACATAACGGCTCACCGCGGCTCCCCAGACATCCACAAACCTTACCACAGCTTTCCCCATTGGCCCGGGCTCATGATGACACGTGGCAGGTCGAACAGGCGGGCTTCCCCTCCTCGTTTGCAGGACTTCTTCCCCGGAGGGCAGACTGTGCATGCTGCTGGAAAGATGGCGCCTGCCTCCCCAGCCAGATCTTCCCGCTCTTCCCGCGGCTCCAATAGAGGTGAGAGAGATCCTACTCCCCCACACAGCAGCAGCAGCTCTGCCCCGTTCGCAAGAGGGGACATGAAAGACTTTCTAACTACAATGAGGGCCTCCCTGAAACAGGATATGCACGAGATGCTGAGAGAGATAAGGAGAGACCTGAACTCCCTGGGGGATAGAACAGCCCATGTAGAAGGCAAACTAGGAGAATATGCCACTACCATCAACGCCTTAGTAGATGAAAATGCCGCACTACGGAATGAGCTCTCCTCAGGGCATGACAAACTGTATGATCTGGAAGACAGGTCTAGAAGGCAAAACATAAGAGTCTGAGGCATTCCAGAGGAGATTGCTGATAAAGAACTAGCTCCTTTCATGCTGAGATTTCTGTCCTCTGTGTTACCTGACTTGCCTCTGGGAGACCTGGCGATAGAGAGGATTTATAGAACCCCGAAGCCTAAACACCTAGGACCTTCCGTACCCAGAGATGTACTGGCCAGAATGCTCAGGTTCCCCACAAAAGATGCCTTCGTACAGCAGATGAGAAAACCCCCTTTGCTGCCTGAGGAGTTTCAGGGACTGCAGGTGTTCCCTGACCTGTCGCCAGCCACTTTGGCGAAGCGTCGGGCGTATGAACACGTGTGTGCGGCCCTTAGGGATGCCAATGCTCGCTACAAGTGGGGTTTCAATCCAGTGAAGTTAATAATTGATCATGATGACCGGATGGTTACTTGCTCCTCACCAAAGCAGGCAGAGGACAGATTGTCTTCATGGAGGATTCCCTTTGCTCTGTCAATTACTAAACCAACGGGGAAAAAGAAGGTGACCACGGAGTGGTCCACGACCTGAAGTGGAGAACGGGACGGTCCTGTGGACGGAGCATCAGACAGCCGCCTCTGAGGCTAATTCCTGAACGGTACATTTGTACTGTGCCCCTGGATAGCAGATTTTTTTGGTTCTGCTCGTTGCCCGAGGAACTGGGCTTTTTGACCCGGGTACGTGGAGATAGTCCCCGGCCTATTGACTGTTTTATTTTGTTTGTTTTTCCTTCACCTTTTTTTTTGGTTGATGGTTGTTATCTCTTCGTATTTGTTTCTTTTTTTGCAGCAACTCATTTATGTTTTAGCATTCCCTATTAATCTGTCCCTTACTGCGGAGTCAGCCATGGTTTCCAGCTTATATCCTTACTATTGTGATCAATGTTGGGGGATTGATGGGTCTCCGTGGGCCGACATAGCTTTGCTCTCTGATTCTATACAATGAGTTTAAAATTAATGTCACTCAATGTTAAGGGGATGAACTCCCCGGGTAAACGATCAATGGTGTGGAGGGAGGTGAGGAGATCTCGGGCGGAAATTATTTGTCTTCAGGAAACCCACTTATTGGAATCAGATAATTTTAGGTTCCATAACCCCCAATTCCCTCATATATTCTTTGCCAATAATTCAGTTAAGACAGCAGGAGTGTGTATCCTGATTAATCATACCGTGGCCTTTAAATTGGAGGGTTTACATATAGATCCGGGCGGCAGATTGTTGGTGCTGGTCTGCACTTTAAATGGAGTCTTGCACACCATTTCATCACTCTATGCTCCTAACACGGGCCAATGCAAATTTGTGAGACGTGCACTATAGACTGTCAAATCATTGGCGCGAGGTGGTAAGATTGTTTGCAGAGATTTTAATCTTCCGATGAAGCGGGACCTTGATTGTTCCCATCGGGGGGGTGGAGGTCGGGGAGAGTTGAGGTTGCTTGCCCTTGAGTTTCAATATCATGACCATTGGAGATATTCCCATGCAGCGGAGCGGGATTACTCCTTTTTCTCCCCTCGGCGTCATACATATAGTAGATTGGACTATTTTGTAGTGGATGATGCTGTCTTGTCCGGATGCCTCAGTTCTGAGATAGGGTTGATAACCTGGTCCGATCATGCCCCTGTTTTCCTCACTATAGCTTTGTCACACCAGGCTCCCCCGGCTTTTAGGTGGCGCTTGAATGATGGCCTTTTGCTGAACGAGGATGTGGTGTCCAGGATCTCCTCAGAGTTGTCTCTGTATTTTCAATTGAATGATACTGGAGAGATCACTGACGAGACGTTGTGGACAGCCCATAAGGCGGTCCTGAGGGTACTATTTATACAACAAGCAGCAGCTTTGAAACGTAATAGGGAGGGGGACAGGAATACGCTGTTATCCAGATTGCAGGTCCTGGAGTCCCTTAATAAGTCGGCTGTATCCCCATCTGTCACAGCGGAAATTTATGCTATAAGATTTAAACTCCGGGATTCTATGCTGGCCTCATATGCTCATAATCTGAGCAAATTGAAAACGAATTGGTACTCTATGGGGGACAGGGCTGGGGCCCTTCTCGCCCGTAGAGTCAAAAAAAAGAGGCTAAATCCAGGATAGATCATATTTTAAGCCCTGGAGGCCAACCTGGCAGAAACCCCGTAGAGATCGCTGCAGAGTTTGCTAAATATTATGCAGGCCTATACAATCTTAGAAATGACCCCTTGACTCCCCAGCCCACAACTTAGGGTATTGCAGAATACCTTGATTCTATCAACTTACCCGCTGTTTCTGAGGATCAATTAACCTTTTTACTCTATCAGGGACCAAGTGTCTTTCGGTCCGCGCCGCTGCTCCAATGAGTATCAAAAAACACTGGAGTGCTTTGAAACGAGATATCTTCAGCTTTATTTTCCAACGCGTTTCGGAGCTAACACCCAGCTCCTTCCTCCTTCAAAGCACTCCAGTGTTTTTTGATACTCATTGGAGCAGCGGCGCGGACCGAAAGACACTTGGTCCCTGATAGAGTTTCACCCCCACGTTGTGGAAGTGTGGTCCCGGCTGCGGCTGCTGTGTTTGAGCGATCAAGCTAGTTGTGGGCTTCACAACTAAATCAGGTGAGCAGTTTTCATACTGTATGAGATTTGATTCCTATCGAGGATAAGACCCTATGCGCATCCTCATTTTATAGATACCGTATATACTCGCGTATAAGCCGAGTTTTTCAGCCCAAAATTTGGGCTGAAAAGTCCCCCCTCGGCTTATACGCGAGTATATACGGTAATCCGTATATATACAGCAGCAGCCCCGGAGGTATACAGGCCCCCCCCCCCCCCCCCCTTGCGCGGCAGCCTGTAAAGGAAAATCATACTTATCGCTGTCCCGCGCTGTCCCGCCGCTGCCATCACGATCCCGGGCTTCAATCCGCGTCTTCTGTGGTCGCGGGCAATGACGTCATTGCGCGCGACCACAGGAACCCGGAAGCCGGAAGACGCAGATTGAAGCCCGGGATCGTGTGTCGGCAAGCGGCGGGACAGCGCGGGACAGCGATAAGTATGATTTTCCTTTACAGGCTGCCGCGCAAGCTTGATGGGGGGGCCTGTATACCTCCGGGGCTGCTGCTGTATACAGCCCTGGGGATGCTGCTGTATACAGCCCTGGGGCTGCTGCTGTATACAGCCCTGGGGCTGCTGCTGTATACAGCCCTGGGGCTGCTGCTGTATACAGCCCTGGGGCTGCTGCTGTATACAGCCCTGGGGCTGCTGCTGTATACAGCCCTGGGGCTGCTGCTGTATACAGCCCTGGGGCTGCTGCTGTATACAGCCCTGGGGCTGCTGCTGTATACAGCCCTGGGGCTGCTGCTGTATACAGCCCTGGGGCTGCTGCTGTATACAGCCCTGGGGCTGCTGCTGTATACAGCCCTGGGGCTGCTGCTGTATACAGCCCTGGGGCTGCTGCTGTATACAGCCCTGGGGCTGCTGCTGTATACAGCCCTGGGGCTGCTGCTGTATACAGCCCTGGGGCTGCTGCTGTATACAGCCCTGGGGCTGCTGCTGTATACAGCCCTGGGGCTGCTGCTGTATACAGCCCTGGGGCTGCTGCTGTATACAGCCCTGGGGCTGCTTCTGTATACAGCCCTGGGGCTGCTTCTGTATACAGCCCTGGGGCTGCTTCTGTATACAGCCCTGGGGCTGCTGCTGTATACAGCCCTGGGGCTGCTGCTGTATACAGCCCTGGGGCTGCTGCTGTATACAGCCCTGGGGCTGCTGCTGTATACAGCCCTGGGGCTGCTGCTGTATACAGCCCTGGGGCTGCTGCTGTATACAGCCCTGGGGCTGCTGCTGTATACAGCCCTGGGGCTGCTGCTGTATACAGCCCTGGGGCTGCTGCTGTATACAGCCACTGGGGCTGCTGCTGTATACACACTGGGGCTGCTGCTGTATACAGCCCTGGGGCTGCTGCTGTATACATACCACTGGGGCTGCTGCTGTATACACCACTGGGGCTGCTGTATACTACCACTGGGGCTGCTGTATACTACCACTGGGGCTGCTGTATACTACCACTGGGTGCTGCTGTACTACACTGGCTGCTGTATACTACCACTGGGGCTGCTGTATACTAACCACTGGGGCTGCTGCTGTACATACCACTGGGGCTGCTGTATAACACACTGCTGGGGGCTGTATACCTGTGCTGGGGTCCACCCTCGGCTTATACACGAGTCAATAGGTTTTCCCAGGTTTTGGGGGCAAAAGTAGGGGGGTCGGCTTATACACGGGTCGGCTTATACACGAGTATATACGGTAATTAACCTTTTTAAACGCCCCCTTCACGGTAGATGAGATACAGGCGACCATTAAACAAACTAAGAAGAAGAGCGCCCCGGGTCCAGACGGATTCTCCAATGCCTATTATCACACTTTTCAATCGTCACTGGCCCCCTATTTGTTACGTTTGTTCTCTGCCTGGAGGGACACGGGATCAGTGTCCTCTCCTGGCTTGGAGGCTACTATTACAACCTTACCCAAGCCGGGGAAGTGTCCAACCGCCCCGGGCAATTTTAGACCCATCGCTCTCCTAAATTGCGATGCTAAGTTGTTCACTAAATTGCTGGCCTCACGCTTGAACCTGATCGTCCCCTCCCTGGTCTCCCCGGACCAGGTGGGGTTCGTGGCGGTACGAGAAGCGAAGGACAGGGTTCGTAGAATGTTGAACCTGGTGCGGGTGGCTGAATTGTCTGGCCTCCCCAGTGCATTCCTGTCGCTTGATGCTGAAAAAGCTTTTGACAGGGTGCACTGGGGATACCTCCAGGCGGTTCTTGAAAAGTTCGGCATGGTGGGCCCTATCTTTTCGGCTATTTCTGCCATGTATTCCTCTCCCTCGGCAAGAGTTTTCACTGCGGGTTTCTTGTCGGAGCCCTTTCCTGGAGTCGGGGGGGGGGGGGGGGGGGGGGGATGGGAGTTCCAGAGTTGTTGACCTACCATAGGGCCTCGGTCTTAACGGGGCTCAGGGATTGGTGGCACATGGATAAGGACCACAGGTGGTTACAAATTGAGAAGCTCTACTCTAGACAAGGCTCCACTCGCTTGACACTGGAGTCTGAGGTACTCCGGACGGGTACGGCCTCACCTCTATTACCTACAATGAGAGCTGCCCTGCGCCTATGGAGGTCTCTCGCCTCTACACTTCTTAGAATTCCTAGGGGTTCACTCCGTGCTTGCTATGGAAACTCATATTCCTTACCTAAACCTCCAACCCTGGCGTTTTGCTGGTATTCAAACAATATCGGATTTGGAAGGACCCTCGGGTTTGAGTCCCTTTGATCTACTATCCCGAAAACATCCAGGGTTAAGAAAATTTTTCTACCAGTATTTACAATTGAGACATTTCTTACATGGTGTCCCCCACACTTCTTCCTCCTTTGCTGGACACATGGATAGGAGGATCAATGGATACTTCCTGGTCCCGGGCTCTAGCTCAAAGGGAGTCTCTATTTTATACAAAGTTTTGATAGATACAGACCAAGGGGTAAAACTTCCTTACATGCAGAGTTGGGAGCGAGAATTGGGGGTGGTTCTGGAGTCAGAGGAGTGGAGGGACACTATTTCTGAGATCAGGAGGGTATCATGCACGACCCACTTGGAACAGCTGAAAAAATCACACATGAGATGTTATCGCTGCCCAGAACTGGTTGCCAGATTTGGCCCGCAGTACTCCCCCCCCCCCCCTGTGTTGGCGAGGCTGCGGTCAGGTCGGCACCCAGACACACATTTGGTTCTCCTGCCCAGTTTTGTCATCTTTTTGGAAAGGGATGGAACAGTTGATCTTGGGAGCCACCGGGATCCGGCTGCAACTCACTCCCTCCACAGCTGTCCTGCATATGGGCCTCGAGGCAATACCCAGGATTGTTAGAGGAACCATTTCCCACATATTGATAGCTGCCCGCTCTTCAATTGCTTTCAAATGGAAGGAGACTTCCCCGCCATCTGCTGTGGACGTAGTTGAAAGGGTTAATTTACATTGTAAATATGAGCTGGCTCTGGCACAGTCCCGATCCGCAAAGAAAAAATCGACTCAGATTTGGGACCCGTGCATGACAATTTCTTATTATATTGCATAACTTGAAGTTTTAATCCTTACGAAGTTTGGGTGGTCATTGCTATCATTGTTGGCTCTTACTGTTTGGGGCCCTGGCACTAAAGTTTCAATTTGTGAAAATAGTGGAATGCTGTATTCCCTAAAAGTTTGATTATTGTTTATGCTGCAATTGTTCCTTTGGTTTCCCCCCCCCCCCCCTTTTTTCTCCCCTCCTCTAAGGTTTTCCCCCACTCCCTCCCCCCCCCCCCCCCCCTCCTTACCTTACTCCCTTCCCAATTTAATTCCTACCTACTCTTCTCCCTCATGTGCCCTCAGTGACAACTGCTGGGCGGCATTGAATGTGGTATGTAATGCTGCTTGATTTCACTGCTTGTCACCTGTTATAATTTCAAATGTTTGTCAATTTATTCTGTTAAAAAAATAATAAAAATGATTTGGTAAAAAAAAAAAAAAAAAAAAAAAATGGTGTCACTTTTGGGTGTTTTCTCCCCTGTAGGCCCCTCAGTCACTTGAAATGTGATGTGGTCGCTAAAACCAAAATTGTGTTGGAAAAATTAGATTGCTGATGAACTGTGAACCCTTCTGACTTCCTAACAAAAAAAAAAAATATTTCCACAATTGTACTGATGTAAAGTAGATATGTGGGAAATGTTATTTATTAACTATTTTGTGTGATGTTGCTGTCTAGTTTAACAGTATAAATATTCAAAGTTTGAACATTTCAAAATTTTCACCATACATCCATTTTTTTTCCCCAAATAAACAGAAAAATTATCGCTCTAAATTTATCACCATCATGAAGCCCCAATATGTCACAAAAACCAGTCTCAGAATCACTGGGATCCGTTGAAGTGTCCCAGAGTTATTACTTTATAAAGTGAATCTGGTCAGAATTGCAAACAATGGTCTGGTGATTAGGATCAAAAAAGGCTCGGGGGGTGAGGGGCTTAATCGCTTACAGTGGGTTAGGGAGAAGCCGGCCAAGAGTAGCATCGGAATGGTTTAATCTGTCTCTATGGTACTTGGCTGGCTGGATCGTCAGACTGTTCTCTCTAAAGTACTGGAGTGCATGTGAGCGGCCACCTCACTCTCTCCGAGCAGCACCACTCACTTCCTCCGAATGTGTATGATTGAAGGTGGGGAGAGTGAAATGGCTGCTGATTTGGCATCGGGATCGCATGATGTAACCTTGTTGGGCTACTTTCACTTCAGCATTCACAGCAGATGCAGCAGTTTTGTCTGATCCACTGGATGCCAGAACACTTGTGGCAAGACTGCGTTCCACCTAATTAATTCCCTATGGGACTTGTGCTTTTGCCTCGATCCGGCACTTGCGGCAATGAACAAAAACTGCTGCTAGCAGCAATTTTTTGACTCTCCGCAAGTGTAAAACCGCAAGTGCCGCACATGACCGCAAGTCCCATAGGGAAGGAACTACCGGTATGCTGAATGCGGTCTTGCCGTAAGTGGTCCGTTAGGCGGCAGATCAGGCACACTGCTGGGTCTGCTTTGAATGCCAAGAAATGCAGATGTGAAAGCAGCCTTAGGGTACCGTTACACGTCGCAACATTGCATGCAATTTCACTGGCAATTTGCTGATTGCAGTGAAATCATGGACACATTGTTCGATTTTGTTGCTGTGTACAAATGGAACAATGTGTCCATGATTTCACTGCAACCAGCAGATTGCCAGTGAAATTGCCTAGCAATATTGCCATGTGTGATGGTACCTTTACACAATCCCAGGATAGATAGAACTGCTGAAATGCCGCCGGCACCTAAGGTGAGTATAGGTGTTAATATTGTAATCCCCCTCGTAGATTGTGAGCCCTCGCTGACAGCGTCCTCCCTTCTGTCAGGGTGGATTGATTTAAATCACGCCGATTTAAATCATGATTTAAATCACGATTTAAATCAAAAGGTTTTTTTTTTTTATATAAATCACGATTAAAATGAGAAGTGAGAGCAGTGTGCATGTGCGCCCATAGTTACACGGACGAAACTAGGGGCAACGATCTAACGCCAGGGTGAGGGGGGGGACCCCAAAGTAAGTAAAAATCTTTTTTGTTTTACTATATGGCAATAGGTAGGTGTTTAAAAGCAGCATGTCTTAATTGTATAAACTATTAATAGCCTCCACATTTTGTTCATACTGCCCCTTTAATTCCACACTTCTAGCTTGGTTTCAGTTTTGGTTTAGTTTCTTTTTCCCTGCATTCAGTTGACATGCCCAAACTTGTTGGATAGTCAGCAGTACTTGGCTCAGGCTGTAGTAACATCAGCAGTGCTTGGCTCAGGCTGTAGTAACAATCAAACTTCATAAGTGATCTGTGTGAGCCATGGCAGCAGGTCGTAAGAGAGACCCTATTTGGGTTCATTTTGTTGAGATGCCAGCAGCAGATCTTGGAAAGAAAGGTGCAAGAGCAAAGTGCAAATACTGTCAAAAGGATATCCAAGGACTTGTTTGCTGTTTGAAATCACATTATGAAAACTGCAACCAGAAGGGAAATGAAGATGTTGATAGTGATACAACTAATGTCAATGAACCCCCACAGCTTCTTATGCACCAGGAGCCTAGTACTAGTGGTAAGTCTGGCAATTAATTTACAACCTATTTTTTTTAACAGACATTTTACTGGGATGGTTAAAGTCTATGAAAAGAAAAATTTCTAGCACTGGTAGTTCTGGAGTATAGAATTTAAATTTATGTTAAGGCAATATTTCACAGAAAATTAACGCTAAAGGACATGTGCACCTTTATTTTTTTAAGGTGCACATGTCCCCCCCCCCCCCCCCCCCGCAGCGCTCTTACCTCCGATCCCCGCAGCGCTGAGATCCGTGGCTTCGTTTTGACCGTCCGCCTCCCGTCCTCCGGTTGCGGCCTACTCGCAGTGATCCAGTGGCGTGACGTCAGCGGGCCGCACGCTCCATTGAAATGAATGGAGGCGCGCTCGCGGACGGGCAGAACGAAGCCACGGATCCCCGCAGCGCTGACATCGGAGGTAAGTGAGCTGCGGGGGGAGGACATGTGCACACTGTGACTGGCTGCACCTTAAAAAATAAAGGTGCACATGTCCTTTAACCTTCCTAGCGTTATTCCCGAGCCTGACTCGGGGTTAACATTCACTACCAGAAGCGTTAACCCCGAGTCAGGCTCGGGCTTACCCGCGTTCGCGGCAGATGCGGTGAGAAAACCGCATCTGCCGCACCTGCCGCACTTGCGCCGCACTTGCGGCGCGGTTGCGGTAATCTGCATAGGAACCAACCACCTCTGATGACCCTCATACATTGTTATTATGTGCCCCTGCAGCCTAGTAAACCATTAGCAGCACTGTTGTTGTGTGCAAAGTGGCTGCAGTAGAAGTGAGATAATGATTTCATACACTTACATGCCTGGTACTTGAGGCCGTCTCCCTGTGTGTGCTGGGACTTGTTGTGCTGTGCTCATCATGTCTGCTCGCCCCCTCCCTTATGCACGCCCCCTCTCAGCCTGCTATAGTGCTGTGAGGCTGATTGCATCATAAAGGGGCGGGGCTAAATCGCGGCATCACAGTAGCCCCGCCCCTTTATGACTCAATCAGCCTCACATCACTATAGCAGGCTGAGAGGGGGCGAGCATAAGGGAGGGGGAGAGCAGACATGATGAGCACGGCCCACAAGTCCCAGCACACACAGGGAGACGGCCTCAAGTACGCAGGCATGTAAGTATATAACATCATTATCGCACTTCTACTGCAGCCACTTTGCACACAACAACAGTGCTGCTAATGGTTTACTAGGCTGCAGGGGCACATAATAACAATGTATGAGGGTCATCAGAGGTGGTTGGTTCCTATGCAGATTACCGCAACCGCGCCGCAAGTGCGGCGCAAGTGCGGCAGCTATGCGGCAAGTGCGGCAGATGCGGGTTTTTAACCGCATCTACCGCGAACGCGGGTAGCCCGCTTTTAGCAAATAATTCTAGAACTAAACAGACCGCCAGGGAGGTTAAGTAAAAATAAAGTGTGTATACGCTTATTTTTTTTTTATTGTAGGCTGCAATTCACTTTTGAAGTCTGCCAAATTGACCATTTAAAAAAAAAAACATTTTTAAAACTTTTGTGACATAATTTTTTTCAGTTGCTGAGGCTCTGATATTAGTTACCAGTATTACAGCAACCTCACCGGAAAACTTGAGTAGCATAACTTTTGAGACAGCCCTTATAGGACGAGGACCATTACATTGTTCAAAAAGTTTGTTTCAATATTTTCGTTATATTTCTTCAAATACGCAGTCGATTTATATTTTTAATTTCTGTGCTTTCAGGGTCAAATATGGCTTGTGCTGCACGTGACAATCAATATCTGGGTACAACTTCAACAAAGCAGCCCAAAAAAAAACTTTGCGTGCAAGAAAGTGTAGAAAAATTCATCTTAAAGACTACGACGAGCCAGAAAGAACATTTTGATGAATTAATTGCTAAATTCATATTTGCAACCAATTCTTCTTTCCGACTAGTTGAGCACCCATTGTTTGTACAAATGATCGAAGGAATTAGACCAGGCTACAAACCACCAAGTAGATTTGATATCTCAGGAAAACATCTTCAGGCTGTATACGACATAGAAAGAGCGGCTTGTACAAAATATTTGAAAGACAAGGTTGTTACCATGAGCTTGGATGGTTGGAGCAACATCCACAACGACCCCATAATTTGCACTTGTGTCACAACAGAAGATGGTGAAACTTACCTTACAGACACAATCGACACATCTGGAAATTCACATACTGCTGAATATTTACTTGAAATTGCTAAGAACTCAATTCACCAATGCCAAGAACAGTTTGGATGTAAAGTAAGGAGCTTAGTTACTGATAACGCAAGCAATGTGGCAAAAATGCGAGCGGAACTGGCACAGGATGACACAAATGTCATTACATACGGTTGTTCTGCCCATTTGTTGCATCTTTTGGCAAAAGACCTGCATATTTTGGGTGTCAAGGAACATGTTGTAGAAATTGTTAAATATTTCCGCAATAATCATTTTGCACATGCAACCTACAAGGAAATGGGAGGACTGAAGTTGGTTCTACCACAAGATGTTAGATGGAATACCTTGGCTGACTGCTTGGAACTGTTTATTAACAACTGGTCAAAATTACTGTCCATTTGCGAAACACATCGGGATAAAATTGATGCTAATATACGAAGCAAAGTATTAAATCTTGGTGTGAAGAGAAATGCCGGGGACCTTTTGGAAAGGTTAAAGCCAATATCGGTTGCGTTGGATAAAATGCAGAAAGATACTGCAACCATAGCTGATGCCACAGAAGTTTGGAAAGATTTAGAAGGTTCTCTAGATCTCTTGAACCTCTCAAACAATGTAAAGGTTGCAATACAGCACCGCAAGGACCAAGCATTAAAAGAAGAACACTATTTAGCCAATATCTTGCATCCCATCTACAGAGGGAAAAAATTATCTGAGGCGGAAATCAACTCTGCAATGGAGTGACTCGCCAATACTAACCATGACATTGTGGCAACTGTGCTGAAATTGAAGTGTGAATCTGCACCATTTCAAAAATACATGTTTGCAGATAACGTCGTTAATGAACTAAAACCACTGGACTGGTGGAAGTCGCAATCACTTGTTCTTCCAGCAAAGATAATAAATCTAGCTACTCAGCTACTGACTGCATCGGCTTCATCCGCAGGAGTAGAGAGATTGTTTTCTTCATTTGGTTTTGTGCACACAACAGTCCGAAACCGCTTAGGAACTGCTAAAGCAGGACAACTGGTTTTCCTATTAAAAGTCCTAAATAAACAGTAGGCTTAAAGGACTGATGTATTCACTGAAGATGTTTGCTTACTTCAAACGTTAGAGATAGGCTATTGTTAAAAAGTACTTACTCTCTGTAGTTCAATTCTGAGTGTTTAATAGTGCAAATAAAAATTATTAGGTTTCATAATCAACTGTTTTAATATTTTTATTTGTGTAAAACAATTAGATTTGCAAAAAGACAAAGTTTTGCTTGTGTACAACTTGATTAAAAAATCTGATTTAAATCAAATGATTTAAATCAAAAAAAATCTGATTTTTTTTATTTTTTATTTTTTTTTTTTTTAAAAATCAAGATTTTTATCCACCCTGCCTTCTGTACCAGTGTGCCATATGTTGTCCATGTACCTTGCACTTGTCTTTGTATAGCCCTCCCGCATGTAAAGCGCCATGGAATTTAATGGCACTATAATAAATAATATTAATAATAAATAATAATAAATGGAGGAAACCTATGGATTGAGAAGGGGATTTCGGAGTACTAGAAAACCCCAATAAAACCATATTCCTTAAATTTTTAAAATATCTTGCATCCCTTGCATGAATAGATTCTAAATTTTTTTTTTTTTTTTTTTTAAGTATTAAATAAATGGAGCCTTTCAGTCCTTTTCCAATATTAAATTGCACATTACATCACTAACAAGATATTAGAAGCATCACTAAGGCCTCTTTCACATCAGCATTGCACGCTGATCGCGGCAGATGCGGTGGATTTACCGCATCTGCCGCCTAACCATCACACTTGCGGTTCACCTGCAGCAAGCCCCATGCAATGTCTTTGGGGCTTGCGGCAGGTGTGGCAAGTGCGGTATAGTTGAGGCTTCGGCATTTGCGGCGGCTGCGAAAAAAAAAAAAACGCTTACCGCGTTTTTTTCACGGCCGCAACTGCTGCAAATGCCGAAGCCTCAACTATACCGCACTTGCCACACCTGCCGCAAGCCCCAAAGACATTGCATGGGGCTTGCTGCAGGTGAACCGCAATAGTTAGGCGGCAGATGCGGTAAATCTGCCGTGATCAGCGTACAACGCTGATGTGAAAGGGGCCTAACGTGGTTTTGTCAAACAAAAGGTTCCTGTATTTATCTTGAAAAAACAAACACTTTTTAGGATCAGGGAAATGCATTAGAGCTTTTCTTTCAGTCTTAGGGGTGGCTCATTTCTTCTGTTCATTCACAGTTCTCAACAAATTAAGTACACCCCCCTACATTGTGATTGATTGCCATGACTGACCTAATTTCACAGTAGTCCGTTATCCCGCACTTTTGCACTCCCAAACCCCCCCCCCCCACTTCCCATGATCATACAAAGTGTTTTTAAGAGAACTACGGGGAATTTTTATTTGACAAGCCCATGTTAGTGATGCACATTGCCTCTCTACAAGAAAGATAGCAACTTATGTTCTAGTTTCATATGAGTTTTTATTTTTAGCAAGACTGATACCAATCCATATTTCTTCTTTCTATTAGCAACTACCTGGACCAGATAGCAGAAGAAGTTAATGACAAACTGCAGGAAGCCGGCCAAGTGACTATATCAGAACTATGCAAGACATACGACCTTCCTGGAGACTTCCTGACAGAGGTGATAAAGGAAAAGGACTGCACCATATTTCAGCAGCTTTTGTATTTCTTTTATTATTACTACCCATTCCAGCCCATTAGGGAATAATTCATATTTTCCTCACTGACACTGGAATATAGTTCACATGGTAAACATGAGCTAGAGCTGATCTCTACAGCAACAGGGAGGAGGGGCCCTGAGGAGCTTGTCATCTTTTACAGTAGCTTACACATCTACGGGTTCATATTGATGAGCACATTATACAGACGTGGGCTGCCTGAGATTGGTCAGTGTACCATCTGAATCTATGTAATTCAACGTGGCTGGTAAGATGACCGTTTCCACAAACGGAGGAGGTGTTGGTGTAGCACTATATATCGGATGATATTCCCCTATTCAGGTCTGTGGGTGTACAAGTAATCTATTTTGGATCTGATGTATTTATTTTTTTACACTTGCATTGCTTATGTCAACTTAGGAGACTAAATTTGATATCCCTTTTAATAATTGCTGAGGTATAAATACAGACATCATATGAACCCTACAGACACGTGGATACAATACATATGACTATGGCTGAAACTTAGAGCTATACTTAATATTTTCAGGTTAATAGTTGATACAGCGCAGCCATAGCTAAAATGCACTCCTCATCAGGTACAATGCAGCTCTGTATTTAACCCAAAGGTTACATTGATGCAGGGGTGGGGGGGGGGAGTGGAGGCAGTGACAATGGCTCATCACTTCATGTTTTCTCCACTCTAACGGGTTCTAGTTGGTCATAGTGGGTCCAACAGTAGAAACGTGGACTACCTCTGACTTTTAATCCCTCTTTACCTGCAGTCTTTGGAACTGAGACTTGGCAGTATAATTCAAGGCAAGATTGACCAGAGCAACAAGGGTGTCCTCTATACTGAGGCATTTGTTTCCCGGCATCGGGCACGTATCCGAGGACTTTTTACTGCAATTACAAGGTAAGTGTTCTGCACACATCCCTACATGCCACAAGATCCTAGGGTATAGTCAATCACACTGTACAGTCCAAAAAAGGTGAGGATTTAGAAGACCCCAATGGATTCCAGGGGCATGGAAAACAAAACTCATCCTGTGACCCCCACCCTCCCTGTCTCGTTAATAAGCTTCCTTCTCCTATTACGATTGATTAGAAGAAACAGTATTTTTCTGATCACGGACCTCAGATTTACACATGATGTTTTGTTCATTACATAGTTATTTACATTGCTAGATAATTAGTGATGAAATGTAGTAAAATCTAAAGCCAGAGAAAGACCAGCCACAGAAAAGGTAATCTTTTGTATGTTTTTTTTTTTTATTCTATTAATCATACACCTAATGATGCTATTATGTTAGTGACCAGTGTAAATTGCTTTGTTTCAGACCCACCCCAGTAATCGGGCTGATTTCTCAGTATGGATTCCCAGAGCATCTTCTGTACTGTAAGTGTTCCAGCATTGAGCACGAGTCCTGCATTCATTTTATAGGCATCACCCATAAGGCAAAAACATCTACAAGATAACTGTATCAGAGAATATGTTAAAAGGCTTACAGCATCACTCCAGCGTGTCTTTTGTTGTTATTGTTATTTTCCTTCACCTCATTGGGGGACACAGGAACATGGGGTGTTATGCTGATGTCCGTTAGGAGGCGACACTAGGCAGAATCTGCAAAAGATTAACAGTGGTTCCTCCTCTGCAGTATACACCCCTGGACAGGCACTGTCCTAACCAAGTTTTTGCTTAGTGTCATTAAGAGGCACACATACATTTTTAGTGCTCCTAAAAAAATTTTTTCACTTTTTGAATTTTTTACTTCAAGAAGAACAAAAGTGGGTCTCTGACGAGACTCCCGGCATGGTCCCTCCTCAGCTGAGGTTGAGACGACGATCCTCCTTCCCCATTTCCCCACTGTTGGAGTTACTGGGTTGAGGTCGAGGTGACTGACAAGGCCTCTGATGGTGGAGCAGAATCCCTCCCTAAATATCCCTTTGGGGTTCATTTAGGTTGAGACACCACATGTAGAGCCAGTAGGTACAGCACCCTAGGCACCCCAGGAGTCCTCAGCCCTGCTGAGCCACTCCATGGACTTCAGCGGTAGCGTGCTCGTTGCAGTAAACCCAGAACTCACAGCCTCGCTGTGTACTCCTGATGGGGCCAGGGGATCAGCAAGGGGCAGCTAGCACTAGCAGGGACACAGCTTGCCTGTGCCCCTGCAGCAGCCAGCACTAAGGCTGCACAGAGGTTGATGCAGAGGACCCAGTGCTCTGAGTCCTCTGTGGGAGCCCACACTGGTTCACCGCTACCTGCCCATGGGGTCCGGCGGGTCCAGATTAGTTCCGGACCCCCCACCCTTCCCCCCTGGACCTCCGCGCCGCCTTGGAGCCTTTTTCGGCTACAGAGTTCTAATTTAGGCCGTGGCTGCGACCTACAACGCAGCCGCTGCCTTTTCCCAGGCCCACCCCCCAGATGACGCTCACAGCATCATAGCAGGGGCGGACTTCAGCACAGAGGGCGCACTTTCTAGTTTTATCACGCTCTTTCTCACCGCTCCGCCCCACTCCTTCCTCCTCTCTCCCTCTCCGGCGGCCATTACAAGCCTTGTGGAAAGGAGGCAGCGTGGCAACAGCAGGGAGGCAGCGCTGCTTCGGCAGGACAGTCTCCGGGAGGCACAGGACAAGGGACGCTGGACACTGGTGGGACACATCGAGGTGGGGTAAGTTCCCAGCAGAGGGGTTCGTCGTCCTCTGCTGGGACTACTTCTCTGCAGTGCACCTCTACACAGGCACCCATTATGCCAGGCTCAAAGAGCAAGAGGACTAGGGCTCACACATCTTACTATGCTTTATGTACAGCCTGCAGGAACCCTCTGTCCAGCGTCTATACGTCCCCGCACTGCCAGGACTGCGCTCAGAGTAGCGTGCCTCAGCCCCCAGTGACCCCGGCCATAACTGTTGCGTCCCCTGCCATGCCGGAATGGGCCATGATCATGTCCCAATCCATGTCTCAATCTATGGCACAATCCATAGAGAAGCTGTCCTCTACATTGCTCCAGGCTCTGCTGAGTCACCCTCTTTCCTTGGCTGCTGCCCAGCAAGGCGGACACTCGGAACAGGACCGTACTGACCCAGACCCATCCACTTCTAGGTCAGGACGCAAGCGACCCCATAGGTAACGCTCTCCAGTGTCCTCTCACAATTCACGGTCACCCCCCCCAGGGAGAGTCGCCGTGCCTCCAGGTTGCCGGAATTGTCCCCTACCAGGGAAAGTCACATGTTTTCCAGGTCATCCCCTACCAGGGAAGGCCACAGCAACACGCAGGAGTCCGAAGGCCTCTGTGACTCCAGCTCAGATCTGGATCCAGACTGGTCCGTAGACCTAGACCCGCCAGACGCCGATGCATTGGTTGAGGACGTAATCACTTCAATCACTTCCGGGTGTTGAATATATCTGACCCACCTCCAGATGCTCCAGAGCACAAGATTGCTTTTCAAAGGGCTAAGAAGCTACCAAAATATTTCTCTGATCACCCAGAGTTCAGGGCGATTCTTAAAAATCATCGCTCACACCCGGAGAAAAAATTCGGCAATCGTAAGGCACTGGAGAGGCGTTGCCCCTTTTTGCAAGAGGTGACACAGACCTGGGCAGATACACCCGTAGTGGTCACCCCAGTCTCTAGGCTCACTGCACAGACACTTCTCTCCCTGGCAGATATCTCCTCCATCAAGGACACGACGGACTGTCAGGTGGAACACATGGCCTGATCAATTTTCAAGGCCTCAGGGTCCTCTCTAGCACAGACATTCGCTTCAGTCTGGGCAGCCAAGGCCATCATGGCCTGGGCGACCAACTTACATGCGGCCCTCCGTTCGACTGATTCCAAGCTAGTGGATCAGGCGGTTCAAATTTCCGTCGTGGTGGACTATATTCTACATGCAGCTATCAATTCCGCAAATTGTGCAGCAGTGGCTGCGTCAAACGCTATCATAATCAGGCATGCCCTCTGGCTACGTGAATGGAAGGCTGATGCAGTCTCTAAGTTGCTTACACACCTCCCATGTCTCAGGGGATGTCTTTTCGGAGAAGAGTTGGATAAACTAATACTAACACAACAGGGGGGAGAAGAGTACTCCCTACCTCAACAAAAGCCGAAACACATCTACAAACTCCGTAACCAAGCATGATTCCGTTCCTTTCGGAATTCGTCCGGCTGGTCCGTCTCCCGCCCAGCGCAGACTTGTACTCGTTTTGCCGCACAGGGAGGGTTCGAGGTCTTCACAAAAATCAAACAAGAACTGGCATTCAAAATCTGGCCAGTCCAAGTCTAAGGGATCCAGATCCCACAAATTCTCTTCCTCATGACTCCTTATCCCCAGGCGACACCCTGCCAGTAGGCGACCGACTTTTTCACTTTCGTCAAGTCTGGCTGCCTATTATAGAAGACAGGTGGATTAGGGAACTGGTGTCATCCGATTACAAAATAGAGTTCATTTCCCTCCCACCAAATCGATTCTTTCTCTCAGTACCTCCAAGAGCGCTGTCCAAGGCTCGCGCCTTCTCCAAGGCGGTCAGCTCACTTCTTCAAGCGGGAGTAATCATACTGGTCCCTCTGGCCGAACGCTTCCACGGGTTCAATTCCAACCTGTTTGTGGTTCCCAAAAAGGGAGGCAGAGTAAGACCCATACTAGTCCTCAAACAACTAAACAAATACCGTATATACTCGTGTATAAGCCGACCCGTGTATAAGCCGACCCCCCTACTTTTGCCCCAAAAATCTGGAAAAACCTATTGACTCGTGTATAAGCCGAGGGTGGACCCCAGCACAGGTATACAGCCCCCAGCAGTGTGGTATACAGGCCCCCCCCCCCAGTGGTATACAGGCCTCCCCAGTGGAAGTATACAGCAGCCCTAGTGGTAGTATACAGCAGCCCCAATGGTAGTATATAGCATCCCCACAGCCCCAGTGGTAGTATACCAGCAGCCGCAGTGGTAGTATATAGCAGCCCCAGTGGTAGTATACAGCCCCCAGTGGTAGTATATAGCAGCCCCAGTGGTAGTATATAGCAGCCCCAGTGGTAGTATAAGCAGCCCCAGTGGTAGTATACAGCAGCCCCAGTGGTAGTATACAGCAGCCCCAGTGGTAGTATACAGCAGCCCCAGTGGTAGTATACAGCAGCCCCAGTGGTAAGTATATAGCAGCCCCAGTGGTAGTATACAGCAGCCCCAGTGGTAGATTATAGCAGCCACAGTGGTAGTATACAGCAGCCCCAGTGGTAGTATATAGCAGCCCCAGTGGTAGTATATAGCAGCCCAGCAGCCCCAGTGGTAGTATACAGCAGCCCCAGTGGTAGTATATAGCAGCCCCAGTGGTAGTATACAGCAGCCCCAGTGGTAGTATATAGCAGCCCCAGTGGTAGTATATAGCAGCCCAGCAGCCCATGGTAGTATACAGCAGCCCCAGTGGTAGTATATAGCAGCCCCAGTGGTAGTATACAGCAGCCCCAGTGGTAGTATACAGCAGCCCCAGTGGTAGTATACAGCAGCCCCAGTGGTAGTATACAGCAGCCCCAGTGGTAGTATACAGCAGCCCCAGTGGTAGTATACAGCAGCCCCAGTGGTAGTATACAGCAGCCCCAGTGGTAGTATACAGCAGCCCCAGTGGTAGTATACAGCAGCCCCAGTGGTAGTATACAGCAGCCCCAGCAGCCCCAGTGGTAGTATACAGGAGCCCAGCAGCCCCAGTGGTAGTATACAGAGCCCCAGTGGTATATACAGCAGCCCCAGTGGTATATACAGCAGCCCCAGTGGTATATACAGCAGCCCCAGTGGTATACAGGCCTCAGCAGTATATACAGCAGCCCCCAGGGGTTATACAGCACCCCCCAGGGGTTATACAGCGGCCCCCAGGGGTTATACAGCGGCCCCCTGGGGGGTACCCAGCAGCCCCCAGGGGGTACCCAGCAGCCCCCTGGGGGTACCAACAGCCCCCTGGGGGTACCAACAGCCTCCAGGGGGTACCCAGCAGCCCCCTGGGGGTACCAACAGCCCCCTGGGGGTACCAACAGCCCCCTGGGGGTACCCAACAGCCTCCAGGGGGTACCCAGCAGCCCCCTGGGGGTACCAACAGCCCCCTGGGGGTACCAACATCCCCCAGGGGGTACCCAGCAGCCCCCTGGGGGTACCAACATCCCCCTGGGGGTACCAACAGCCCCCAGGGGGTACCCAGCAGCCCCCTGGGGGTACCAACAGCCCCCAGGGGGTGCCCAGCAGCCCCCAGGGGGTACCCAGCAGCCCCCTGGGAGTACCAACAGCCCCCTGGGGGTAGCAACAGCCCCCAGAGGGTACCCAGCAGCCCCCTGGGGGTACCAACAGCCCCCACAAGCTGGCACTGTCCCCCCTTGTAAGGGCCCCCCCCCCGCCCGCTACTTATACATTACCATTCCGGTTTTCTGATCAGCGCGGCTCCTCCGTGCTGCGTCTTCATCCTCCCGCGCTGGCTGCATCCGGGTTCTCCAGCGGTCGCGCGATGACGTCACATCGCTGCGACAGCCGGAGATCACGGATGGAGCCAGCGAGGACGGGAGGATGAAGAAGCACCGAGGAGCGGCGCCGATCAGAACACCGGGCTGGTAATGTATAAGCACCGGGGGGGGGCCCTTACAAGGGGGGACAGTGCCAGCTTTTGGGGGGCTATATGAACTGCATCCCCCTGCCGCTGATTGACAGGGGGATGCAGTGCATATTTAATGAGCGGCCCCACGTGACGGGGCCGCTCATACAGCAGCCCCCCCCCCGCCTCCTCCAGCCTCCACAGCCCCCACCACACTGCCCCCACCACACGGGTCTACCGTATAGACCCGTGTATAAGCCGAGGGGGGGACTTTTCAGCCCAAATTTTGGGCTGAAAAACTCGGCTTATACACGAGTATATACGGTACGTAAAAGTACGACAATTTTGAATGGAGTCTCTCTGATCCATCATATCATCCATGGAAGAAGGAGAGTTTCTCGCCTTCATAGATATTCAAGATGCTTACCTGCATATCCCAATCGCCTCTGCCCACCAAAGGTTCCTCTGATTCGCAATTGGTCAGACCCATTACCAGTTTGCTCTCCCGTTCGGACTCTCCACGGCTCCCAGAGTGTTTACCAAGGTCATGGCGGCCGCGATGACTGTCTTAAACTCCAGAGGTGTAGTCGTCATCCCGTACCTGGACGATCTCCTTATCAAGGCTCCCACCTTCAAGGATTGCAAACTCCGCGTCGCTATCACGGTAGACACACTAAATCACCTGGGCTGATTGGTCAACCTAAAAAAAGTCATCCCCAATCCCAAGTCAGTCCCTAATCTTTCTGGGCATGCCATTCCACACTTCCAGGGGTCTAGTACTCCTTCCCAAGGAGAAGGCACATGCTCTCTGGCTGAGAGTTTGCGCCCTTCTTCAGCCGTCGCCTCAATCCTTATGATTTGCCATGAGCGTTCTGGGCAGGATGGTCACTGTTAGAAGCAGTCCCCTTCGCCCAGCTTCACCTTAGGCCTCTCCAACTGGCCGTACTCAAATCCTGGGACAAGAGTCCTTTTTCCCTGGACAGGATGTTTCGACTGTCCTCGACGGTCAAGCAATCTCTACACTGGTGGCTCAAACCAATCTCTCTCTCCAAAGCGAGATCCTTTCTAACAGGTCACCTGGAGATTCTGACCACCGATGCCAGCCTGACAGGATGGGGCGTGGTGTACCGACATCACAGAGCACAGGGGAAGTCGTCTCCAGTGGAATCTACCATGCCCATCAACGTCCTGGAGATTTGAGCCATCTTCCTGGCATTGCGAGCCTTCCAGCGCTTCCTGGCGGCTTCTCACATCAGGATACAGTCAGACAATGCCACGGACCTGGCATACATCAATCACCAGGGCGGAACCCGCAGTGCCCAGGCAATGCGAGAGATAACACACATCCTTCACTGGGCGGAATCAACGGGATCGATTCTGTCCGCTGTGCACATCCTGGGAGTGGACAACTGGGAAGCAGACTTCCTCAGTCGCCAGTGCATAGCATTAGGGGAGTGGTCCCTGCACCCCGAAGTCTTTCAGCAAATTTGCCATCGCTGGGGGACTCCGGATGTGGATGTAATGGCATCGCATCTCAATGCCAAGTTTCCCAACTTCATGGCCAGATCACATGACCCCCGGTCCATAGGCGCGGACGCCCTAGTTCAGGACTGCACTCAATTCCAACTCCTGTACTTCTTCCAACCCCTGCCTCTAATCCCCAAAGTGGTGCAGAAAGTCAGACAAGAAGGGATCCCAGTCATCCTTATTGCCCCAGACTGGCCCAGACGCACATGGTATGCCGACATCGTCCAACTCATGGCAGGCGCCTCCCAGATCGTCCAGACCTTCTATCTCAGGGCCCATTCTACCACCAGAATTCAGGACCCCTGAATTTGATGGCGTGGCCCTTGAGACCTGGATTTTGACACAAGCAGGGCTCTCACAGGACGTCATTTGCACCATGGTTAGTGCGAAAAAGCCAGCCTCTGCTAAGATTTACTACCGCATCTGGAAATCCTTTTTTGCCTGGTGCGCATCTCGTGATCAGACTCCGTTGCCCTATTCCCTGCCTAGGGTACTTGGTTTTCTGCAATCGGGTCTGGAGGCCAGACTGTCCCTTGGCTCTTAAGAGTCAAGTCTCCGCTCTCTGTTCTTTTTCAGCGACGACTCGCAACAAAACCGCAAGTCAAGATGTTTCTTCAAGGGGTTTCCCGCTTGGTTCCCCCCTACAGACAACCGCTGGAGGCGTGGGATCTCAACTTGGTGTTGACAGCATTACAAGAACCATCCTTTGAGTCTCTTAAGGAGATCTCACTCCGCCTTCTATCCCAGAAGGTGTTTTTTCTGGTGGTAATCACCTCTCTTCGCAGAGTGTCTGAACTCACAGCGCTCTCCTGCAGGCCACCATTCCTGGTTTTTCACCAGGACAAGGTCGTTCTCCGTACGGTCCCCTTTTTCCTTCCGAAGATGGTCTCCACCTTCCACATCAATGAAGAAATTTCCTTGCCATCCCTTTGTTTGGCACCGGTTCATAGGGATGAGAAGGCTCTGCATACGCTGGACCTTGTCAGGGAATTGCGTATCTATGTATCTAGAATGGCGCCTTTTTGGAAGTCGGACTATCTCTTCCTTCTACCGGAAGGCAACCGCAAGGGCTTGCCAGTTTCAAAAGCTACCCTTGCTAGATGGATCAGATCCATCATTCAAGATGCCTATAGGCTGAAAAACTTGCCACTTCCAGCTGGTATCAGAGTGCACTATACCCGTGCCGTAGGGGCATCCTGGGCCATTCGGCACCAGGCGTCGGCACAACAAGTGTGTAAGGCAGCCACCTGGACTAGCTTACACATGTTCACAAAACATTACAGAGTCCATACCCAGTCTTCAGCGGAAGCGAGCCTGGGTAGACGCGTCCTGCAGGCGGCAGTAGCCCACCTGTAGGATACTGTCTTTACACAACATTCGTTCCATTGCTTTTCCCACCCAGGGACTGCATTGGGACGTCCCATGGTCCTGTGTCCCCCAATGAGGTGAAGGAGAAAAGGAGATTTTTGTGTACTCACCGTAAAATCCTTTTCTCTTAGCCTTTAATTGGGGGACACTGCTCCCGCCCTGTTGCCTGTTTCAGGACGTTTTTTGTTTTTTTTTGAGTTCTCATATTGTTTTTTGAGCTCGTGCATAGTTGCCCTCTTACAGGCATGGTTACATATGTTATCACTGTTGCGTTCCTCCTACTGCTTTAGCACAAAACTTCTTAGGACAGTGCCTGTCCAGGGGTGTATACTGCAGAGGTGGAGCCACTGTTAATCTTTTCCAGATTCTGCCTAGTGTCACCTCCTAGTGGACAGCAGCATAACACCCCATGGTCCTGTGTCCCCCAATTAGAGGCTAAGAGAAAAGGATTTTACGTTAATTACACAAAAATCTCCTTTTTTTTTTTTTTTTTTTTCATAGCTGGAGAGCTGCTTTTACTGCCCCGGTCTTATTCTCTCCTTCCAGGGATTTCACCTTTTTTCAGCATAGCTCTGGTCCTGCAGCCCCATCTTGTGACTGCTACTTCTACCTCTGACTGGCCAGAAGTCATAAGTTGTGTCACAAGCACTAAATGTATCTCTGAGAGCCAGAACGGGTTTCTCATAGATGGTGCTGTGGACACGGTACTGAAAAATTATGGAAACACTGGATGGTGAGTATAACACTAGGGGTAGGGGACTTCCATTTATACCACCACTCCAGTGCTGATTTAAAAAAAAAAAAAAAAACCTCTGGTGTGGTGCTTTAAAAATAACACCTGCCTATACTGGATCTTGTAAGTGTTGTCTGAACCAAATCCCCTACTGAGCATGTGCAGTAATGTCACACATGTAAAGTTCAGGGTCTTTGCCAACACCTGAGTGGGTTACGGACACTGAACAGGGACTTCATGGGATTAAAGCATTATACTCAACCGTCTTGCCAATGTGGTTACTTCTGTGTCCCGCTCATTAGCCACATGTAATAATAAGTGCTTTGGCTGCTGCACAGTCAGTCACAAACACCCATTGTCTGTAACAGCATCTGTGATTGGCTGTTGCACCCCACCCACTCTGCCAGCGAACAGTCACAGATGTTATGAGTGGGGTGCAACAGCCAATCACAGACGCTGTCACAGAGACTGGGCATCTGTGATTGGCTGTTCAGCAAGCAGTGCAGAGATGACCTGTAAGTGACTACAGTGGCAAGACAGGTGAGTATAATTCTTTAATCGCAGACTTCTCAGTGAAGTCCTTGTTCAGGGGCCGTGCAGAAAGACCTTTACTTCTCCTTTTTTTTTTTTTTTTATCCGTTTTTGAAGTGAAAATATAGTGAACGGATCATTAAAATGGAATCCCAGCAAAGTCAATGGGCTTTCAAGTTTTGCTGTTCAGACTGAGAATTTGAGCTCTGCATCGTATTTTCCCTTGAAAAGTGATCCATCCAAAGAAAGTGAATGTTAGTTTCGTGGCGTTTTTCTGATCCGCCTTTACCATTGAAACCATTGTATATGGGGGAAAGAAATTGCAGAACCAAAAGCAGACGAGAAATGGATGATCCCTTTTCTGATGCATTTTTTTTGAAAAGTGATCCTCTTTTGCACCAGTAAAAGGGAAAAATGTCGTTTCCGCCACCCTCCCCCCCCCCATCCACAAAAAAGCAGATCAAAAATGCTGTGTGTGAACATACCATTGTGAGACAAGTAAGGCTAACATCACCAGAGTTGCCCTCCAAGCAACATCCTCCCCATGGCCTGGTATACCTAATTTACATAGAAAAAAAACGTGAATTTCTCTGGCATAAGATATTGCATCGCAGTTATCAAAGTATAATTTTATTCAGCTTCCTATTACCTCTGTGCCCATAGACAGCTTAGGTAGATTGATCCTATTGACAGATTCTCTTTTTAAGGTATTTTATGGCATTAACTGTATAGCATATTCGCTTAAATTCTGTAGGTTAATATGAGATAATAAATTTAATTAGTTTCATATATGTTTTTCACTTTGCCATGACAGCACAGCATATGAGAGCGAGAGAGAGAGAGAGTATCCGCCCCTAGGAACAGGAAACCTTCTGAAAATAAAAAGACGCCACCTCTCTGAACATCCCAATGTGGTTTCCTCTTCCTGGAGGTGGAAACCTATGACCATCCATTGTGAAGAGTGCGTGGGGAAATGTATCCAGATGAATGGATCTTACATGCAGGTCCTGGACCTGAGGCGGTCTGTGGTCACCAGTCAGTTTAGCATGGCTTCATCTCCTCAGTGTACGTGACCAGCCTTTTTCAGGTTGGAGCTGGATGTAGCCACGACATGTGATGAAGTCACCTCTGGTGAGGAGGAACAGTCATGACCAATAGTAAAGTGCTTTTGTGCACCCACTGGGTCTCTGGTTGTTTCTGAGTTCTGAGTTGAGGCAGAAATGACGTCACATGCAAGATGATGACGCACAGCCATCGGTTACCGCCCACTTCTGGATTTGGTGGATGGTGTGGGATATGGCATCAGATCCGGTGGTTTCCCCTCTCAATCCTGGGGGGGTTTAAGAGAGGAAACCTGCCTTTTACTGATGGCAGTGAATGTACAACATGGAAGATCCAGTGACTAGTGCTGACACAGAGGACTCAAAATCTCCTAGCACGGTAGTTGCCAAGGTTCAGGATGAGTGTGGCTTTCCCCTTGAATAACACATACTGGCTGGTTGTGCCAGGAAGGCGGTAGCAAAGGCTAAAAGCAGAAAATGTGCCCTTCGCAGAGAAGGTTTTCCCAAAACTTATAAAAAGCTCAGTCTATCCTGTATTGAAATTTATCAGTAACTCAGAAAAAGGAAATACACATTTTTGGAAATCTTTGCGAAATTTGGGAAAAATCCCAAAAAGTTGAGGCGAAAAAAAAAATGTCTAAAAATGTTTCCCTTTAAAGATTTAGGGTCTTAGAAAGATCCCTCGGGTAGAAAAGTGGACACATTCCTTAAGGGGGCATGGCAGGCTGCAGCACACTTCTTCAAACTTAGTATAGCAGCTGTACAATGAGTTCCCTAGCTAAATGGCTCAAGGAATTGTATAAGCAAATCTGAAGTGGATGTCCCAGGGATCAGTTACTGGAAGGATTACTTACCTACCATTCACAAAGTGGTGACTCTCTTGGGGGATGCGTCTGTGGACCACGTGAGTTTGCCACTCCTTGCCTGTGCCCTCTCTGACTGGCCGCAGAGGTCCGTGGAGTTCCAATACAAAATTAAATTGTCTGCAATCCTTGTCAGAGAAATTTGTTTCTATCATTTTTTTTGATAAACTTTTAGATAGTCTCCCCGTGTCTCAGAAAAATTTTCCTCCACCCCTTCTCGACGTATGATAACGATACTGATAAGGTAACTAGAAGGAATAAAGGGCGCACATAGGGTCTTATCCGAGATAAAGGGAATATTTGTGAGATAATTCAGATTCACTCACTTATGGTTGTGAGAGACACAGGTAATTAGCATTGGCAGCTTCTGCAATCCCCGAAGTGATGATCCTTTGTTAGGTGAAGAGAATGGGGCATTATATTATAGACTGTCCTGAGGAAGTGGTGTGAACATCACCAAACACATCGAAAGAATACATTTCCTGTTCTAACACTTTTTTTGTTTTTGTATCCCCAAGTCTTATTATTGTTGATCCTTTGTTGGGTGCAGAGAATGAGGCATCAGACTGTGCTGCTCACCTGTCAAAATGATATCCCAGAGGAGTCTAAGTAGATGGAATACAGAAATAGACTTTATTTTTATAGTTTTAGAAAAACAGGTTCTAAGCGGGGTCTCAAAATCAGACCTTGGGGAAAGGCTTCTATAGCAACTGATTCTTGATACAACAAATAAAACAGTTCCCACAGGACCATTATCAACTTAAAGAGGTTGTCTGGGCTTTTTGGATAATTTCTATGTGTATTCAGGATGCAAAATGTTGACAGTTTGTAATATACATCCTGTGAACATAATTCATTGTTTACTAGATATCTCCTATTTGCGGCAGCCAGGGAATGTCCAGGGGGCGTTTGTTGGAGCTTTCATGGAAATTCAGAACTGGATGTTACAACCAGACTCCTCTAAACATGCCCCTGCCCCAGTCTCGGTATGCCTGGCCACCCCAGACTGCTACAGGCCTGTTCCAGCCCCTAATGTCACCACCCACCCCCATTGTACTCAGCGATCCCCCTGCTCCACTGACACACTGTGCCGATTCTGCAGCTGTGGTGGAGATTCGGTACACTGTCAGTGCCGGAGGGGACCGCTGTATCTATATGCACTTACCCTGTGGCTGTTCTGTGGAGCTGAGGTGCGCAACCTGGGTCTCTGTGCCCTGGAGATGCTTCTTTCTATACCTCCTGTACCATAGAGTGGGGCACAGAGCCAGCGGCTGCGGTATAGAGAGGACCGGCTCTGTGCCCCGCTCTATGATACAGTTTTGGTTACTCTCATGGAGGCGCCAATTCTGGGATAACTGCTGGTTGTGACTTTAAGCGTGAGGAGCCCAGAATGCTTGAGCCTTACCATGCTGAGAATTAAAGCCTCCATACAGCGGAGCACACGCTAATTTTATTAAATTTATTTAAATAATTAAAAAAAAGGGCTCTATTTATTTTTTTTTAACGTGTGCACAGGCCGGCTCCGGAGCATGCGTAGTGCGCGTTCTGAAGCTGGCCCCTACACCCGATAATGCATCAGACCGGAAATGACACATGGCCGGCATGTCCTCCCCGGAAGGAGCCTGAATGAATTATCATGCTCAACGAGCGTGATACCAGAAGTGAGGGAGAAAGAATGAAGAATGACCAATAGTAAAGTGCTTTTGTGCATCCACTTGGTCTCTGGTTGTTTCCGAGTTCTGAGTTGGAGAATGGAGAATGCCCACGCTGGCTACATATTGTATTCAACATTTCTACATAGCACATAGACATGTAAGTGTAAAAAAAGACCAAAGAATATGAGTCTGCACACATTGGAAGCAGCAGTGTGAACTGCGACCAATCCCCACCAAAAACATGAAAAACCAATGCAAAAACCGTATAAATGTCACACAAAAAGGCGCTCGGCTGTAAAACATGTAAATGGCAAGTGCCGTGACAAAAAACAGGGCCTTTTGGTTTATACGTTTTTGCAAAAAACGTACCGTAAGCTGCCTCACCAACTCCACGGTAAGCCCTGGTAGAGACAGTCCTAACTCTGTCCCTAGATGCTACGTTAAAAACCTGCCAGTGTGTACATACCTCTGGGCAGGGTGCGGGAGAGCAAAGGAAAATCTCACCTTGTAAGGGTGTGTGGCAGGCAGCTCTGTGTGCAGACTTCATAGGGGAGGGGCAGGTGCCTCCAATTTCTGCTGTTACCAGCAGGGGTGAACATGAACATGAACATGTAAGTGTAAAAAGTCATTTTTTACAACGATTACAGCACACATTTAGCTCCGAAAGGGATGGTTGGCCAGCGAAGTTAACACCAGGTAGCAGGGGAGGGGTTTGCAGCCAGTAGCTGCTTGGGTTACCTTGGCTGGCAATAGAAAATACAGCAAAGCCCACTCCAGTTTTTTATTTAAATAACTAAAAACATGGCTCCCTGTATTTTTTTTATTGCCAGAGCATGTATAACCCAGGCAGCAGCAGGGGTTTTGCAGCCAGTAGCTGCCTGGATTACATGCTTTGCCAATAAAACATACAGGGAAGTCCTATACAGAAAAAGAGAACGCGCAAAAACAGTTTGATAGAAAACACATTTTATTTACACATACACACCATTTCTATGAGGCTACTTCCATCAGTTGCCATTCCACTCTAGTGGCTCATCCTGCTTCTACTATTACACACCAGGAACAGAAAATTCCAAAATGGGTGAACTTCCTGTTCCTGCTGCTAGTGACCTCACATCCTGGAATACTGTCGTTCTTGGCGAGAATAGCATGGTAAAAATGTATTAAAAACGCTGCAAAAATGGATTATTGTGTAAATACCAATCTGTCTTTGCAGCGTTTTTTTTTTTTTTTTTTGTAAGAATGGCATCAATGGAGAAAACGGAGAAGAAAAAAATGCATCACTGAGTGACATGCTCATTCTTTCTCTGGCTGCATTTTCTACCCCCAAAAATGGTAAACGCAGTGTCTGGACAGCATTTCTTGCAAACTTGTTAACTTTGCTGGGCAACGCAGAAATTGATCCGTTTTCCATGCAGATACGCAGCACAAAAATGGATCAAAAATACACAAAGCGAACTTGGCCTTAACTGTTCAGGTACTGCCGGAATTTGAGCCTGCCCTTGAAGGGGATTAATCCATGCAGAACTCTCTTTGGGAGAATGGGCACTTCATCAAACTTGTTGCTGAAGTGATCAATGACCTGACTAACTTTTGGAGAGTTGGGATCATCTCGGGGAAGACATTGTGCATTATATCGTTGTAATGCAGAAATTTGTGAGCAGCCTCAATGCGTGTCCGGGTCATAGTCATGTGGAACATGAGTGTTATATAGAACATCAACACTCCAATATTGACAAAGTTCTGGCTTCTTCATTAACCCCATGGGAAGAACCAGGTCCCGATACTTCATCATTTCAACTGTATCTATGGGAGTGCGGTTAGAAAATGATGAAGTGCAGATTTGGGCAAGAAATGGTTCAGCTTACAAATTTGTCTGGCCCACGATAAGATTTACCATATCGGCAGAGAAAAAGACCTTGAAAAAGTCACTATCTGTTAGGCCAGCAGAGTCGAATTGGATTCCTGTTTGCACCACAAAATCAGGTCAATAGGGGTCACTAGTGCTGGGCTGCGGGTCACTAACGGAACGCTCTGTCCTGCATTGTATGTGTGTGGGATCGGTATCACTTTGATGAATAATACAGGAAGGTGGGATCCTTTCCCTCACTAGCGGTGTTTGGGTATGCCTCCTCTCCCTAATACTGACTTTGCGATGAGCAGGACATTTTCTTTTTTGTGTGTAACATAACCAAATGTTATTCAGGTGTATGTGTGCTTGGTGTAAACTTTTATTTGTTAGAAAAGAGGAAAGAGATTAAAAAAAAGAATAGAAGAAAATATTGTAGAAAGCAGATAAAAATAAAATGAAAAACAGTGTGAGTATTACAAGATTTTGATACTGCAATTACTAAACGGATGTTACTAAAAATAAATTATTGAACACCTACAAGTATCTGACACTAACCCTGACTTTATTCAGTAAAAAATAGATAGCAGAAAATATTAGTGTTTTTTTTTTTTCTTTCCATTTGATTCTTAGTTCCCTTTTCTCTTTATACCAACAACCGGATGCCGGTCAGTGATTTGGTGTCTCTGATTGGTTTCAACTGTTGACTGAAGCACGTACAGGTGCGGTGCTAAACAGGAGGGATCACACAAGGAAAAAAAAAAAAGTCCTGGCCATAAGTGAGCATGGATGCTGAATAGGGATGTGAGTTAATAATTAGCGGCTGCTGGATGCACGCATGAGTGTGTTGCAAAGCAGGGAAACACACAGGAAAATAGAAAAAAAAGTCTTAGCGAAAAGCCAGCACAGATGTTGATTAGTGACGTAGATCGCGGTGTTTGTTGGCTGCTGGACGCATGCACGGTTTGGTATAAAAAGGGTGATGGAAAAATGGACGGGTGCTGATTAGTGATGTGGGTCACTGACCAGCACTCAGCAATTGCAGGACACAAGAAAATCTGCCAAAAATCAAGCGATCAAGTACTGATCAGTGCTCTGCGGCAGAAGCGGGTAAGGGGGGGGAGTTGGGGAAAGAGGCTTTGGGATGGACTGGAAAACAGCAGGAGACAACAAGGGGTTGGGTACAGGATAAAAAGCTCTTCTGCCTTCAGTCGAGCCGTCGCAGCAGCAGTGCTATCACAGGCAAAAATCACTTGTTGCACCAGAAATCCCGGCCAGAGCAGCAGCAAAATGGCACAGTGACCACTCTCCATGTCTCTAGACCGGAATGAGGCTGAGGAGAGTGGTCGTTAAGGGGTCAAACTGCTTCTCTGCTCTATGATTGGTTCGATTGCACGTCGCAGCACATCACTCCATTCACTTCTGGGGCTTGGGACACTGCGGTCTCCTAGTTCCAGCCTATGATCGGCGCTGTTTTAGTACCGATCGTTGCTGGACATCAGTTACATTGCCTGAAACCATGAAATCGCTGTGATTGGCTATTCAGAATTAAACAGCCAGTTACAACTATCCTTGTTACAATGAGGTTCCATGCTGACCGGATTAGCAGGCACTTTCATTCGGTCACTGTCAACAAAGTCAATGATTGAACGGAAGCAGGACATACTGAGTACATCATTGGTCATTAAGTCAGTGGCTGCAAGATCATACCCAGTACATCCAATGTCGGGAAGGAGTTAAAGACAGAATGATGGAAAATGGAAAATTTGAGATCAACAGTGAAACATCTGTACCCTGCTTGCTTTATGGCAGTAACATACTGAGAGATGCTTAAGATATCCCGGTTCCCAAGATCATCAGGAGTACATCAGGGTGGTGGTGAAATTCAAGGGAAACCTTCTACAATAGGGATTTCTATTTTATTCTCTCATGTGCTGTTTTGGTGAAGGGGAAAGAAAAAAGGGCAATGTGTTATATGGAGTGGGACCTTCTTTTATTTTCTTGTTTTGTATGTATATGTTTATTCATTTATTAAAGAACTACAGTGGGCGTGAGTTTACTATAAATCCATGCACTGTGCTAGTACTGTACAGCCCTCCGTTTTGGACTCTGTGAAAATACGCTACAAATCCTGATTATGGGCACGCAGCCTTAAAGAGGAACTCCATGGAGAGAAAACATTTTTGTACTGTCCCTGCCCTCCTACATGATGAATCAGAGCTGTACACTACAGTTCTAGGGTGTTTTATAGGGTTTCTCTTTTATAAATCAATAAAACCGTATCTGCTCCTCAGCTCTCACCCCTCCCTCAGGGAACCGAGAAATTCAGCCTCATGCTGCTGGTGAGATCAGGAGGTATGTTGGGGGCGTGGAACCTGGGGTTACCAGGATCATCCCGCTCCCTCACACAACTGTATTGGCAGGGGGTGAGGCCATCACCCTTTGGTCACAGTACACATTTCTTGTGTTTGTGTGTTGTGATTTATTTATTTTTTTTGGTCATGCCCAAAAGAGATGAGAAAAAACACGCTGATCAGCTCTGAGTCCTTCAATAACATTTAGTCATACAGCATTTCTGTATTGAATTAAAGAATTCCACCATAGTTTGCTAAAATGGGATTCAGACAAACCGCATAGCTGGATATAGATATATCGATAGATTTAAATAGATATAGACATATAGATGGATGGAAGAGTACATAGGACAGTTGGATATGATATATGATAGACAGATTTATGGATAGATGAAAGATAAATACACATACATGTGAGAGATAGATACATAGATATTTTTAAACCCATATATGCTTGGTGCACAGTATAAGGAACAGAACATAATAAAGGAACATTGGGGTTTATACCATGTGTAACAGATGCTGCAGAGACTTCTGGATGCTTAGCTGTGACTGAGGAGAAAGTGACGATCCATAGAAAGTTTCAGTGGACAGAAGCCTACCAAGTTTCTGTGAGGGAAGGGAGATCATGGCAGTCCTGAATAAACCAATGTAGTGCTTTGTGTGTGCTCCTAGCCTGATATATGGCAGTATACATTAAGCACCATCATATCATTGTACAGCAAAAGATCACAGCATGTATTTATATCTGCTTGGTGACATGATTGTTATTTGAAGTGAAAACACTCATGTTACATTACATAGGATGGTATATCAGGGACAGGATTGTAGTATGACCATGCCCCCTGCCATGCTCATGTCACGCCCCCTGCTCATACAGAAGTATGAGTGGGCAGGAATGTAAGATGATCCTGGAGCCCGCAGTGTTCATGCCCCCAACACACCTCAGGTCACTGCTGCAGCATGAGGCTGAATTTCTCTGTCCCCGAAGGGAGGGGTGAATGCTGAGGAGTAGATTTGATTTTATAGATTTATAAGCGATCTACAGATCCTAGAACTGTATTGGCCAGCTCAGCTTCATCATGTAGGAGGGCAGAAACAGTACGAAAAAGTTTTCTCTACCCCGGGGTTCCCCTTTAAGGAATCCCACTTATGGTGAGCCAAACAATAGGAGAAGTATATGATGACACAGCCCTTAATGTCAGTGTGTGACAGTGTAAAAGAGTTTACAAAAAATTGTAGTCTCATATACCAGTCTTAAAGTGGACGGGTCAGTTAATCAAAACAATAGAGTTAAATACCTTGTAAGGCTGCTTTCACATCAGCGGTTTTTGCTGATCGCGGCAGTTGCGGTGAAAAAACCGCAACTGCCGCGATCACCGCATAAAGGCTGCACTTGCGGTTCACTTGCGGCAAGCCCCATACAATGTCTATGGGGCTTGCGGCAGGTGCGGCAAGTGCGGTTTCGGCACTTGCGGCAGGTGCAGCAGCGAAAAAACCGCGACATACCGCGGTTTTTTTAGCGGCCACACCTGCCGCAAGTGCCAAAACCACACTTGCACCTGCCGCACACTTACCGCAAGACCCATAGACATTGTATGGGGCTTTCTGCAAGTGAACCGCAAGTGCAGCCGTTATGCGGTGATCGCGGCAGTTGCGGTTTTTTCACCGCAACTGCCGCGATCAGCAAAAACCGCTGATGTGAAAGGGGCCTAAGAATCGTTGAGCTCCACTCTATGCTACTCATTTCCAAATTGTGCTCCATTGCTGAGATACTTAGTTTTGTTTTTTATGGAGCAAACTATCGGAAATCTCTGCTTTTGATGTCCAATTTGTTTTTTCTTGACCTTCCTCTCCTGGAGTCTGTGCTTTTACCCCTTTTTCCAATAGACTGCAAATCTGCTGCAATTGGCAGCATCTGAAAGAGAGGGGTGGGAACGCATGCCCCTGGAGAAGACTAGGGGAGAAACAACCAGTTGGGCTGCAAAGTAGAGATTTCACATTCTGCACTAGAAGAAACGCATGAGTATCTTTACAATGGAGCATTGTAGACCAAAACAGTAAAGGGGGGCAGAATTAAGGCCATGGTTTGAGACCAAGATAGGAAAAAGTGGTGAATATGTTCCGTATGGTACATCTTAGGCTGACCTTGCTTCAGAATTGAAGAGTACATTTATTATGAGCAGTCCTAGCTTTCCATTATAATTTACACCTATTTCTAGTATGACAAGTTTACCTCCTTTTTGTTATAGTACACTGGGGGTCCAATCTGCTGATTGCCCGGTATTGTATACAATTCCTCTCCTGTACAGTTGTATAAATTGCTGACAATTAAAAAGTGCCATTTAGAGATAAAGCAATGCTTGCTGTAATCCCTTTCTGCAGCGCTGTTGGAGGAACTTGTTAACTGCGGACGTTTAAAGGGCACAGTGGTCGGCGGACGACAGGACAAGGCTGTGTTTATTCCCGACATCTACGCCAGAACACAGAGCAATTGGATAGACGCCTTTTTGAAGCAGAACGGTTACCTAGGTAACACGGAACAAGGAGGTCTTTGTGAATGTTGTTTTCAGCTACGTGAAGGTGATTTAGAGAATGCCACTCCGGGCACCAAAAAGCTGGCTTCTCGCTTCCTGCCTCCAGACCTGCGAGCTCACTCCTTTATTGTCTGGATAATATGACATTCAGCACTATGGCTCATTTGTGTTCACTAAAATAGAAAGAGGTGGGAGTTCACAGTAACAGGGCATTTATCAACTATAATACACATAAATGGGACTGTTTTCACATCGCCTTCTAATTATCCATCATCACAGTGTGAAATGTGTACTTACCAGACCACAGTATTAGAAATGCAATTCCTCAAGCTTCACATATCTCAAGAATTTTCCTTAAAGGGAATCTGTCACCAGGTTCTTGCCACCCCATCTTAAAGCAGCATAATATAGGAAAAGAGACTGTGATTCCAGTGATCTATTACTTACTGGGTTACCTGCTGCAGTTTTGACAAAAATCACTGTTTTATCTGCCGAAGAGTATTGAGCTTTGTATAACTACCTCTACACAACTGATTGACAGTTTTCTATGTTCACTCTGCATAGGCAGATGCCAGTCAGTGGTGGGGGCAGGGCAGAGCTCATGAATATGGAGCGCTACATGGCAACAAGTTTAATAGTCTTCTATTAATAAACTCAAATACATTGCTGGAATCGTGGTCTAAGCGCCTTCATCATGGTGCTCTCTGATTAGGTGGCAAAACTTTGATGCAAATTTCCCTTGAAAGGCTATGGGCACTTTTTCACATGGAAAAATTACACTGGGGAACACAATTTTTTAGGAGTTGGGTCAGACAACTGTTCTTAATTAATTTTTGGATGCTGAATCCAGAAATGATCTCAGTTTTTCTCTATCACGTCAAGTTTTTGAACTATAGGATTTTTGTCTTCTCAAAAATATGTAAACTACTGTACCTAAAAAGTGTTTTTTCTCCTTCGCCTCATTGGGGGACACAGGACCGTGGGTGTTATGCTGCTGTCCACTAGGAGGTGACACTAAGTATACTTCTAAAAAACAAGAAAACAGTGTGGCTCCTCCCCTGCAGTATATACACCCTGGCTGGCTCCAGCCTCACCAGTTTTTGCTTAGTGTCTCAATAGGAGGTAGATGCGGTCCATGGACCACAATACTAGTACATAATTAGGTTTTTTTCCTTAGATTTTTAGATCCTTTTTTCCTTTTACAAGACTACTAGAGGGCGACGGTATCTCTGCATACCGATCTCCCAAAACCAACAACAGACGGGAACGTGGAGTGTTACCTCCACGTACCCCCTTCTGCTTCGATGGACTGGAAGCAAGGCGACGGTTCCTCAGCGTTCCGATTTCCTTTGTTCCGTTTTTTCGCCGGCGTTATCCCTACTTCTTCCCCCTGCGGGACCCAGGCACAGCAACCTTCCAGGATCTCTGGAGCAGATCCTGCCGGACAGGGACGCCAGGCTGACTCTCTCCTCATACTCCTAGGATGATGAGTCGAGCATTCAAGATGCCCTCCCCATTCCCTGCCAGGGGTTTTGGGTTGAGGTGCCTCCATAAGGTAAGCAGGGCTCCTGAGGGACCCTGCACGCATGTGTTGTCTTCCCTGTGAGCTGCAGGCTGGGCTTCAGCTTTCCATAGCTCCCATAGCTCTGGCCTGTGGACCTTATTATAGCCCCTGGAGGGCTACAACCTTTACCTTTGGATCCCCTGCCCTGGGGACCCGGGCTGAGTCTTCCTCTGCAAGGATTCAGAGGGCCGAGGGCACTCGCGGCGGGTCTTTCCCGCACTTCCGCGCCGATGCGCGCTCGTTTTCGGCCTCAGGGGCCTAATCGAGCCCCCGGCTTGCGGCCTACTCCTAAGCCCGCCCCTGTTGCCGCCCCTCGTCGCCGCCCCCGGGTGACGTCATGCGGCCGGGAATTAGAGATCCCGGCCGTGTCACTGGAGGCGGATCTCTTCTCCCTGGCGCGTCTCGCTCATCGCGAGACTTCCTGCGCGCCTTTTCTCTGGGAGAGGACGCCCTGGCCGCCATCTTCTGTGCCCAGCACCACGAGGGACGCCTTTTCTCAGGGGGACACCGGACCTGGCCTGCAGTCCACTGGAAGCGGTAAGGGGCACAGCATTCGCTGGTGCCCTCAGTCTGTGTGCATTCTAGCTGTGCTCTCCTCCTTTCAGTGTGCTGCACCTGCTGCCTCTTTTTCCCAGCAGCATACATAGTGTCTCCTAGGCTGCAGCTCTCCATAACTATGCAGAACTCCAAGAGCAACAAAAAGGGCTGTAAGATGGCTACATTCTTTGCCTCTTGCACAACCTGCAAGAACCATCTGCCCAGCGGTCAGACGACCCCTTTCTGCCAGGCCTGTGACCCATCTAATACAGAGCCGGTCAGTACAGCTGCCCCTGCTCCTGAGGTTTCCTCGGAGCCCAGCGCCTCTGCCGCCACTGATAGTCCCTGCGCTACCCCTGATTGGGTGGTCTTCTTGTCTCAGTCCTTAACTCAATCCATGTCTCAATCCATGGACAGACTGACTTCGACTCTGATACAGGCTTTGCATGCCCAGCCCACGGCAGATACCCCTGAGCCCCCTGAGCCCGAACAGGATACCGCTCAGAGACACGATTCTGACCCCAGGGAGCAGAGACAGGAATCTTCCTCCCACCGGGCCCCTCTTAAGAGAAGGGACCCCCCTCCCTCTCCTTCAGTGAGCTCCCAGGGTTCCCCGTCCCATGACCGGGGTCCAGGGTCCCCTTCGTCTCAGGGTCCATACGATTCTGACCCGGAGCAGGAAATGTCGCTTGACTTGGACAACCCTGACACTCAGTCTATGATTCAGGACCTGATTACGGCCGTCAATCAGACCTGTAAGGTTGATAGCCCCACTTTAGAAGCTCCAGGGTCCGCAATATCATTTAAACGAACAAAGCGGCCACACAAGTTTTTCACGGACCACCATGAGTTCCAGGAACTCATGACCAAGTACAGAAATCACCCGGATAAACGTTTTGGTAACCGGAAAGCCATGGAATCTCGCTATCCTTTCCCCCCTACTGTAAGCCAGAATTGGGCTGAGTCCCCACAGGTTGACCCGCCAATCTCCCGTCTGGCCACACGCACACTCCTCTCCCTTCCAGACGGATCATCTATCAAGGATCCTACCGACCGTCAGGTTGAGCAATTAGCTCGGTCTATTTTTGAGGCTTCTGGCTCGGCATTGTCCCCTATTTTTGCCTCAGTCTGGGTGGCCAAGGCGGTTACCACCTGGGCATCCTCTCTCCGTGATAATTCTCAATCCCTGGAAGACTCAGAGATGGCTGCCCAGATCTCCGTCGCGGCTGAATATATCCTTCAGGCTTCTCTGGATGCCGCTGCCTGCTCAGCTATTGCAGCAGCTAACGCTATCACCATCCGCAGAGCGCTCTGGCTGCGTGAATGGAAGGCAGACTCAGCCTCCAAGAAATCCCTGACCAGCCTGCCGTATCTCAGCGGACGACTGTTTGGGGAAAAGCTTGATAAGCTGATTTCGGATGCCACCGGAGGGAAGAGCACTTCCCTCCCGCAACACAAGCCGAAACGTCCCCTTTTCAGACGTCAACAGACTCGGTTTAGGTCCTTTCGCAACTCATTTGGATGGTCGACCTCCCGCCCCTCACAGGCTAATACCAGATTCCCACGGAGAGATAGAATCTCGCAGGCTCCGCAGAGAACCTCGTCTTCCTGGCAGGCACGCTCCAGACAGTCAAAGTCCAAGGGAGCACGGTCCCAACCATTCTCTTCTTCCTGACTCCTTTCCCCTCCCGGACGATCCCTCCCGAGTAGGCGGCCGCCTCTCTTTTTTCCGGGACATCTGGCTCGCAATCGTAGACGACAAGTGGGTCAGGGAGGTGATTTCGTCCGGATATTCCATAGAATTTCACACCCGCCCGACCAAACGTTTCTTCCTGTCTTCCCCCCCGAGGTCTCCAAAAAAGGCTCGCGCTTTCTTCAAGGCAGTCGACTCTCTACGGCAGGCAGGAGTCATTGTGCCAGTACCTCCAAACGAAAGGTACACAGGGTTCTACTCGAACCTCTTTGTGGTACCCAAAAAAGACGGGTCGGTGCGGCCGATTCTCGACCTCAAGTTTCTCAACAAATTTATCAGACTGCGTCACTTCCGCATGGAGTCGTTGCGATCCATCATCACTTCAATGGACGAAGGGGAATTTCTCGCGTCGATAGACATCAGGGATGCGTATCTCCACATACCAATCTCTCATGCCCATCAGCGATTCCTACGCTTCGCAGTGGGTCAGGACCATTTCCAGTTCGTAGCTTTGCCGTTCGGCCTCGCCACTGCCCCAAGGGTTTTTACGAAGGTCATGGCCACGGTCATGAAGCTTCTTCATTCCAGGGGAATCATGGTCTTGCCCTATCTGGACGACCTTCTTATCAAGGCACCATCCTTCCCAGACTGCGACGAAAGTGTAAAGATCACCATGGACACACTCGTCCGTCTAGGCTGGTTGTTAAACCTTTCCAAGTCCTCTCCAATCCCGAGCCAGACCATCACTTTTTTGGGAATGGACTTCGACACTCATCGCGGGCTCGTTCTGCTTCCGCGCGAGAAGGCAGTCGCCTTACGGCAAGGCGTTCGTACTCTTCTACTTCCAAGACCTCATTCCCTTCGCTCAGGAATGAGAGTCCTGGGAAAGATGGTAGCGGCTATGGAGGCGGTGCCGTTCGCTCAGTTGCATCTCAGACCACTCCAACTCGCTCTCCTGTCTCGCTGGAACAGGAATCCGGCTACTCTAGACAGGACCCTGCGACTGACCGCAGCAGTGAAACAGTCTCTTCTTTGGTGGCTCCGTCCTGCCTCTCTCCAGGTGGGAAAGTCCTTCCTGCCGGCACATTGGAACGTTCTGACCACCGATGCCAGCCTAACGGGCTGGGGAGCGGTTCTCAGTCACCACACGGCTCAGGGCAGGTGGTCCCGTCAAGAGACCACTCTTCCCATCAACTTACTGGAGATTCGGGCCATCTTCCTAGCCCTGCGGGACTTCCATCATCTGCTAGCAGGGCGTCACGTGCGAGTCCAGTCAGACAACGCCACGGCGGTGGCATATGTAAACCACCAGGGCGGCACGCGCAGTGCAACAGCAATGCGCGAGGTCCGCCCGATACTGGAATGGGCAGAATCCACGAGATCGGTGATTTCAGCCGTCCACATTCCCGGGGTGGACAATTGGGCGGCAGACTTCTTCAGTCGCCAGGGCATCGCCTCGGGAGAATGGAGCCTGCACCCCGATGTCTTCCAACAAATATGCATCAAATGGGGGACTCCGGACGTGGACCTGATGGCCTCACGGCTGAACCGCAAGGTGTCCAGGTTTATGGCCCGATGCCACGATCCTCAAGCTCTGGGAGCAGACGCTCTGGTCCAGCCCTGGACTCAATTTCGTCTTTGTTACATCTTCCCTCCGCTTCCCCTCATACCCAGGGTGGTGAAGAAGATCAAAGCGGAGGGTGTGCCAGTCATTCTCGTCGCTCCAGATTGGCCACGTCGCGCATGGTACGCCGATCTGGTCCGTCTTCTCGGCGACTCCCCCTGGCGTCTCCCAGATCGGCCAGATCTACTCTCACAGGGTCCTCTCCTCCACCAGAAATCCTCGGCCCTGAGTTTGACGGCGTAGCCGTTGAGACCTGGGTGCTAACCCAGGCAGGTTTGTCTCCGGATGTCATCACAACCATGCTTAATGCAAGGAAGCCCTCTTCGGCTCGCATTTACCATCGCACTTGGAAGGCCTTCTTTTCCTGGTGTAACTCTCAGAACCGTCCGCCCCTGCAATTCTCATTGCCAGTCATTTTAGGGTTTCTTCAGTCTGGTCTTGACTCCGGTCTTTCCCTAGGTTCTTTGAAGGGACAAGTTTCTGCCTTGTCTGTTCTTTTTCAGCGCAAATTGGCTGACAGATCACAGGTCAGGACCTTTTTACAGGGGGTCTCCCGCCTGGTTCCACCTTACAAGAGGCCTTTGGAAACATGGGATCTGAATCTCGTTCTGGACGCTTTACAGAGGCCTCCTTTTGAACCCCTCAGAGAGGTCCCTCTTCGCATTTTGTCTCAGAAAGTAGTTTTTCTTGTGGCAATTACATCTATTCGGCGTGTGTCGGAACTGGCAGCTCTTTCCTGCAAGTCTCCTTTTCTCTCTTTCCATCAGGACAGGGTTGTGTTACGCCCTGTTCCGTCTTTCCTTCCCAAGGTAGTGTCCTCGTTTCATTTGAATCAGGACATAACTCTGCCGTCTTTCTGTCCAGCGCCGGTTCATCGTGTGGAGAGGGCCTTGCATTCGCTGGATTTGGTTCGGGCTCTTCGCCTCTACATTTCAAGGACGGCGGTTTTTCGGAAGTCTGATTCTCTGTTTATTCTTCCGGAAGGAGCACGTAAAGGAATGCCTGCATCCAAGGCTACCCTGGCCAGATGGATCAGGGCAACGATCTCAGAAGCTTACCAACTCAAAGGTCAGCCCGTCCCACCGGGGCTGCGCGCGCACTCTACCCGTGCGGTAGGGGCCTCCTGGGCTATTCGACATCAGGCTTCTGCCGAACAAGTGTGCAGGGCTGCCACCTGGTCCAGCCTGCACACTTTTGCTAAACATTACAATGTGCATGTTCAGTCCTCGGCTGAGGCTAGTCTGGGCAGACGTGTCCTGCAGGCGGCAGTTGCCCACCTGTAGAGGTTCAAGATACGTCTATATATTCCCACCCAGGGACTGCTTTTGGACGTCCCACGGTCCTGTGTCCCCCAATGAGGCGAAGGAGAAAAGGAGAATTTTGTGTACTCACCGTAAATTCCTTTTCTCTTAGCCTCTCATTGGGGGACACAGCACCCTCCCTGTTGCCTATCGGTTCCTATCTTGTTACTTCAGTTCTGCGTTATCAGTTATGGTTAACTGTTTTTTCTCAGATATAGATAATTTGTGTAGATGGGCTGATGGCTCTCCTACTGCTTTAGTCACAAAACTGGTGAGGCTGGAGCCAGCCAGGGTGTATATACTGCAGGGGAGGAGCCACACTGTTTTCTTGTTTTTTAGAAGTATACTTAGTGTCACCTCCTAGTGGACAGCAGCATAACACCCACGGTCCTGTGTCCCCCAATGAGAGGCTAAGAGAAAAGGAATTTACGGTGAGTACACAAAATTCTCCTTTTTTTCAAGATATTGATAATTATGACGTATTGGGAGCTGCACACACCTCTCACCACACTGTCTCAGTTGTGACTACTCTTACAAGTTGCCACGTAGCTCTATATGAGTCGAATTGTAATCAGATAACAAGTCTTATTACAGATATCAGTGCAATTGTGCTTCTCTGGCAGGTAAGTTGTGGAGGAAAAACTTGACGTGCTAGAAAAAAACTAACTACATTTTTGGAATCAGCATGCCAATTTTAGTATAAATCAGCTCAAAAACCTAACTCAACAGAAAATTGTTTTCAAATTGTTCCCCAGTGTTATTTATCCTTATGTTAGTATTTACTTTTAATTAATAAAATTTCACAAAGTTTTACAGGCTGATTAATCAAGACATTTAAAAGGTTTGGATATGTGCAAAACCAAGAAGTTGCCTCCCAAAATGTAGCACTGTTTGGCATTTTCAAGCTTGATTTGATTTGGATCTGCCAAAATGGGAAGAGCTGGGGATGTGGCGACACTCGCCCCTCAAATTTATCAAATGTCAGTGATTTGTACTCCAAAATGTTACTGTACTCCCATACTAGAGTGGCCTCTCTGTCATTGTCCACACCACTCAGAAGAGGCACCAAGTTTATTAAGTGGCATGCACCTGTTAATGAATTTGGCACCTTCTCATCCACTTTTAAACATTATTCTGATAGCCCCTAGGGCCCACTAACCAAAACAGATCATAAATAACCCTATCAATAACCTTTATTACAAACCGCAAACTCACAACGTGATTAAAAGCTTTAATCATGTTGTGAGTTTGCAGTTTGTAATAAAGGTTATTGATAGGGTTATTTATGATCAGTTTTCACCTTCTAATCCAACCAGACTGGTGCAGCATGAGTGTGCGCTCCCCCAGTATTGATGAATCAGCCCTGTAGTCTGCAATCTCCATTCCATCATTCATTTTTGGACGTCCTGAGTTTACTGTCTGATCTGTGTTCCAGATTTTTTTCTCTTGTCTTGTTTTTTCTCTTGCCTCTTCCACCAATATAGTTTGGATGTGAGCTATGTGTTTATCCAGGGTCCAGGTGTTTATAAGGGGACTTATCTCCACTCCATTTGCTTTCCTCTTTGTTTAAAGCCTGTTTTCTATGCTGTATAGATTTTAGTTGCTTTCCACTGCAGATCATCTTTCCACTGTGAAATCACCTTCTGCTATCTCTAACACTAATAGAAGATTGGGAAGGCAGCAAATGGAGCTGTCGGAGCTCCAGAATCAGATCTTTTTTTGGAGATCTTTCAGATCAAGATTTTACATATACTCTGCAGTAGAAAATATGTAATGAAGGCTGTTTGAAAAGTTTCCTAACTACATTTATGAAGCATATGAATTATTTAACAAATTATGTATAAAGGTACACATGTGCATTGACAAACACTCCTAGAAAAAATGTTAGTTTCCTCAGATAGTAATATAAATGACAGAAATAAAACTAGTAATGATTCTCACAAGCTCTTCGTTAATGAATTCTCATACTGTTCCGAGCCATCCATTGTCCCATGTCCTAAAGTCATGCCGCTTCTGATGCTGCATGTACCAGATATCCGTTTTTCTGCATTCCTATGAGTGCCACGTCAGGGCTCTTATACAGTTCTATAGAGAAACTGTTTTTATGTTCAGTAAATACTCCCAAAATTACCATAGTTGCTGGAAAATTTCCAAATATAACTTTTTAGTAATTGGAGATTTTATAGATTAAAACCTTTGTTTCTGATTTTGAACAATGTATACCCTAAGGAATAAGTCACCCTGTGTGTTGGATTTATAAATTATCCAAAACCTGTCCATTTGTTAAAATTGGTCAGTATATGGTTTTTTGCTCTTAATTCATTTATGTTTTCTCAGAGTATGATTCCTTATTGAGGCTTGGGATCCCAGACCCAATCGGATATATCAGAAAAAGATACAAGTCTGCCTCATTAATTTACCTGAAGTCCATATGTGCTGGTCAGAGTATATTGGATCAGGTGGAAGCTTCAGTTGAAGAAGCCATTATCTCAGGATCATGGCTGGATATTGAGGTATGTGTCTAAGGAAGAGTCTTTTGAGTCGTTGTGGGAAAAAATAAATGTGCCATAAATGTGTCCTTCCTTAAGATGTCTTTGAACTCAACAAGTCGCAAGGCCCTTTTATGTTGACTCATCCATTGAACTGGATTGACCGACAAGATGTCATCCATTGCACATTATTGCCATTTTTTGTCCATTACTTACCGTGTTTAAAAATAACTGTGCATTTACCTATTTTTTTTTTTTTCTCTTTATGGCGGTCTTGGATGTCTTTTATTGAAAGCTTCCATCAATTGCCCATCACCCATAGCCTCATTTGATAAAAAGCCAATATACCTATTGAATATCTACCAGTTTGTTTATTCATTTTAACTTTGTTCCTTAGTTTTTTAAAAGGCAGAAATCAAGTATAATAAAAATACCAAGGCACCATAATTGTAGAAGACACCCCAAAACAAGCCTTGAGTGTAGTGCGCTTTTTATACCCCTATTAGCTTTGACCTAAAATTTGACTGGTGTGTTTTATTAAAAAAAAAAAAAAAAAAAAAATGAAATGGCATCTAAAATACCGCAAAAGCTCCAGGCTTTTCCTAAGATATTCTGCTTGTAGCCTTCCTTAGGGTATGTGCACACAGTCAGAATTAACAAGAAAATTCTACTGCAAATCCTGATGTGCTGAAAGGAATAATGCTACGTAAAATACACACGTTTATTACATGATTTTTCGTTACGTATTATTCCCATTCATTAGAATGAAATCTGCTGCAAAGACATTGAAAGAATTGAGTTTTCAGATTGAAATCTGCTGGAGAACATAACGTGTGCAGGAGACGGCAGGATTCTCATTCTCTTTGCTGGGATTAGGAAATCCTCCAGTTGTGACAAAAGTGCAGTGTTTGCACATAACTTTAGGCTGCCTTCACACTTGTGTTTGTGTCTGCATGCGGAGGGCATACAGACGCAAACGCACTAGAACGCAGCACATACTTATGTGAACGCAGAGGAGAATCTCTGCATGCGTTCACATTAGTATGGTGCCCGGGCAGCCAATCAGCTGTCTCAGGGGGCGGCCGAGAGGAGGAGATCACCGGCAGAGATCTCCTCCCGGCCACAGCTGATCTCCCGCCGGTGTCAGTGCAGGAGTTTTGAAGATACAGCTGATCTGACAGCTGTTTAAATCTCCTGCGCCGACACCGAATAAGGTGATATCGGTGCAGGAGATAAGAAACAGCTGATCGCTGCTTCAATTGTCCCACGCCGACATCACATATTCGGTGTCGGCACGGGAGATTTAAACAGCTGTCAGATCAGCTGCATCTTCAAATCTCCCGTGCCGACACCGGCGGGAGATCAGCTGTGGCTCTTGCTAATCACCCAGTGGCCCCCAGTGATCACCGGTGGCCACCGGGAGAGATTTCAATGAGATCCGCAGCGTTCTCCTGCGCTGTCATGCGGAGGACACTGTGGATCCATTGAGATCCATGCATTTTTTTGTGCGCCTGCGGGCGCACAAAGAATGCAACATGCTGCATTTGGAGTGCTGTCGGAGGGCGCATAAAGTATGCAAATGCGGCCAAATGCAGCCATACGCAGGCACATGCGTTCCCATGTTAAACATAGGAACGCATGTGTGCAATCGTTTGGCTGCGTTCGGTGCGCTGCGTGCCAAACGCAAGTGTGAAGACACCCTTAGAAAGATTTCCTCTTCATCTATCGTATTTGTAACCTGCTTTGTCTTATTTCTGATTCTAGCCCTTGTTACCAAGCTGTTTTTCTGTGGAAGATACCTCAATCTTACTTCAGCAAGTCATGAGAGTATTAACGAAAAGGTCCTCGGCTCGAATCTTTGCAGACACCATTGTCGTCAGCGAGACGTTTATTAATGAATGCTCCAGTGTATTCAGCAATCTTATGCAGCACAAAGCTGAAAAGGTATGGATGGATTCAGTCACTGATAAAGGCTTTTATATTACGATCTTAACCTTTTACCTACAGGCATATTCCAGTTTCAGCAAACATGGGATGAAGGTTTCTTTTTTTTTCAGAATTTGCTTATCACTTTCCTGCTTTCACCATTTCTTTTCTTTTTTTTTTTTTTTTTCTTTTCTTTTTTTTAAATTCGATAATTTGTATTAAATATAATAAGACAGAAAATGCACATATCATTACAAAAAGTAAATAAAGAGTATTTTTCCATTTTCATGCTATCATACATTGTTATTGGTATATAAGCTCTTCGTATTAATAAAACATTTATTTTTCAAATTTACATATTTTGTTCATTCTAAACTTTTAATGAATTTAATATTTCCTTCCTAGTCTCCCAATTCCTCCAGATATTTATTACAATCTACCATATATACTCAAGTGTAAGCCCATTTTTTTAAGCTGAAAAATGCCCCCTTTGGCTTCTATTTGAGTCAGAGTTCATTTCATTCATTTGCTGTGGGGGGGTGGGGGAGGCTGGAGTAGGCTGTAGGAGGCTGCAGAGGCAGCAGGTGGTCACGTGTGCCCACTCATTAGGCTTATATAATAATTCACTGCACTTTCCCTACCCATCACCTCAGCACTGAAGCCGGTGATGAGAGGTGGACAGGGGAGAGGTGAATATTATATTAGACTAATGAGCAGGTCCACATGACCACCTGCTGCCTCTGTAGCCCCATGTGATCATGTTTGTAGATATTCACTGCCTCCCATGCATCATCTTTGTCGTGGAAGCAGCGAATATTCCCGGTGGGCATTTAACTCGCCTCCCCATCGTTCCCTTGCAGCACCCTGGCATCCACCAGTCTTCTTATCCCGGCATCTGATCATGTGAGTGGCGCGGGACAGTGACGTCTTAACTGTGCGCAACAATCATATGATCAGATGCCCAGGACAAGACTAGAGGACGTGTTCTCCAGCAGCGTAGATCGCGCTCCTATGCCAATTCTGACAATTGTGTGCGTAGAGAACTTTCAGAATAGGCTCTTCTACGCAATTGACATAGGAGCGGCATAGGAGTCCTCGCTCTGACTGCAAAAGCCGATGGAACTTCAAACAGTGATCATAATAAAGTAGTTTAAAACAACTCAAGCAGCCCCTCACCAGGTGCCCAATATTATGTACTTGCTACAATTAATTTATTTAATTAACACACATGAACATAGGGCACAAGCCCTTTTTGTGAGGTGTCACTAAACATGAAATTACACATGCTGGACAAAAATCTGCACCTTTCCGCACAACATATGCACCAACAAACACATTGATGACATGACACCTTTTTTGGTGCATATTTTGTCAGAAGGTGCAGATTTCTGTCTCTTGAAATCGGCACCTACATTTTACCCATCGGCATACAGTCCTAAAGACTCAGCCATTGCTGCCCTTGTTTTCCGTTGGGGAAGGGGTGGCATTTCAGCACTTAATGCCATCTCCTCATGCAGCACACTCTGTGTCTTCTAACAACTGACCCATCTTCTGGTCCTCTGCACCTATGGGAGAGTTGCCAGTCATCAGCGTGAACCTCTCTAACTTAGCTGCTGTTGTCTCCCCTGGCCCGATTCCCACCGAGTTGCTGTTCCTTTCCTTTATAGTTCTGATGCATGTCATCCCTGCCAGTGGGCTGGTTGTTTTTTGTCGTCTTCTGCCCCAGACAACTTCCTTTGTAACTTAATCAGCTTTTTGAGAGGTATGGTAGGCTGCAGTGTGAGTTTACACGATGCTGAGCGGGAGAACAATGTGCGTCCTTCTCACATGGCCATTTTCACCAGTTCTGCTTGCAGTCATTGGAAGAGAAGAGATCTCTTCTGATCATGTTGTACTGATAACTGTACAGTAATGTTACCGAACCATTAACCAATGACCAATGTGATCATTACATGATCCGGATATATAAAAATTTCAATTGATGCTAAGTTTATTGGAAAACTGTCCTAAAAAAATGTCCTATCTTGTGAAACACGATTTATTAATGCTGTGCTTTAGGGTTATTATAAAGTAACCTTACAACAATGGTTCCAGGTGACTTATTATTATATCTTTTTTTATGTTGTAACAATGTACTTGAAGAATACAAAAGTGACCAGCACTGATTATATAAGTGTAGAAAATATAAAAAGGGGTGGGGGACAAGAGGCGCAATAGTGCCCTATCACTAGGGACACTTGGGGAGAAGGGTGGTATTGTGGAACCACTCACCTGGTGCAGTTGTGATCCCCACAACTGGTTTGTAAGCGTGAAGCAATCAAGAGCTGCTGCAGGACCTCCACCCACCACTGACCAGTGGTGAAATCTAGAAAAGAAGATGGGAATGCCGGTGTGCCACGGTCTGCGCTGCTCCAAATGCAAAATCTCACCAAAGAGTCAAATTTTCCTTGAGCAAATTTCCAAGCTTTATTTTCTTCCTCCTACGCGTTTCGGCGCCTAGCCTGGCACCTTCATCAGGGATCCCTGGGTTGTCTAAGAAAATGGGCAAGTTATAATAATAATAATAATATTATTATTATTATTTTATTTATATAGCACTATTAATTCCAAAGCAATTAACATACATTTTCAACACTGTCCCCTTTGGGGCTCATAATCTAAACATCCTATCAGTATGTCTTTCAAATGTGGGAGGAAACCCACACAAACACAGGGAGAACATACAAACTCCTTGCAGATGTCGTCCTTGGTGGGAATTGAATCCAGAACCCCAGAGCTGCAAGGCTACAGTGCTAATCACTGAGCCACCATGCGCCCACCACTAACTTTGGTAGTCTCGGGATTTGGTGTTGACGTGGAGTAAATTGCTTGGGGTATTACTAGCCGTGTATATTGGTTATGCTCTTGAACAACATAGACGTGTTTTTGCCGATGTAATATGAATTAATTCTGCAGTTTCTATAAAATTTTTATCAACCAAAAAACAGTGGTAGATTATATCCAATATAGCTGCTGCAATGGCGGCATAGCTCATATCATACACTGTGTGTAGAATTATTAGGCAAGTTGTATTTTAAAGGATTATTTTTATTATTGATCAACAACTATGTTCTCAATCAACCCAAAAGACTCAAATATCAAAGCTTAATATTTTCGGAAGTTGGAGTGGGGTTTTTCTTGGTTTGGCTATATTAGGAGGATATCTGTTTGTGCAGATAACTATTACTGTGCAGAATTATTTGGCAACTTAATAAAAACCTAATATATTCCCATTTCACTTGTTTATTTTCACCAGGTAAAGTAATATAACTGCACAAAATTTAGAAATAAACATTTCAGACATGCGAAAACAAAACCCCCAAAAAATCAGTGACCAATATAGCCACCTTTCTTTATGATGACACTCAACAGCCTTCCATCCATAGATTCTGTTAGTTGCTTCGTCTGTTTACGATGAACATTGCGTGCAGCAGCCACCACAACCTCCCAGACACTGTTCCGAGAGGTGTACTGTTTTCCCTCCCTGTAGATCTCACATTTTAGAAGGGACCACAGGTTCTCTATGGGGTTCAGATCAGGTGAACAAGGGGGCCATGTCATTAATTTTTCTTCCTTTAGACCTTTACTGGCCAGCCATTCTGTGGGGTAGTTGGATGCATGTGATGGAGCATTGTCCTGCATGAGAATCATGTGTTTCTTGAACGATACCGACTTCTTCCTCTACCACTGCTTGAAGAAGTTGTCTTCCAGAAACTGGCAGTAGGTCTGGAAGATGAGCTTCACTCCATCCTCAACCCGAAAAGGTCCCACAAGTTCATCTTTGATGATACCAGGCCATCCCAGTACCCCACCTCCACCTTGCTGGCGTCTGAGTCGTAGTGGAGCTCTCTGCTCTTTACTGATCCAGCCTCTTGCCCATCAAGAGTCACTCTCATTTCATCAGTCCATAAAACCTTTGAAAAATCCATCTTAAGATAAAATGTCAAGACTGGGCCAAGAAATATCTTATGTTTCTTGTTCAAAGGAGGTCGTTTTTCAGCCTTTCTTACCTCGGCCATGTCCCTGAGTATAGCACACCTTGTGCTTTTTGATACACCAGTAACGTCGCAGCACTGAAATATTGTAAAACTGGTGGCAAATGGCATCTTGGCAGCTTCACTCTTGATTTTACAGTCCAAGTATAGAAAACAAATAGGCAGCACTCACCGTGTGTTCGTAGGTGCTTTCTTTATTGAAGAGGTGCGGGGAGGGGGTGCATGAAGGTACAGACGACAGGTCCTGTTTCGCGGTTTGCCCGCTTCTACTCTTGATTTTCCTCAATTCATGGGCAGTTATTTTGCACCTTTTTTGCCCAACACGCTTCTTGCGACCCTGTTGGTTATTTGCCATGAAATGCTTGATTGTTCGGTGATCACGCTTCAAAATTTTGGCAATTTCAAGACTGGTGCATCCCTTTGCAAGACATCTCACAATTTTGGACTTTTCAGAGCCCGTCAAATCTCTCTTCTGACTCATTTTGCCAAAGGAAAGGAAGTTGCCTAATAATTAAGCACACCTTATGTCATTACACCACACTCCTCCTCATTACAGAGATGCACATCACCTGATTTACTTACTTGGTAGTTAGCTCTCAAGCCTATACAGCTTGGAGTAGGACAACATGTATAAAAAGTATCATGTGATCAAAATACTCATTTGCCTAATAATTCTGCACACAGTGTATATCATATCATTTCACCTTATTGTAGATTGTAAGCTCTTGCGAGCAGGGTCATCATTATTTTTTGCTTTTTAATTATTGGGTCTGTCTGCGGATAAACGCTGCAGTCATGGCAGCTTTTTTCTGCTGAGTTTTCACTAGATCTGCATTGTTTTTTTAATCCCTAGTGAAAACTATGGCAGTTTTTTTTTTTATATATATAAACTGTGATAAATGCTGTGTTTATTGCAGCAATCAAAGAGTAGTACAAGCAGTGATTTACTCACTCTGAGTGTTTCAAAAAACACTGCATGAGTTTAAACCCGTTATTTCTAGCCCGAGATATGATAAAAAAAAAGGTAAAGCCATACCAGGCCAAAATTCACTTTTTTAAAACTTTAGAAATCTGTAAAAATAAATTAATTGATGAGGAAAAAAAAATTCAAAACTTTGAATTTGTAATTAATAAATTATTATTTTTTATTATTATTATTATTATTATTATTATTATTATTTTTTTTTTTTTACAGGAGATGAAGCAAAGCCCTGTATTTCTCGTGACAGAAGAAGATCTGAAGCAAGCCTCTCTATTGGAAAATACCATAGGCAAGAAAGAGAAAAAAGACGAGAGGCGGAAGAAGGCCACAGGTTACTATTGTTTTGCATCCTATGTTACACTTTGGAAACACAATGTAGTTTAGGCTACTTTCACATCAGAATTTTTTTACATCAGGCACGGGTCCAGTTTTTCAGCACAAACATGATCCTTAGTCTTCTGACAAGATCCTGTTTTTGCACATTCACTCTAATGGTATCCTGTTGTTATCAGGTTGCTGCCGTATCCTGGTTTTTAACGAGTACAAAAAGCAATGCATGCAACGGTTTTTGGACCATTTACAAAAGTATCCAACGTGATCCGGTATGATCTGGCATCAATGATAGTAGAAGTCAATGGGTGCCGGATCCGGTTTTGCCAGATTCCGGTGTGCCTACTAAGCCATGGGGGTCTCGCTTGAAGGACGGTAGATAGGGCATTGTGAAGAGCCAGGTAAAGCGGCAGGAATGGGCGATCCTAATGAATGCTCCAATTTCTGGCACGGCAGTGGGCTGCTTTTCTATAGCGTGGAGGGGGGGCAAAACTATAGGTTTCACCACACTGAGAATACCAGCCCCCAGCTGTCTGGTTTTACCTTGACTGGCAATCAAAAATGGGGTGAAGCCCACACATTTTTGTTCTAGGGGGCAGCTGTCCACTTTATCTGTGCTGCGGATGAAAAATACGGGGGACCCCTATGCATTTTTTTTTTTTTACTTTACATCGGTATTTTTGCTGGATCCGACAAAAAACCTGAACAGTATCCTCCAGTTTCATCAGTAATTGGCCGAATACAGATCCGATTTTTACTGGATCTGTTCTGGATTTGAAGAATGCATGTGTGAAAGTAGCCTTACTAATGTGAAAAATGTGCCATAACAGCATCAGTTTGAGACCAAGATGTTGGATTCCTGTAGTTGCTGTACACCTACAAGTTTCTTATTTGAGGAGGTACAAGGATGCTTTTCCTAAAATACTGTATTTTTCGCTTTTTAAGACGCACTTTTGTTCCCCCAAACTGGGGGGGGGGAATGGGGGTGCATCTTAAAAAGCGAATGTAAAAAAAAAAGAAAAAAATTAAATATTACCGGTGGAGGGGTGGTGAGGGGTGCGACTGCTTAGCGGCAGGTACCGGTGGTGGGGGGGGGCACAGCTGCAGGACCGGAGCAACGGAGATCTACCGGCTGCAGCGTTTGGTGGGCGCCGCCATGTTTTTTGTGCAGTTACTGTGCAGCAGCTGGCCGGTAGAGGTAGAAACCTCAGTTCGCCACCTGTCTCCACTAAGGCAGCGGCCATTTTGTTGAAGCCTCTACAGTTACGGAATGCAGCCGGCCACAAAAAACATGGCGGCTCCCACTGCTCGCTCCGGTCCTGCAGCAACAAGGTGGGAGACACCAGGAAGACAACATGTGCCAGTTGTGCAGGGTATGTGTGCCAGTTTTGCAGGGTATGTGTGCCAGTTGTGCAGGGGATGTGTGCCAGTTGTGCAGGGGATGTGTGCCAGTTGCAGGGTATGTGTGCCAGCTGTGCAGGGTATGTGTGCCAGTTGTGCAGGGTATGTGTGCCAGCTGCAGGGGGCTATATCCAGATTAAGGGGGCTAATTATAGGATGAGGGGGCTGTATCCCAGGATGAGGGGGCTATATCCCAGGATGAGGGGGCTATATCCCAGGATGAGGGGGGCTATGAGGGACATAAACCTGATATGATTTGTAAGACGGACACTGGCATTGTAAGATGGACCCCGTTTAACATTAAAAATTATTTTTTTCTCTTCTCCTTCACCAAATTTGGGGGTGCGTCTTATAATCAGGTGCGTCTTATAAAGCGAAAAATACGGTATACATTGGAGACTATAAACTTGCCAATTTCAATACAACGAAGAATTCATATCTTGCCTGGTTTAAACATTACCTTTGAGGTCAAAATAATTTTATCATAAGACTGCTTTGGACAGGACTATGCATGCATGGTGTAGATGGGGAATTATTTCCCACTGGCAAGTTTTTACATTTAATTCATATTCTGAAAGTAGGACATTTCATATTTCATGGAGTTTTACCCAATTCTCATGATGAAATGGATTGTAAAGAAAGTTTTCTAAGCTTCTGATTTATTTATTTTCTATATATATATAGTGGCGAACAAAAGTTTTGCATTCATTTTTAAAGTGTGATTACTTCTGTCTGGTTATTGTGATGCCATTTTCCTTGTGATTAATTGAAAGTGCTTGGAGTTGTCATCCTGCAAGACATTAATTTTAACCAAAATTCTTTTGAATATAGGCATGGCCATTTAATGAAATCTGACTGCCAAAAGTTATGCATATACTATTTATTGTTCACAACATATAGTTATTCATTGTTTACAATGCCATAACTTGGTATTCTGTAGCATACCCTCTTGCTTTAATTACTGCACCACACCGACGGTGCATTGAAGCCACTAGGGTATTCAAGACATCTTGAGGGATCTTGCTCCATTCTATTTGGAAATGTGCAACAATTCATTTTTATTTCTATGGTATGGGCTCCAACTCATCCCAAAGGTGCTATATAACGTTTAAATCAGGAGATTGGTTTGGCTATTAGAGGCCAACAGGAGACCATTTTTCTTTGCTGACCAGTTATTTACTAAATTGGATGTGTGCTCAGGATCATTGTCTTGCTGGAATTCCATACCCCTGCCTACTTTGGTTTTACCACGTGGCAGCATTACATTCTCCAATATATCCTCCTTGTACATAGTAGCATTCATATTTCCATCAATTCTATGCAGAGATCCAATGGCAGGTGCAGGAAAGCAGCCCCAAACCATGACCTTGCCATTACCATGTTTCACTGTAGGTGTTGGTACCTTACATCATTACGTTTTCCAATTGGGTCGTGTATATATAGTCTTTGCCATCACTATCAAACAGATTTGAACATCTGACCCCAACACTTTAGACAAATGTCTCTTTCCATTGGCTGTGTTCTTTGGCAAGCTCAAGTTCTGGTTCTTTGCAGACATGAAAGGCTTCTTGACTGGAACGCATGCATTCAACCCTACTGCTCTTAGCCATGCCGACTCACTTTGACCCCGTATTCTTTGTTGATTTGATGCTTGACTATGAAAACACTTGCATTACATAAGAACTTAGGAAGAAAAGAGCGGCACTCCGAGATCCTTTATTCCATGAACAGCTTTATTCCAAAAAGTTAACATCGGGTGCAGGGAAGGGAGGATGGAGGGATGACTGTGACCGTTTCGCGTGCTCTGCACGCTTCAGCGGGTCCTGTGTACCGTACTGTGGTCACTGTTGTCCCTCCGTCCTCCCTTCCCTGCACCCACCGATGTAAACTTATTGGAATAAAGCTGTTCATGAAATAAAAGATCTCGGAGTGCCGTTGTTTTCTTCCTAAGTTCTTAATTGATCCCTGCATCTACAGATGAGCAACCCAGATCCATGAACGCCTCTGCACACAGGACTTCAATGCAATAAGGTGCTTGGTTCCTCTTCTCAATTTGAATTACAGAGCTCCCTCTTTTTGGCTTTTTCCTGACTTCGCTCTCGGAAATAATAAACTTCTTGACATGTGGAGATAAATTTGACTGTCATTACCAAAAACATAGAAGCAAAAAAAGGGAAAAGATTTTTAGGGACAATTAGACTACCCATGACAAAATGTTCAAAACACTTGGCCTAGCAAATGTGGAAAACTAACACCATAAAGTGATAAAACACTATCAAACACAATTGTCATCTGTATAGATAACAACTATTTGCTTCCAGAGTGCTAAAATCATCAGGAAAAAGACATCGCAACAACCAGACAGAAATAATAATATAATATTTATTACACAGCACTTTACATATATCAGCAACACTGTCCCAATTGCGGCTCACGATCTAAATAATTATACTTTCAAAAATAATGCTAAACTGTTGATAACCACTGTATATAGCTCCAATATATTCCACAGCGCTTTACAGACACTATAGTCCATCACTTTCTCCCACTGGAGCTCACAATCTATTCAAATTCAGTATGTCTTTGGAGTGTGGGACGAAACCCACTCAAGATGATGGAGATAAAATACAAACTCCTTGCAGGTGTTGTTCTTTGTAAAATTTGAACCCAGGTCCCCAGATCTGTGAGACTATAGCACTAACCACTGAGCAATTTTACAGAGGGTGCCAAAGCTATGTAGAGGTTATTAAATGATTTTATTTTTTTGGCTCATTTATGTAACCCAGTTATAGATAAATGTGATGTGGCTAAAGTAATAATCTACAGTGTTCTGGATAAAATAATTGAAATGTGGCTTCTTTGAGATTTGTTCTAAGCTGACACTTCACAGGAGTCTTGCAGGTAAGGCTTCAGCGTCTGATGGTTGCCCATGCAGCCTCATCACACCATGGATTGTAAACTTTAGATCAGAAAGTCAAGTGCCTCAAAAGATATGGTATAGCAATTGTTAAAGTGTAACCGACACAAAATTTTTATTTAATAGTAATGTAGAGCAAGTTTGTATAATCAATTTTCACATATACATTATTAATGAAATACAGAAGGAAACCATTAAAAAAAAATCTTCCACAAGATGTCCTCAGCAGGCTGTGTGTGAAGCTTATTCTTGGTCCCCTCCGTCTTCAGTTGAGAGCACTTGCAGACCTTTTTTCTGCACCCTAATTCCTATTTTTCATTCATAGTTGAGTACCTTGGCCTGATTTACGCTGAAGGTATTGGCTTTGGCCACAATTTCTCCATGGCTGTAGCTGGGTCCAGCTGCGTTCCACTGGTTACTACCAGTTCTGTACTGATGGCATTTCTGGACATCTTCATATTTTACAGGGAAATAAGCATGATGTGTCTCTTATTTGCTGCCCTAAGTCTCCTTAGCCAGCCACTGAGTCTACAGACATCAACACTACCCATTACTTTGTGTCCTCAATGCTGAGAAATAAAGGCAGATACTTTTCTATCATGCAGTAGAATCAGGGGGGCAATTGGCTACAAATGTAGTCAACAAGACAACGACTCTGCACATACAGCCAATGTCAAGAACTGTCTTCAGTGTAAAAAGAATAAGGCGTCCTGGAAGTGAAGATATTGCCCAAATAAGCCCTGACCTCAGTCAATCTTGTTCAAATCTCTCTTTCTTTATATTGGCCACCTATAATTCCACATTAATTTTCAGTGACAATACCTAATAATGGAGTAGAATGTATGATCTTTATATGATATGCCATAATGGCCTGCACCCATTAACCACTTCATTCTTTGTCTTCCAGAGGGCAGTGGAAGCAACAGAGGAGGTGGGGCAGTAATGCTAGAGAGATCAAGATAAAAAAGACTAAGAAGAAGTCAAGGAAAGATGAAGATAGTGATGAGGAGCCACAGACTACTAGCACAAGTATGTTTCATGATTTGTATTAACAGGGAATTGTGAGTTTTGAATCACCCCATAAAATAACATAAATTGCTTGACTTTATTGATCCCTAGTACAACCAGAGTGTTATTCCATTGAACCCAGTTACTTCCATTTTTGGTTGTTTGCCAGTGTACACACCCTTCATGGCAGGACACTTCTTATCTGTAAGGAGTCATTAAACCTGGTCCCTACTTTTTGAGTTTAGTAAAATTGATAACTTAGTTGTGCTGGTTTTGTAAGATGTGACACCATAATGATGCAATATTATGTGGGTTTGTTATCAATTTTACATCAGACAAACCAAAGGAGCGTGAGGTCCCATTTATGTCTTTGGATGAAATTCAAGATATTTTAAGAAAACACGTTCCAGATGCTCCGGATGAACTGGTCATCGAGCTCTCTAAAAACCTAATAAGGTCAGTTACTCAGCTTGTTTTCCATTCTTCATCTACATTCCTGGGTGAGACGAGGTTTAATACAATCCAGACTAATGATAGGTAATGAACCTTCCTTTTTTTTGTAGGGGAGAGTGTAGGGTTAATAATAATAATATAATAATAATATAATAATAATAATCTTTATATAGCGTCAACATATTTCGCAGCACTTCACAATTCAGAGATTCATATACAAACAGTCATAACTGTTACTTATCAGAAAATACAATAATTAAAGCAAAAATAATGACAGCCCCGCTCATGAGCGTTTACAATGTACAATGAGGTGGGGGTGACACAAAGCACAGGTGCTTATTTACAATGATTGAGCAGCCAACCTGAGGAAATGGAGAATAGATAAGAGCAGCATAAGTGTCTACCCACCATTATTTGTAATGCATTTGAGACTGGTGGAGCGGATAGGCTATGTCTAAATGACTTTGACTAAGGATCATGATAGGCCACCCTAAAAAGATGTGTTTTTAGGGAGCACCTGAAACTGTCAGTTGTGGATAGACCTAATTTGTTGTGGTAGAGCATTCCAGAGAATAGGTGCAACTCGGGAGAAGTCTTGGAGCTAAGAGTGGAAGGTTCGGATTAATGCACAAGTGAGTCTAAAGTCAGTTCCAGAGTGAACAGAACGGGTGGGGTGATAGAGATGGGGGCAAAGAGATGGGGAGGTACTGCACTGTAATTAACTTTGCGGCTAAGAACAAGCAGTTTGAATCGGATCCTATAGTGTATAGGCAGCCAGTGCAATGACTGGCATAGAGCGAAAGCGTCTGAGTAACAGTTAGCTAGATAGGTGACCCTGGCTACTGCGTTAAGGATGGACTGGAGAGGGGAGATTCTAGTGCGGGGAAGGCCAATTAATAGAGAATTACAATAGTCAAGGTGGGAATGGATTAGGGCCACAGTGAGGATTTTTGTTGTTTCCATGGTGAGAAAGGGGTGGATTCTAGATGTTCTTCAGGCGCAAGCGGCAAGGGTGGGCAAGAGATTGTATATATGGGGTGAAGGAAACGTCGGCGTCAAACATAACATAACACCCAGACAACGAGCCTTAAGCCTAGGCGTTATCTTGGTGACGCATACTGATAGGGAGATGTCAGATTTAGGGAGGTTAGCAGAGTGCTGGAGCAGAAGTTCAGTTTTGGAAAGGTTGAGTTTCGGATAGAGAGCGGACATGATATTGGAAACTGCGGTAGGACAGTTATAGGTGTTCTTTATTAGAGCGGGAGTAAGGTCAGGGGAGGAAGTATATAGTTGTTTGTCATCAGCATAAAGATGGTACTGAAAGCCAAATCTGCTGATGGTTTGTCCATTCGGGGCTGTGTAGAGAGAAGAGGGCCAAGGACCGATCCCTGATGCAATAGTGAGAGAAGGAGGAGGAGTAGAAGTGGAGCCAGCAAATGACACACTGAAAGAGTGGTCAGAGAGATGGGAAGACAACCAGGAGAGAGCGGAGTCCTTTATGCCGATGCAGTGTAGCATAGCGAATACGTGATGGTGGTCAACTGTGTGAAAAGCTGCAGAGTGATCAAGAACAATAAGCAGAGTGTTTACCATTACGTTTTGCTGTCAGAAGGCCATTGGTCACTTTGGTGATGGCAGTTTCTATAGAGCAGTGTTTCCTCAACTGCAGTCCTCACAGCCCCCAACAGATTATGTTTTTAGGATTTCCTTAGTATTGCACAGGTGATGCCTTGATAATTATTCCATTACATGTCCGATCCTAAGGAAATCCTGAAAACATGTCCTGTTTGGAGCCATGAGGATTGCAGTTTGGGAAACACTGTTGTAGAGTGAATGGGGTGAAAACCAGACTGTAATGGGTCTAGAAGAGAGTGAGTGGAGAGGTAATGGGTGAGGTGGGAGTAGACCAGGCACTCCAAGAGTTTAGAAATGAAGGGGAGATTGGAGACTGTTTTGTAGTTAATTGTGCAGGATGGGTCAAGAGAAGTTTTCTTTAATAATGGAGTAATGATAGAATGTTTGGAGGTAGAGGTCAAGATGCCAGAAGAAAGATAAAGATTGAAGATTTTGGTTAGGTGAGTGGTGACCACCGGAGAGAGAGACTGACATATGTGTGAGGGAATTGGGTCAGTGGTGCATGTAGTGGGACGAGAGGAAGAGAGTAGCCTGGAGACTTCTTCTGTGACTGGGTCAAATATGGAGAGTGAGCTAAAGAAGATGTGGGGTGGAATTGGGGTAGCAACCCTTTGGGGCCAAGAGCTGATTTCATGATGGATGTTTTCTATTTTCGCTCTGAAGTAAGAAGCCAGATCATCAGCACAGAGGTCAGTGATAGGGGCCTGCACTTTAGGACTGAGGTGAGAGTGAGAGGTGTTTCTTTGGGTTGTTGGATAGTGAGGAGATCAGGGTGGTGAAGTAGGTCTGTTTGGTGAGGTGAAGGGCAGAGTTGTAAGTTCTCAGCATAAATTTATAGTGAATGAAGTTTTCTGTTGTGCAGGTTTTTCTCTATAGATTTTCAACACTTCTAGCATCACTAGAGGAATCGAGTTTGTGATCTGAGCCAGCCCTGTTTTACTCTGTGTTTGGAGGTTCTAAGGGTGAGGGGCACTACTTGGTCCAGGGTGCTACTGAGAGTCTCATTGTAGTGATTGAAAGAGAAAAGAAGCAATGCGTCACATGGTGAAGTCCCGTTTTGAAAATGTGCCAGGGGAGAGGCTACGCTCACCTGAGTTTGTTGTGCTGAGTCTCCGCACAACACAGGTGTAAGCAGGAGTAGTGATTCTGTCGGGCCCCACGGGACGGGGGGTACTCGGTACCGGACCGGATGGTAGTGGGGATGTCACAGGTGGCTTGGTCCGGACCGTGTCCCTGGCTCGACAAGTAAAGGGGAATTATTTACAGGGGAAATGTCACGGGTGACACCACCCACTTGGTGCGGTCAGTGATGGGGGCCGCCGCTGCTGCAGAACCTCCGGGGGTGATGGTATGGCAGCGGAGATGGTATAGTTCCAGTGGGGAGAACTGTGTCCCCCGGGGCAGTAAAGGTTAAAGTCTATTGTGTGCAGTTGTATCACACTTACTTGCAGGCACTGCAGAGATCTCTCCTCCTGGCTGGTGCTGACAGGCTGGGTCTGTATGAGGGAGAATGGGATGCAGATAGAAGCAGACAGGAGAGGCAATTCAGGGTTTTCCAAAGCTTTACTCGTTGTTTCCTTCAAGCAGTTTACAAGTCATTTGCAGTTCTTACAGCACAGTTACAGTTCTCAACACACAGGTGCTTTCTACTTCTGCAGCCAGGCCTCTCTCCCTATGACCCCTCACACAGTCTTGTGGTGTCCCTTTCCGGGCTGTTGCATTCTCTTTCTCTGTGTTGTGCGACACTGGACAGTATGGCGGTGACTCGGGCTTCTGTGAGTCCTAGTATGTCACTGAGCTGCCTGTCCTTTGGGTTAGGTATCTCAATCTGGAACTCAGACCCCCCGACGTGTTGTCTGGGGATGCCGGGTGAACTACGGTCCCCTTTAGAGCCGACACTCTACTTTAGCCCAGCCTCCAATAGTCCTCAGCACGAGGCTCTACCAGGCTCCTTCTCTCTGTTCCTTCTGGTATTCTAGGAGGGCTTCTCCACCTGCAGTCAGTGGCTTCAGCTGCTGTCTAGGGCACGGGTTCCACCGTCCCTCTCTGTCCTGTCACACTCCTGGTGGCATCGGCATCGGACGGGCTTTCTCTCCCCTCTGGCTCGCACTGGCTCAGTACAGATTCTGCGCTCTTAGCCTTGCACTCACAGAGCGTGATTGTCCTTCAGTCTTTACATCTCAGCCTACCTCGGCCTACTCACTTCCTTCACTCCTCCCCCTCACTATATACTGTCAGTCACCTGACCTCTGGTGTGCCCAACCCACTCCTCTGAATCCACCACCCCTCCGATCTCATATAGTTTCTAATCTCAGGGCTGGATGTAAACCTCTCTGACACGTGGGTTGTGTGGGCTGTGAGGGTGTTAGTGTTTAACAATGTCCTACCTGCCTGGCTGCAGTTCCCTTTATGGCCTCCTGGACGCAGGGGCGCCACATTTCACGGCCAGATCAGGAGAAGAAGATTGGGGACAGTGATGAGAGTAGAGTCTGTGAGTGTATGAGAGTTAATGGCCTTTAGATTTTTGAATGCATGATAGGTAGGAGTGTACTGGGGTGGGCGAGGATTTGTGAGCTTGAAGGAGAGAATGTTGTGATCAGAGAAAGGAAGAGGCGAGTTATATGAGGAGGAGGTTGAGTAGAGCTGGACAAAGACCAGGTCAAGAGTGTTGCTGTCTCTGTGTGTCTCATAGGTTGAGTGCTGTGAGAGGGAAGAGAAGGCGTTCGAGATAGGAGCTGGGATGCAGATGGGGAGGTGGGCTGTTTATGGGGGATGTTAGTCTCCCTGGATAAGAGTTGGTAATTCTGAGGACATGAAGTGCGTCAGCTATGCAGAAAAATGGTCAAGGAACTGGGTGGGTGACCCTGGGGGGGCGGTATACCACTGGCACTCTGATGGGGAGGGGATGGATGAGCCTGTTAGTGTGGATCACAAAATAAGGGAATGAGAGTGATGGAGCTGGGAGGGATGACTTGGAAAGTGCATTGTGGAGACAGGAGTAAGCCAACTCCACCACCATGTCTATTACCAGGTCTTTGGGAATAGCAGACATGTAAGTCACCATGAGAAATGGCGACAGGGGAAACAATGTCTGAATCCTGAATCCATGTTTCAGTGAGGGCCAGCAGATTAAGAAAGTTAGTGAGAAAGTAGTTGTGGATAAAGGAAAGCTTGTTGCATACAGACCGGGGATTCCAGAGAGCTCAGTTAAAAGAGGAAGATGAAGGTATGCAAGTAATCTTGATAAAGTTAGCAGGATTTCTAGGTAAGGTGGGGGAGGGGCTGAAGTTGGCAGAGGGTGGACCAGGATTTGGAGATATCACCTGACAGGAGTAAAAACAGAAAGAGCAAATAGTTTTTGGAATTGTGACATTGTTTATGATGCAATACCTTGGAATTTGATGGACTGTAATTATTCAGTGTGGTGAAGAGAGTATTGGAGCTGTACATAGTAGAGGGAAGGAGAGCGGGGCTTATGTGGATGAGGGATGGGGTGGTGAAAGAGAGTGAGAGTGAAACAGAGTGGGTTACCTGACTCCTACCCTGACTAACTGCCATTGAAGTAACTGCAAGCCACTTACCACTCAATGCCTCTTTGCATGAGATGCCGCGTGTATATCCTACATGTGTGTTACCCTTAAGACAGAACTAAATTTATAGGGCACACTAAAGAATCAGATGAGGGGGGATTGTGGGAAGTCACATGGTTTCAGGTAAATAGCAGCTGGCCCTCATAGCAGGGAGATGAATATCTGATCAAAGGCAGCAATTCAACATTATGCTAGTGTTGCTTCACAGATTTACACCTTCCACAAGATAACATTTACAATGTGCGAAATAGTCATATACTGGTGAGTAATGAATATAATGCATACAGATGACATAGGGGATTGTGAGCTTTCGCGAGTGCGTCCTCTATCCTTCTGTACCTGTGTGCCTCATATTGTCCTTGTTCTTTTGTACTTGTCTATGTAAACCCTTTTCTACTTGTAAAGTGCCATGGAATTAATGGCACTATAATAATAAATAATAGGAGTTTACAATAAATGCAGAGGTAGATTTACCATAAGTGTATTGAGTCAGGCTAATATTGCAGTGGAGGTCGTTACAGCTAGCAGTGTTGTAATAATACCATGAAGTGTTGCAATGAAAGTAGAAGCCGATTTGAACAGATGCAGGTGACAGCAAGCAGTGTTGTAATAATACCTGTATGAAGAGAGGAGAGGAGAGGATGAATATTGGTCAACTGCCATTGAAGTAACTGCAAGTCACTTAGAACTCAATGCCACTTTGCATGAGATGCCACGTGTATAACTTGTACAAATAAAAATTTGTTCTATATAGCCACATTATCCATATTTAGCCCCTGTTTCAAACAATATGGTTTATATGGGGTGGTAATTTTGCTTAGGGGAGTGTAGACTCCTACCAACTAGGCAGATATAAAATGTGCCAGTGGGGTACTTTTCTTTGTTTTTAATGGGAACAGGTGTATAGTCAAAAACGCCCCCTCCATACTCTTGTATTGAGCAAGGCCGCCCCCACTAGTCGGCTTCTAGCCGACAATATACATATTGCATACCTGCGGTCTGTTCCTGGCTCAGAAGCTGGCGGATCTTGGCAGCGCTCCGTTCGGGCACAGGGATGACTCTTGATTCTGCAGTCACTTTCTACAAAATTGTCATTTTAGAACGGACAACCCCTTTATTAATAAAAAGCTCAGAATATTTTAAAAGCCATTAAAAATTGGTTTAAAGTTTATTTTGCCATGCCAGTACACTCCTGTAGAATCCAGTTACTTTACTGATAGCAAAATTAAGAGTTTTGTTTATAATTTTATTTTTATAATAAAGTGAATCGCCATTCAAAACTATAATTTGTTTTACAAAAATCAAGACATAATGTGGATGGAAACTAAAAAAGAAAGGCAAAACCCAAATATATCTCCATCCTTATGTGGTGATATCATCAGTACAATGCTAATGCAGTATGGATCGACTAATCAGGTGAAATAATGCAAGGGCTTATGTGCCAATACTGAGGGGTAGTAAATGTACGTGTACTTTAAAAATGTGACCAATTATAAACATGGATATTTACCCTAATATCTTGCAGACCCCTCACTAAAACTTACCAGGAGGTGGTGCGCTCTGTTTTCATGTCCTCAACCTCGTCCTCTTCAGGAACCAGCAGAAAACAAACCTTGAAGGACTTCCAAGAAGAAGTGTCCGCTCTGTATAACAATATTCGATTGTTTGAGAAGGGGCTGAAACTTTTCACAGGTCTGTCTATTCATTTAGCTCCTTTTAGGCCTCATTCAGATGCCCGTCAATCATGTACGTGTTCTCATGGCTAGGCATTGTGCAGTCCATTGAGCTGCTCACGTCTGTGTTTTATCACATTATTTATATCTATGCAATAGTCTGCAGAAAGATGGATCAAAATCAGACATGTCTCTAAGTCATCAAAATTGGGTCCGTCAAAAATCACAGCACATATTGCCATCCGCATACAGTCCATGTGCAGTCCTTGATTGAGATTGTAATGTATAGATAAAGCTTTGTAATGTAGTTATATTTCCTTACATAATAATAATTATTTATATAACTATTAATTCCATAGCGCTTTACATGCAGTTGAAACACAGTCTCCATTGGTGCTCACAATCTAACCATTCTATCCTTATGTCTTTCAAGTGAAAATACATGAACATCTTTGATTTAAATACTGATTGATGAAACAATGTCAAATTTTACTTTGATGAAAATCAGATCCAAAACATTTAAGAAAAATCACTGACGTCTGAAGGATGTATGTAAAGTGCTATGGAATTAATTGCGCTATATAAATGAATAAATATTATTATTACTATTATTTTTATTGAATGGATTGCTCCTTAAAGTGTTACACAGGCAAGACTTCACCACCAGAGGGCGCACCTACTGTCAGGAGTCTCAACCAAGCAGAGGCTTAGACCGGGGTTTTGTTTTAACCATTTATTAAATTCCTCTATATCTTATTTGGTTATCGGTTACAGAATGCAAAATTTGACATCCTGCTTGGCTTAACAAATTAACACTCAGGGGAGGCCGCAGGATAGCACTTATTTTCCAAACTTGACAAATGGAAGTTCAGCCATATTAAATATCCATAGAAATCTGGCAATATCTATTAAATAAGAAACTTAGTATACAAGCCTTACTGCTGTAACCTCTGAACTGTCAAATTTTATGATGTAAGTAAAAAAAAATATCTTTCAATGGAGCATATTGAATGTGCGCGACCGGTCTACACCACTGGTGGGCCATACACATGGCACAAAGTGTGCAGAATCTATCCAGGCTGCCATTAGCTGTCAGCTACCATAAACCTGCCTTGTGTTTTTATATTTCTTGCCGTACATAAAAAGGATTTCTGTGATTTGCAGATGAAACGCAAAACAATCTCGCCAAGCATTTGCTGAAGACTGCGTGCACAGATATTACCAATCTCATCTTCAACTTCTTGGCTGGCGATATAATGATGGCTGTGGAAGACTATTTAACAATTACCAGTGAGGTACCTTGTCTCAGTGTTCCTAGACATTTCATTATTTCTCATGTTCCACCATAGATGTTTTTATTCATGTTGTCACCAAAACAGCCAAATAACAAAACACAAACCTAGTGAAGAGATGCAGGCAACCTCCATACATATGGTTAGGAACATGATGGTGGACAGAAAGGAAACAAAACCCCATCTTGTTACCAACTGATAAAACAAGCCAAAGGGGTAAAGAGATAGAAATGAGAGGGGGTTCAACTTCACCAATCTACTGTGTTACCTAACTTGGATAGTAGACAATTGTCCTGCCCTGTCCAATCATTCTGAAAATAATGATTGGTGACAATGCAGAATAGTAATTTAGTAGAAGTTATTCTTTATGGTAAAGTCGGTGCACTCAGACATTAAAGCTTGTACTGACTGTATAGAACAGTCTATGTGTGAGTGTCTGCATCACATCTGTTCATTGAGATGAGCAGTAATAAACACCTATAAATCAATATCTCTATTAGAAGACATTGGTTATACATTTTTTTTTTTTTACTTTAATAGATCAATAGTACATGTGAAAATAAGAAACTTTGTAATATATCTCATCAGAGAGGTTTGCTTGTTTTTCCTCCTTTATGGACCATTCATTCTCCATATTCTCAATTCATGATTAGAATTAGCCGTTAGTGACACAGGACAGTGGGGCGTGTATAATTCTGTGGAGAAATGTAACTGAGAGAGTTTACACTAGAACCTCTGGGCCCAAATCATCAAAGCTTAAACACCTGTCTTGTGACTTAAAGATTTGAAGAGTCTCATCATTTCGTAACAACTCAAGGCTGTTCTAAAATGCATCGATTTTTAGTGTAGTCACGCTGTTTTAGCTTAGCTCTGACAAAGTAGTCAGCAACACTGGAATTTGTGACTGTCGGCTACAGACTGGAATAGGATTTATGGCGAGGTGCACACTGATGGGTGCCTCTGCTTCATGAACAGGCTTACTTGCGCCTCCTGGTAAATGGGTCCCTCTGTCTGACTACAGCATCTCCCTCCTCTATAGAAACGTATGTGCAGCAATTGTCATCTCCTAACTCAATAATGGGAAATGATTTCATTTACCCATGAATTGAGAGTGAAAAATCGGTCCAGGAGGAGGAGAGGCAGAATCCTCCGATAAGATGATATATAAAAAATAGCTGATGTGAAAGTGTAGTATAGATTTATGAAGTAAGTAACTAAAACAACAATTATTATTTAAGGCCAGTTACATTAACCACCCTATTACGTGGGCATTACCCACAAGCAGTCAGCTTCTCCCACTGAAATCACCTAGATATGACAGTCACGTCTTCAAAATCTTATAGACCCAAATCTTGCTCCATCCTTGTGATTATCCACACAAACCTTCCATTTTAGGCATTGTATACTGTGACCTCTCAGTCTTCTATATTGTCATAACTGGCTCAGTTAGTTTTTTGAACAAAGGTGAATTTTTTTTAAATGTTTCTTGCAACACAATGTCGGGCATCCTTGGGACAGGAGTGTATTGCCTCCTAGTTATCTGCTATATAAATGCAGATCCGAAAGACTGTTCTAAATGATTGACACAAGAACTGAACCTAAGAATGAGCATGAAGACTTCTGATCAGGGCTGTGGAGTTGGTAAGCCGAACCTCCGACTCAGACTCCCTCATACATGACTCATGTTTAAGTGATACATTTATTGTAGTACATTGTGGACATCAGGCTGTCAATCATTATGATACAATAATAAAGCTATTTAGATAGAACAGAATAATATTCGGCACATACTGCATTGAACTGTTGTACCCAGTTAATTATTTATTTTAGGAGTCGTCCATTTTAAACCTCCTCTGACTCCACCAATATGGACACTGCCTCCACAGCCCTTCTTCTGATTAACAAATCCACATTTAAATCTCTTCAGACAAGTTATTCAATGTGTGTTTAATTTATTCATTATTTTGTTCTCCTCTCAGGTTAGGAAAAAGATGTTAAATAAATTCCAGGAAGAAGCAAAAGGCCCATTGACAAAGCTGAACAGTTCATTGGCTGGCAAGGTAAATCGTCATTCACTACATTTACTGCCAGCGTTTAGTTTATTTAAACAGAAAAATAAGAATATTTGTCATAGGTAATTTTTCAAAGATTATCTTGCCTCTTAAAGGTTTTGTTAAGCTAACAGTTATTGGGGATTAGGGGTTAGAGAATATCGGAGCATCCTCTGTCCAGGACCCTCATCTTTAGGCCAGCATGCAGAGTAGAAACTAAAGGCCCCGTTACACACTGCGATGTCCCAGCGATCCCACCAAAGATCGGGATCGCTGGGACATCGCTATCTGATTACTGGTGAGCTGTCACACAGGCAGACTCACCAGCGATCAGGACCAGCGAGAACGCTGGTAATCAGGGTAAACATCGGGTAACCAAGCAGAGTGCGGAGCTTAGTTACCCGATGTTTACCCTGGTTACCAGCTCCCAGCGTAGGTCTGTGCAGCGCTGGAAGGTCTTTAATTGTTGGTCTCCCACTGTCATACATGCCGATGCTGGCCGCCCAGCTGGAGACAAACGATAGAAAAATGGACCTGGTCATTCTTCAATGATCAACAAACTTATCGTTGGTTAATGATATGTGTCACACGCAACAATGTCGTTTCAACATCGCTGCAATGTCACAAAACCAGTGACATTGCAATGATATTGTAGCGTGTAACGGGGCCTTAAGAGTCTCTTCCTCTGGAGTAAAGGTCCTGCTCTACATTACACACACATCCCAATGGTCTGCATTGAGGTGGTCTCCAATCTTCATCACAAATGTCTACTGCTTGAATCTTGTAGTGTGGCCTGTAACTCTGTCATGAAGAGTACCAGTCACCACACTGACAATGCTATGATTTATGCTCTTGCATTTTGCAAAGGCAATAATTTTATTTCTTGTATGTTTCATATATGCTTTCTGAGTTATCAAAATAACATCTTATATTTTTGCATTATAGTTACCTGATTTATTTGTATTTTAACACTTCAGAGTATAGAAGACTTTCTTTCTTGCTTGGATGCAGCAGCCGATGCTTGTGGCATTTTGGTTAAAAAAGGAGACAAGAAGAAAGAAAGGTATGTCCTTGTCATTGGGCATGAAGCTTTCCCAACATTTGCTGTAGAGGTTGTATTAGGGGATCCTTTACAATTGTAATCTTTGACTGACTAATCTTTATTGTATACGTCTAAGGTCTACTGTTCATTCAAATTTTAAAGCCCACATACATGTTAGATGCTGATATCGGCTAATTCGGCGAACACTCTTAAAGCGGTTGCCTGGGCTTTTTGTATAATTTATATGTGCATTTAGGCTGCAAAATGCTGACAGTTTGTAACTTACACCCTGGGAGCATTTTGCATTGTTACCTAGATATCACCTTTCTGCATCTGGAGGAGCAGCCTCTGCCACCGACCAGAGGTGTGTTTGTTTTGGAGCCTTGTTGTAAACGTCACAACTGGTTGTTTACACCAACTCTCCTACAAGCACACCCCAGACTCCCATCAAGACCACCCACCCCAATTCACTATCTCCTCCTCCTCCACACTGTGCTTATAATAAGACTAATAGTTGTCCAAGAACTAAGGATCACCTGTGGAGTGCTACAGAAGGGCATGAGGGTGTAGAATTGTTTCAAAGAAGACATTAAATAATACACCCCCAACTCTATAGCCTGTATGCACCATACAAGATTCTATTGCTGAACGAAAATAATTTTCGAGAAGCGTTTAAAGTTTGCTTGACAACATTGGGACAAGCCTGTGACATACTGGGAGAATATAGTCTGGTCAGATGAGACCAAAATTCAATACCTTGGATGCCACAAAAAACACCATGTTTAGACGTCAAAAGGCACTGCATATCACTCCCAAAACACCATGCCAACAGTGAGGTTTGGAGGTGGGAACATCATAGTATGGGGCTGTTGTTCACCATATAGCACTGGCAAACTTCATGCAATTGAGAGAAGGATGAATGGATAAATGTAAGAATATATTCTTGATAAAAATCTGCTGCTGTCTACCAGAATGATGGGAAAGTCACAACCGCTATAAAGACGTGTAGCAGGTCTCTCATCCTGCTGCAATCTCCCACTTTAAGCATAAAACAATAAAAAACATAGAAATTGGGAATATGACCGCGCTCCTGTTAGTATAGGAAGAAATTCTTCTTGACCAAAAAATTAGTAATTATGTGATTTTATTTTCTACGCATTTCAGGGTAACCAACAAACCCCCCTCTTCAGGAAAAATCACACAGATGTACAAATAGTAATTATGTGATTTTATTTTCTAATTTTTTTGGTGAAGAAGAATTTCTTCCTATACTAACAGGAGCACGGTCATATTCCCAATTTCTATGTTTTTTTTATTGTTTTATACCAGAATGATGAACATGGAACAAGGGTAGACATTTCAGCAAGACAATGATCTCGTGTCAGAGAAAGAAAATAAATCTACTAGAATGGTCCAGCCCCTCACCTGACCTGAATCCAATAGAAAATGTATAGAAAGAATGAAAGCTCAGAGAAGGAACCCATGGGACCTTGAGGATTTGAAGTTTGTCTGAAAAAATGGTCCAAAATCACACCTGAGCATTGCATGCCACTAATTTTCTCCATGCAGGAGGCGTCTTGAAGCTATCATCACCAATTGTTTTGTACAAAGTATTACTGTATATACTCGAGTATAAGCCGAGTCTTTCAGCACAATTTTTGTGCTGAAAAGTGCCCCCCTCGGCTTATACTTGAGTCACTTGGTATTTGCTTGGGGGGGCTGGAGGAGACAGGAGGGGGCCACAGTGACTGCGGGAGCTCATTAGTGTAATGAATATGTACTGCATCCCCCTGTCAATTAGTGGCATGGGGAGCGGTGCATATTGCACTACACTGGCCCCCATCAGTGATATACAGGCCCCCTCCTTAGTATCTGTCCCCCAGGCTGTGGCACACATTAAAATAACAAAAATTGTATACATTACCTTTCCGGAGACTCCTTGCTGGTATGGCCGCTTCCTCCGGCCTTCCTGCTTCTTCCTGCTTGTGCTGGTGTCATGTGACCGGCGCAGCAGCGATGACGTCATAGCTGCTTCGTCCGTCACAGCAATAGAAGACGGGTACAAGCAGGATGAAGCAGGGAGTCCGGAGGACGCGGCGGTGCCAGCAAGGAGTCGCCGGAAAGGTAATGTATAAAATGTTTGTTATTTTAACAGGTGCCGCAGCATGGGGGCCAGATACTAAGGAGGGGGCCTGTATACCACTGCTTGGGGGGGGCCTGTATACCACTGCTTTGGGGGGGGGCCTGTATACCACTGCTTGGGGGGGGCCTGTATACCACTGCTTGGGGAGGGGGGGCCTGTATATCACTGCTTGGGGGGGGGGGGGCTGTATACCACTGCTGGGGGTGCTATATTACAGGATGGGGGTATGCTGCATTTCTCAACCTTGGCTTATACTCGAGTCAATACGTTTCCCTAGTTTTGGAGGGTAAAATTAGAGGCCTCGGCTTATATTCGGGTCGGCTTATACTTGAGTATATACGGTAAATATCAGTAAGCCTGTTCAATACTTTTTCCTGATGTCATTTTTCATTATTAGACATCACCAAATTTATAGACCTCTATGTTTGACTTCTTTTCCTGTGTGAATTGGATGGATTATTGACATCGAGTGAGAATTTCATGTCAATAGCACCTTTTGATATATATTTACTTAGAAAATTGGTAACTTATTTCACCTACTGTATCCTTTCCTCTGAAATGCTGCAACATTAATGAGAGCATTTGACTGATCTTCTAGGGAGGGACCTGGGAATCTGGGTGGGGAGAAGTTACCGGGACTTGCCTCAAAGTAGTCATTCAAAACTGTCAGTCCAAGGATTGAATTTTAAATCATATTTTTACTCCAGTATTTGATAGTAAGACACTTTTGTAATAGCGCACCTACTCTCTTAATGCTGTATTTGGTTTGGGGCACATGAATCTACTGTCAAATTCCTTTTACATTACCTCAGAATTCACCTATACATTAAAATTACTGACTGTGTAATTTTCTAATTTTCTTTATTTTCAGGCAAGTTATGTTCCAACACAGGCAAGCCCTTCTAGAGCAGCTGAAAGTCACAGAAGATGCAGCCCTGGTGCTACATCTGACATCCGTCTTGTTGTTCCAGTTGACTACACACTGTATGCTTCATGCACCAGGAAGATGTGTCCCACAGATAATTTCATTCCTAAACACAAAGATCCCAGAGGTATTGTCATACATGAAACACAATGGCTTCATCACACAGCTTCACAATGAGTCATGAGCCAAAGCAGCATACATAATTTACACAAGAGGCAAAAATACATATATTGAATCATTCTATGATCTGTCCAGAATATGGCTGAACCTCATTAGTGAATTACTGATGAATATTTAGATTGAATTAAAATGACCTTATATGCAGAATAATTAGCAATCCCATCTGATCACCTATGGACAGGATCTTCCGTGGGAATGATGAATAAGCTGACTGTTTTGCTCAACTATTTTCGTTAGGCTGAAGGCACACTGTCATGCATAAAAAACGGAGCGTTTTTGATGCACGACAGTCATGCGAGTGTGGTGCCAGAGCGATGAATGTGGTGTGACTGTGGTGTGACTGTGGTCCATGTGCAATGTGTTTTTAACATGGTCTTTCTCATGCTGTATAATGTGAGAAAATAGCAGATAGAATAGCTAGATCAGGCTCAATAGTCTCACGCTGTTACTTCCCAGCCGCCTATTAAGCTAATTTCATATTCACTGCACTGTCAAACAAACAGCCAATCACAGGAGCGCACACTCTGTGAGAGCCTTTGTGATTGGCTGTTGTAGTCAGACTGGATTTCCTCAATCTGGACAGTGATTCTGCTTGGTTGCCATACACATTAGTGCAACCAACCTGACGTTTATAGCGTGTTCAAATAATTATTAAAAAAAAGAAAACGCGTGGGGATTTGCAGCAATTTTAAGTCTAGCCCGATGAAAGCAGGCAAACTGCGAGCTGCCACCCTCAGCTGCCTAATTTTCCCTTGGTTGGCAAAAAAAAATGCATAGGTTCCGCCCTATTTTTAATTGCCAGCCAAGGTAAAACTAGGCATCTGATGGCTGGTATTCTCAGCGAGGTGAGGGCCCATTGTTATAGGGCCCCCCGCTAAAGAATAGCAGCCCGCAGCCTTCCCTGGAAATGGCGCATTAATATTAAGCGCCATTTCCAGGTGCCTTATCGGGCTCTTACAGTGGCCCTGGTGGTGGATGGCATGCTGGGTAATAAAAGGGTTAATACCAGCTTTGTTTTTTTTTTCAGCTAGTATTAAGCCCAAGATTCTTAATGTCAGGCCAAGTTTGACCCAGCCATTAAGAATCTGCAATAAAGGGTTAAAAAAAAGACACCACACAGAGAAAAAAATACTTTATTAGAAATAGAGACAGACACCATTAGGGACTCCATCTATATTACTCCCTTTACAGCCCTCCAACGGTCAAGGTCTTCTCTCTTCTTTCTTCTACTTGAACTGAATAGGCTCTGCTACATTACACAACATGGGGCAGAAGTGCGCTCCCCATGCTTTGTGATGAGTCAGTGAGACTGGGCATTAAGCGGTGACATCACCGTTGGCCCTGTTGCTATAATTATCAAATAAGCTGTTACTATAGCAACGCTAAGCATTGCCAACGTCACAGCGGCTTATGAATAAGCCGACTCATTCACAGGCCACAGGAGTTAACTCCCTGCTTACCGATATCAGCAGCGTCGGTAAAAGCGGGGAGTTAACTGTGCTGTGACCATTGCCGCTCATACTGAAGCTGCGGTCACAGCACAGTTAACTCCTTGCTTTTACCTGGGCTGCTGTTATCGGTAAGCAGGGAGTTAACTCCTGTGGCTTGTGAATAAGCGGCTCATTCATAAGCCGCCGTGATTTCGGCGATGCTTAGCTTTGCTATAGTAAGCTGGGACTGAACTCGCTTTGGACTCTCAATGCGAGTTCAGTGCATGAGACACGCACCAGTGTGCCCTGTCTGATAGGGCATCACTAGTCCAAGTGCAATGCGAGTTTCTCTTGCAGTGCACTCATGCGAGTAACTCGGACAGTGTGCCTTCAGCCTTAGGCCTATAAATGTTCAAATGAAAGTCGTGGGATTCCCGGGTCCCATAGCTGGCGGAGGTCCCAGCAATGGGATCCCAGGGCGATCATACTGTATCTCTAATTCTGAGGATATTATATAAATTGTGATTCTGAGAATTCCTGTTGTTTTACTATTTATTTGAAACGTGTACTCATGACATATTATAATTACTCAAATATCCAAGAGAAAAAACATAGCCGCACTCACCAGAAATGGATCATTCTTTCTTTCTTTATTTGCTTCTCAAACCATTATTTGAAAGCCCAGCAGGGAGGGGGTGCAGGGGAGGCAGGACGACGGTTCACCGTTTCGCGGTCGTGTACCGCTTCTACGAGGACCCGTAGGAGCGGTACACGACTGCGAAACGGTGAACCGTCGTCCTGCCTCCCCTGCACCCCCTCCCTGCTGTGCTTTCAAATAATGGTTTGAGAAGCAAATAAAGAAAGAAAGAATGATCCATTTCTGGTGAGTGCGGCTATGTTTTTCCTCTTGGATATTTGAATGGTTATATAACTTGACCGTAGCCGGCACCGCTTGATTACCTGCAGCAACCAGTCACAGGAGTGACGGAGGCCCATTGCAAGGTGTGTTAGTGCCCGGTGTACCTTCTTTTTTGCATATTATAATTACCATTGGAAGCTTCTCGTAAAATAAACTGTCCATGATCATCCTTTTCAGGTAGAAAGAACTAAATGTAGCTTTCATAAATATGGACAGACTTAAATTAATACTTCGTTAAAGTACCGTTTGTATTTTTGATAGACTCCTACAAAAAAATACTCCAATTCTATCAGCATAGCACATCTAGAATTAGCAATCTTTGCCCACTCTTCCTTGCAATATCACTACAAATCAGATTGCAAAGACTTCTCATATGTACAGCTTTCTGGGCTCTGTCTGGGCCACTCCCAAGCTTTCATTTTCTGGTTAAGCCATTCTATGTTGATTTGCAAGTTTGTTTGTGGTCAGTATTGTACTGAAAGTTGAAATTCATCTTTAGCCGAGGCCTGAAAGTTTTCTTGTGAAAAATGTAATGATTATTGGAACTGCTCACAATTGCTCCCACCTAAAAATGGCCTCAAAGCATAACGCTGGCTGGCTGATATCATGTACTTTTGCTGATGTTCAGTGTTTTATGGCCAAACAGTTCAGCCTGTAGTGGGGAAAATAAGTATTTTGATACGATGCGGATTTTGCAAGTTTTACCATTTACAAAGAATGGTGGAGAGGTCTTTAAATCTATTATATAATTGCCATAGCGACTTCCGTCGCACACAGCGCCACTTCCGTGGCTTTTTTCATGGCCGTGCGCCGCCCACGCGTCTCACTCGCAATGGCGCTATGCTCATTGGTCGGCGCCAGCACACAGCGACCAATGAGAATAGCGCCTCACTTCCCATTGAGATATAATGGAGGACTTTGAGTTTGAAATTTAGCGCTGTAAGTGAGGCGCTATTCTCATTGGTCGGCACCAGCATTGGCATTGTACGCTTTCTTCTACCTCCAAACACGCTAGGTAGAGTTGATACCAAAAAATGTATGTTTTGGTCATATCTGACCACATGACCTTATTCCACACCATCCAGATCATCATTGGCAAACTTCAAACAGACCTGAGTGTGTGCTGATGTGAGTAGGGGGATCTTGTGTTCCCTGCAGGATTTTACTCCATGATGGTGTAGTGTGTTACTAAAGGTAATCTTTGAGACCTGCATCCCAGCTCTCTTCAGGTCATTGACCAGGTCATTGCCTAGGAACTGACCTATACTCCTCCTTACCACACGAGGCAAGATCTTGCATGGAGCCCCAGACTGAGGGATTAACAGCAGGGCTGTGGAATCAGAGTCATGAAGTCTGAGTGAGTACATTTTATACTGACTCTGACTCCACAGCCCTGGTGGGCAGGAGTGTTTTATACAGGTAACCTGTCCAAACAAGTGCAATTAATACAGGTAATGAGTGCAGAGGAGGAGGGCTTCTTAGTTTTTCTTTAACATGTCTGTGAGAGCCAGAATTCTTGTTGGTTGGTAGCCGATCAATTTCTTTTTACATGCAAAAAATGCAAGTTAAATATTTAAAAATAATACAATGTGATGTTCTGTCTCACACACTGTGTACCAACAATAAAAATTACAGACCTCTCCATTTGTAGGTGGGAAAACGTGCAAATATACATTCGAGCCTGTTTGTTAATATTAGGTCCAGCAGGCCCCCCTTCTTGGGTCCTGAACCAGTTGTGAAAGGTAATTTGTCAAAAACCTATTTCCTTTGATAGACCTGCTGTTTTTAGCTCCCCAATATATTTCAGGGTAGTTGCAGTCGCTCCATAATTATGACTTCTTGATGATCATCTTCAGTGTTTCATGGTTTATTTAATGCCTTGAAATTTTATTTGTTCCCTGCCCCTGACAGTGTGTTGTTCCCCCAGATATAATTCTTTTTTAGTTGTTCAATTTTCATATAGTAGGAAATAGTTTGCGTTTATTTGTTAAATGTACAGGGTGTGCCATTTATATAGATGCACCTAAATAAAATGGGAATGGTTGGTGATATCAACTTCCTGTTTGTGGTACATTAATACATTGGAGGAGGAAAATTTTTCCAAATGGGTGGTGGCCTTGACAGCCATTTTGAAGTCTGCCATTTTGGATCCAACTTTTTTCAATGGGAAGAGGGTCATGTGACACATCAAACTTATTGAGAACTTCATAAAAACAATGGTGAGCTTGGTTTTAATGTTTCTTTACTCTTTCATGCGTTATTTACAAGTTTATGACCACTTATAGAATGTGTTCAAAGTGCTGCCCATTGTGTTGGATTGTCAATGTTTCAGATGCTGCACATCTCATATCTTCACAGCATAGACAATTGCCTTCAGATGAGTGATGAGGCAAACATTTTTAGGAATGGTCACGTTAACAAACAAAACCACTGCTATTGGTTTGACACCAATGCCACTGGATATCTCAAATTACTACATGATTCAGATATCCAGTGGCATTGAGATTTCCATTGATAAAGAATGGCTCCACTATCTTTGTACCCCATATACCACACCATACCATCACTTTTCTTTTTCGCTCCATTGGGAGACCCAGACATTGGGTGTATAGCTTCCGCCTCCGGAGGGGACACAAAGTACTACACTTAAAACAAAAAGTGTAGCCCCTCCCCTACTGCCTATACACCCCCTCTAGGAGAAATCTCATCAGTTCTTAGCTTAGTGTTGAAGGAGGCACACTCTGCACTCATCCACTCTCACTTTAGTCCTACTCACTCTCCCTGGAGAGTGTCGGATGGAAGAAAAGTGGATCCATATGGATCCCCAGCATGTCTCCTTCCTCGGGCAGGGGCGGTTGAGGTACCTATTGCTGGTACAACGGGCTGGAGCCCTCATGCTGTTTTCCTTCTCCATCCCCTAGGGGTTCTGGAGAAGTGGGATCGTCACAGGCTCCCATGTCATCTGGAGCTCAGACTCCATCCACAGCCCCTGCGGGATCTGCTAGCCGGAGTTGTGGACCCCCAGGGATCGGCCCCTGCACCTGCATAAGGTACTCTGTGGGTTTGAGCTGCTGCTGCAGCCCGGTCTCTTTCCACCTGGGGGTGGTCGCTGGGCAAACCTGAGACTCTGGCTTCCTCAGTTCATCCACCTGCGGCGCTGCGGGTTTTCCGGTGCTACTTTGGTGCACCGCACTCACCCGCTCCCGAGCGCCGGGCGACCGCTAAAATTTAGGCGCCGACCTAGTTTACTGCCCGGAGCCCGGGCTCTACAGGAGGCGGGTTCGGCCGCCATTGCGGGCGGGCTTAGAGCTCTGGCCACTCCCGTCTTTCAGGATGGCCCGCCTTCCGACCTAGACTGGAGTAGAGGATTCGCCCTCCGGATTCCCGCGCTCCAATGGCCATGCCCCTCGCTCAGCTCCGGCGGCCATTTTATGCTTGTTGCTGAGACTGCTCTCAGCCCTGAGCTCCTAGACCCTGTGGCTTCTAGGAGGGAGCGCTGCATCCAGAGGGCACACAATCTCTCACACAGGCTGGTAAGTCACCCCAGGCGTTCTTGTGGTGTCTCCTTCCCTCTGTTTACCCCCTCTAGTGTATTCCCTCTTGGAGGATACCTACTGGAGGCGACATGTCTTCCACCAGGAGCAAAGTCCCTAAGGTGCAGACATTTTATTCTTCTTGCACTGCTTGCAAGATCTTGCTGTCTGCCGGTTCTGTCTTCCCTCACTGCTCTGCCTGCACTTCTCATGAGGCACCGGCTGAGGTGGAACATGGGGCTCCCCCCAGCTCTGCTACTACAGAGCCTTCTCCTAGCCCGTGGGACCCGGCAGTGCCTCCTCCTTGGACTGAAGCTTTCACCAAGTCCTTTTCGGACACCTTTGCCCAGTCTATGACAGCTCTAACTAGAGTCTTGCAGGAGTCCTTACAGGCCAGTCACCGGGAAAGTGCCCCCGGTCCCTCTGCCTCACGCCGCAGGCACTACAGTGAGTCGTCCCCTTCTAGGGGTATGGACTCTGGAGACAATACGGGGGTCTCTGATCTAGCTCCCTCCTCGGCCCCCCAAGCGGCCACGTAGGGAGCCCTCTCCTGCCTCCTCTCATCAAACGGGGTCTCGCGCTGAGGGATCTCAGATTGATGGGGAAGAGGATAGGCAGAATTCTGTGAGACCTTCGGACGAGACCTCAGAGGAAGATTCCTTAGTGGATGATTTAGTGTCTTCCATTAATACTGTCCTGGATCTGACTGTCCCCCCTCTCACGGCGGAGGCTTCGCTCTCGGACGAACTGTATCAGTTCCTTCCTCCATCCAGGTCTCGGGGTTCGTTCTTTGATCATTCCAACTTCCAATCAACTGTACAGACGCCTAGGGCTTGCCCTGATAAGCGTTTCTCTAGGAAACAGAAGGATGCTCGTTATCCATTTCCTCCTGATGTAGTGAAAGGTTGGTCGGTCTCCCCTAGGGTGGACCCTCCAGTCTCTAGACTGTCTGCCAATACTGTTATGTCAGTTGCAGATGGCTCCTCCTTGAAGGATTCCACAGACCGTCAGATTAAACTCCTGCAGAAGTCAATCTACGAAGCTACAGGAGCCTCGTTTGCTCCGGCTTTCACAGCAGTTTGGGCCCTGCAGGCAGTTTCTGCGTGCTTGGCTGAGCTAAATGTTGTAGCTCAGGACATTCCTGAGGTGACTACTCTCACGTCTCAGGCCTCCGCGTTCACTGACTACGCTAGGTCGGCGATCATGGAATCTGCCAGCCGTACCGCAGTGGCTTCGGCTAACTCTCTCGCAGCCCGCAGAATGTTGTGGCTGTGAGATTGGAAAGCTGATGCCACTTCCAAGAAGTTTCTCCAGGGACTCCCGTTCGCGGGAAACAGACTTTTTGGAGAGCAATTGGACGACATCATAAAGGAATCCACAGGTGGAAAGTCCACCTCTTTACCCCAATCAAAGGCGCAGAAGTCTGGCCAGCGTCAGATGCACGCCAAATTTCGGTCCTTTCATCCCTCTTCAAAGCCCGCCTCCTCCTCCCGTTCTGACAAGGATCAGAAGTCAAACAGAGCATGGAGGAATAAGCCTCAACAGAAGAAGCCTGCCGGCGCCTCGGCCGCCAAGGCTGCCTCTTCTTGACTCGCCGCCCCTCCTGGCAGCATCCTCGGTCGGTGGCAGGCTCTCCCAATTTGGAGACGTCTGACGCAGTCTTATCCAAGACCGATGGGTAGTAGATGTCATCTCCCACGGATACAGAATAGAGCTAACCTCGCAGCCTCCGACTCGCTTCTGTCTCCTTCGCCCCCGCCGGCAAGGGCTCCGGCCTTTCGTCAGGCGCTGGACGCCTTGAGACAGGATGGGGTCGTGATCCAAGTTCCCTCCGGGGAACACTTCCAGGGGTTCTATTCTAACCTCTTCACGGTCCCCAAGAAGGACAGTTCGGTAAGACCAGTTTTGGATCTCAAGCTTCTCAACCGGCACGTGAGGGTCAGGACTTTCCGAATGGAGTCTCTGCGGTCTGTGATCGCGTCACTTTCTCAGGGAGACTTCCTAGCCTGGGTGGATGTCAAGGATGCTTATCTACACGTCCCCATCGCTCCTGCACATCAACGCTGGCTGAGGTTCGCAGTAGGAGAGGAGCACTTTCAGTTTGTGGCTCTGCCCTTCGGCCTTGCCTCTGCACCGAGGGTCTTCACCAAGGCGATGGCGGCAATGGTGGCTGTCCTACATTCCCAGGGCCACGCAGTGACTCCATACTTGGACGATCTGTTGGTCAAAGCCCCCTCTGTGGAGCAGTGTCAACTGAGTCTTTCAGTAACTCTAGACACTATGCAGCACTTCGGGTGTTTGATCAACGTACCAAAGTCTGTTCTCCTTCCCGCTCAGACGATAACGTATCTGGGCATGGAGTTTCACACCGTTCCGGCTCTAGTCATTCTGCCTTTAAGCAAGCAGGTGTCGATTCAGGAGGAAGTCCAGTTCCTTATGCAGTCAGACTCTGTAACCATCAGGCGTCTGATGCACATTCTGGGGAAGATGGTGGCGGCCATAGAAGCCGTACCATTTGCGCAGTTCCACCTGCGTCCGCTGTAATTGCAGATCCTGCGCGGATGGGACAAGAATCCTTCTTCTCTCGACCAGCACATCCCTTTGTCGCTGTCAACGAAGGAATCTCTCAATTGGTGGCTGCTTCCCGTGTCCCTGTACATTGGTTAGATGTGACCACAGACGCCAGTCTCTCGGGTTGGGGTGCCATGTTTCTTCACCACAGGGCTCAGGGCACCTTGGAGGAGCAGGAATCCACCCTACAGATCAACGTCCTGGAGATTCAGGCCATTTACTTGGCTCTACTGGCGTTTCACAGATTCCTGGCGGGGAATCAGATTCGGATACAATCCGACAACGCGGTCGCTTACATCAATCACCAGGGAGGCACTCGCAGCCCTCAAGTCTTCTCGGAAGTCCAGCGTATCCTGCAGTGGGTCGAGGACAACGACTCGTCCATCTCGGCGGTCCACATCCCCGGGGTGGACAATTGGGAGGCCGACTACCTAAGTTGACAAGGTATGGACGCGGGCGAATGGGCACTCCACCCAGACGTGTTTCAGTACATCTGCGGCAGATGGGGAACTCCGGACGTGGAGTTGATGGCCTCTCGGTTGAACCACAAGGTTCCAGTCTTCATGTCTCGCTCCCGAGACCGCCTGGCGGTGGGGGCGGACGCTCTGGTCCAGGACTGGACCCGGTTTCGCCTTCCCTATATCTTCCCTCCATTGCCTCTGTTGCCCAGAGTTCTACGGAAACTCAGGGCAGAATGTCGACAAGCCCTGCTCATCGCCCCAGACTGGCCCAGGAGGTCCTGGTATCCGGACCTATTACAACTCACGGCGGGGTATCCGTGGAGACTCCCGCTCCGGCCAGACCTCTTGTCGCAAGGTCCGTTCTTCCACCACAATTCCTCGGCCCTCAGCCTGACTTTGTGGCCCTTGAAGACTGGTTGCTGACATCTTGCGGCTTTTCTTCTGAAGTTGCCGCGACCATGAGACAAGCCAGAAAACCTGCGTCGGCAAAGATTTACCGCAGGGTTTGGAAGATCTTCTTTTCCTGGTGCCGTCTCAACGACAGTTCTCCTTTGCCTTTCTCTCTTCCAACCCTTCTTGCCTTCCTTCAATCAGGATTGGATAAGGGTTTGGCCCTCAGCTCCCTCAAGGGGCAGATCTCCTCTCTTTCTGTGCTGTTCAACAAACGTCTGGCTAACCTTCCTCAGATGACGACGTTTGTGCAAGGGGCAAGTCACGTCGTTCACCCCCTACAGACGTCCTTTGGACCCCTGGCACCTTAATCTGGTCCTTGCGGCGCTATAGAAGCCGCCTTTCGAACCTCTGAGAGTTGTCCCTTTCGAAACTTTTACAGAAAGTTGCCTTTCTGGTGGCCATTACCTCTCTTCGGAGAGTTTCAGAGATGGCAGCCCTGTCTTGCAAGTCTCCATTCCTGGTGATTCACCAGGATAAAGTGGTGCTCCGGCCTGTGGCAGAGTTCTTACCCAAGGTGCTTTCTCCGTTTCACCTGAAACAAGACATTGTCCTTCCGTCTTTTTGCCCTAATCCTGTTCACCAGTATGAGAAGTCTCTGCATACTTTGGACCTAGTCAGGGCTGTCAGGATTTATGTCTCCCGCACGGCTTCTTTTCGCCGCACGGACGCCTTGTTCGTTCTCACGACAGGCCGGAAAAAAGGAGCACCGGCCTCCAAGTCTTCCTTGGCCCGGTGGATCAAGGTTCCTATACAGGAAGCCTACTATTCCTCTGGTACGCCCTTACCTGCGGGGATTAAGGCGCATTCGATAAGAGCTGTGGGGGCCTCGTGGGCCTTACGTCACCAGGCTACAGTTCAACAGGTGTCATGCGGCCACTTGGTCCAGCCTACACACCTTCACAAAGCATTATCGGATTCATGCGTATGCTTCTGCAGACGCTAATGTGGGCAGACGGATCCTTCAGGCGGCGGTCGCTCACCTATGATTGTTACTGCCACGCTTTGGGTCTTCTCCCACCCAGGGATCGCTTTTGGACATCCCAATGTCTGGGTCTCCCAATGGAGCGAAAAAAAGAATTTTGTTTACTTACCGTAAATTCTTTTTCTTCTAGCTCCTAATTGGGAGACCTAGCACCCACCCTGTTGCCTTTTGGGCTTTGTTTTTCTGTTTAAGTGGCTGGTGTTATACATGTCACTTTTATGGCTCTGTTGGCCAATACTTCATAGCCGGACCTTTCGGTCTTGGTGTGGGTTTTATCCTCCTTCCTGCTTGTGCACTGAACTGATGGGATTTCTCCTAGAGGGGGTGTATAGGCAGTAGGGGAGGGGCTACACTTTTTGTTTTAAGTGTAGTACTTTGTGTGTCCTCCGGAGGCGGAAGCTATACACCCAATGTCTGGGTCTCCCAATTAGGAGCTAGAAGAAAAAGAATATACGGTAAGTAAACAAAATTCTCTTTTTCGTGTTCCAACAGTCTTGTAGGGATCTATCCACTGTGGGTTAGTGTCAGACCAATAGCAGTGTTGTTTTTTTTTGTTAACTTCACCAGTCACAAAAAGGTTTGCCTCATCACTCCTCTGTAGGCAATTGTCTATGCTGTGAAAATACTAGATGTGCAGCATCTGAAACAACGGATACTGGAAGCCTGTGCTAGCATTTCATCTGCGGTGTTGCTATCAGTGTGTCCAGAGTGGGGAAGAGGGTTGCATTGACAATCCAACACAATGGGCAGCACTTTATGACCACTTATAAAATGTGTTCAAACTTGAAAACTTTATTCTTTCATGAGTTATTATGTTAAAACCAAGCACACCATTGTTTTTCTTATGAAGTTCTTCTTATGAATTTCTCAATAAGTTTGTGTCACATGACCCTCTTCCCATTGAAAAAAATAAGTTGGATCCAAAATGACCGACTTCAAAATGGCTGCCATGGTCACCACCCATCTGGAAAGGTTTTCCCCTCCCATATACTAATGTGCCACAAACAGGAAGTTAATATCACCAACCATTCCCATTTTATTTAGGTGCATCCCTATAAATGGCCCACCCTGTATTAGTGTCTTGCTACACTGCTTTCTGTTGGCCTGTATTTTAATGCTGCTTGGGGGCCTTTCACATCAAGAGTTTTTGCTGATGTGCGCAGATTTACTGCATCTGCCGCCTAATGGCCGCACTTGCTGCAAGCCCCATGCATTGTCTATGGGGCTTGCAGCAAGTGCAGTTGCGGCCGCGCAAAATAACTGCAGCTGAACGCGTTTTTTGTCAGAAGTGCCGGATCACGGCAATGCCGCTCTTGCCGCAAGCCCCATAGACAATGCATGGGGCTTGCCACAACTGCGGCCGTCGGGTGGCAGATGCGGTAAATCTGCCAGATCTACTGCACATCAGCAAAAACGCTGATGTGAAAGGGGTCTTACTTTAGTCTGCTTCAGTTAAGTTGGATCAAACCGTGCATGTTATCGCTTGGCAGTTGTTGGGTCGTTTGCTCCAAGCAACTATTTTGTCTTGTGTTGCTGTGAGACTAGAACCCCATGTACTGGGCTAGGGAGGGTCTCCGTTTCTGACCAGCAGCAACGGCATCAGCAGATTCAGAGAAAGTCAGTTTTTCATTGTCCACAAGTATCGTACTATGTTTGGGCTCAATAAACCAAATCTTTAGTTGAACTACGCTGTGGTTTACATTTGAGTCCACGGAAGTTGAGTTAGTGCAGGTCCTAACTTCTCCTTATTTTGGATCCAGAGATAAGAAAGTCTCACTGCACCCATCAGTCAGTCATACCTCTAATCGGCTTGTTAGGAGACTGAAGAGGCTGATAACATACAGCAATGAAATCCCTTTTGATGATCCCAGGGCAAGGGGTACTCTGATACCAGGCCTGGGTTTGATGGATTTGACTGGGGAATCACGGGTGGTCGGGTTCCTGGTTCCATGCCCTGGCTGTCATTTGTTAGATGGGGGGAGTATTTACAGGGATAAAGAGTACGTGACGCCACCTGTGGATCCCGGTAATTTAGATACCGGCGCTGCAGGCCAGCCGCTGACGTGATGATGGGTCCAGCTCAGTGTGGTCCAGCTCCCCACAGATGGAGCTTTTACCTCAGGGCAGCGGTAATGGAGGATGAGGGGATGAGGGAAGTAGTTGTTCTTACCCCTCCGGTGAGATGCTGACAGTGCTGAAGCCCTCCGGGCGCCGGCGGGAGGAAAGACAGAGACCGATTCAACTTCAACTCCTCTTTACTAGTACCGGCAGATGTTATTGAGAACATGGTACAGTCTGGTGTAACGGGTACTAGTTGTCGGTTCAGGGTACCCCTATGGAGTCTCCAGATGTTCCTCTCTGATAGTCTTCCAGGGTCTAATTCTGTTCTTCTCTCTATTTAACCACCTTTGCAGAGCCCCCCGCCAGTCCCCTGGTCTCATATGGTGGAGCAACGGGTTTTCCTTTACTGGTACGAACGGGAGCGACGCCAAGCAAATCCTCCCGCTACCGGAATCCAGACCATTACTCCTGTAATCTTGGACCGATTTTGGGCCTGAGGGGCGAGGTACCTTCTTGTGGCACCTACGGCTACCCCGTTTCAGAGGGCCCGCAGCTCTCCGGTTTACGGCCAGGGATGAACCGCTGATCGAGGCCTCGCCTTCTGTGTTGCCTGTGTTCCCCAGATGTTACTAGCCAGCTCCAACCGATGCTGGTCCGTCCCCTACTGTCCTGGGACACGCTCCTGGAGATGGGTGATCCCTCCTGTCAGCAGCCTGCCAGGCACGTCCTGTCTGGCTGCCCCAGCACTAACTCGCTAAACTCTCTCACTAACTGTCACTCAAGTATTCCTGCACTAACCTAGGCTCCACCCCCTTTTGGACCTACTGAATAATCAGTCCCCTACTCTAAGGTGGCCTAGTGTTGTGTGTGAGTTCAGACTCCATAGGTTAACTCTAAACCCACAACTACAAAGATACCACGTTTTTAAAGTGTAATACCTCTCTGTGGCGCTTTGCCATAGTGGCGCCACACTTTGATGTGTTGTTAGCTGTTTGTTTATTGATCAAGACTTTTCCTGTAAAATGCAAGAACATGTCAGGAAAATCCTACTACATAGGTCAACTTTAAATAGGGTTAATCAGAATGACTAGAAATTATGGTAGTTGAATACTGACAACTATTCAACAGGAGTTTAAAGTGATTGCCTAATTCTGAACACAACCACATCCCAATTATAGTATCCAAATAATTGAAAGAGGATGATCACAGTTATGCAACCGCGTTACTTTAGATTTGTTATTTTTATTTTCAGTCACAAAATGATTTCCATTGTGAATGACATTTTAGGTGGGAAAAGTTTTGAAATTTTATTTTTTAGTATTTTTTTTTTTTTTTATACATGGTAAAACCCCCACATTTTAACTGTGGTGTGTAGACTCTCTATATCCAGTGTATATTGTACACTTTTGCAATGATAAGTATTAATTAGTATGTGGACATTTATGATGATTATGTCTGCAAATAACATATAGATTTAAGATTAATTTTCTGCCCTATTCATACTAATGTCTGCTTGTCATTCTTCTTTTATATAGGACCAGCACAGCTTGTTGGTTCGCTACCAAAGCCTGGTGGTTAAGCAATTAATAGGTCAGGCCAAGCAGAAGGATGAAGATGACGTAGACACGAGTGGAGATCTAGCAGACGAATCTGAAAAAACTTCAGATATAATTAGAAAAGAACTCCAAGAGTTGTCTGCTGCAATCAAAGATCTTGCTCTCCGACCCAGAAAGTCCTCCGCATCAGAAGAGTAACCAGGCATTGATTCCTTCTTATATCCACAAGCTTTATTTCTTCTAAGCTTCAATGAACACTCAAGACAGTTTTAATTATAACAAATAAAGGAATCTGGAAAAATAAGTACTATGATGGGGAGAATCTTACTGTAATTGAGCAAAATACTTCTAAAAGGAGACCTATGATTTTATTCCCACTGGCTAAACCAACAACACCATGAATTGCATAGAGCCTGAATACAAGATTAGATTAAAAAACATGAATTGACAAGCTGGCTGAGGGCAATGGGGAGAGACCGGAGTGGTATGATGTAGGTCCTCGTGCTGCTTCTCCCTGCACCAATCCAGCTGATTGACAGGTATCTCCCATAAGTGTGTATAGGCAGAAATATGTTAGTCATGGGAAGAGGGTGGAGAGAAGCCGTTCAGCAATGTGTCTATAAACTATATTTTCACTGAAAAGCACTTCATCAAACATATCTGGCTGCAACCGCACAAACAGGCTCTTCATTCATTCAGCCCACAGTTCGGGTAGTATGAATCTAGTGACAGGTTCCATTTAAAAAGTAAATCCAGCCCCCCAGATAGGGTATATACTTTTAAAGTTCATTGGAACAGTTAACCAATGTAAAATTCTGCAGTGGTTTAAAGATCTATGGAAAATTTAAAAATAATACATTTCCTTTACCAGAAGGATTATGAGCAGTTCCTCTCCTACCAGCTATCTTCTTGAGTAGCAGACATAACAAGGAATAGATCTGCAAGACTCCCACTCACTACAATTGCTTCAGTGGGCTTTTTTAAACTGTCTATCACTAAACTAGGTTTGGGGATGTTCTAACCATACATTGGAGGCACATCGAAATATTGTGCCTCCTTTCTGCAGCTGCCCATATTATTAAAGAAAAACTAGCAGCCACAGACTGGTGATTTTTCTTACTAGCGCTTATTGTCAAAAACCAATGTCCCTTTGAAGGACCCAATTCTCTTGTCCCCAAGTCTCCATAGCAGTCCTCAGTGTCAAAGATCAAGATCTCTGTGTTATTGTGACATCTTGTGCAGTGACCTTTAAGAAGCAGGTACCAACAGGTAACATCATGAGTACAGTCTCTGGTTAGTAATGGATACGGCAGTGGGGATTTTAATTTAAAGTGCAAGATTTTGCAATGACATACGGCTGGTTTCACATTTGCGTTCGGTACGCTTGAGTCTGGTGTGCAGAACGCAGACATCCTGAGGTAGACGCAGTGTTGAATATCTGCATGCGTTCACAGAGACACATCCATAGGAAATAATTGTAAAATTGGCCGGACATAGAAATACATTATGAGAGAGAGAGAGATTCCTTGCGTTGCCATCCGGATGGCAGTGCGGCACAATTCACTTTCATGTTGTATTTGTACCCTTGCGTCTAAATCAAGCACCTATAGCAAGTATGCACAAGTCATTGTAATGCAAATGTTAAACAAACAAACACTCAAAAGAATTATCTCTTTTCCAGGCATGTTTCAGAGTGTACCTGCCTGAAAAGATGCCATGTACACATACAGTTAGACTGCAAGCAAAATGCTTCACGACAGTGTTTACCAATCAGTGGATTCTTAAATATTGCAAAACTATTACATCTGCTAATTTGCAAAAGTTGGAAAGCCATAAATCCATCATGCTGGGAGTTGTAGTTTTGGAACAGGTTGGGAGCTGGTTAGTTCTGTACTGCATATAGAATCTTAGAAAGCTATCCTGGCACTGGCATATTTGGTATAACAACCTGGATGTGAAGTTTAAAGAGGACCTGTCACCCCCCTGGTGCTTGGCAAACTGAATGCAACATGTCTGCTGCATTCAGGGAAGGGGTCCCCCATGTCTCTAGCCTCCCTTGTAACCTTTAAGAAAGACTTTAGAAACCTTAGTTAAGAGGTCGCCTGGGTGGGATCTTATTAAGAGGTCCTGGCTGCTGGCACAATCCTCCATGCCTTTTCCTTGTGTGTTCCGCCCCCTTTATGTGTCTGCGGCCACCTCCTCTTGTTCTGGGTCTGCCCTCCTCTTCTGCTTCTGCTGCTGGTGACATCAGGAGTAGAAGAGGAGGGCAGACCCAGAACAAGAGGGGGCTGAACACACAAGAAGGCAGGGAGGATTGTGCCAGCAGTGAGGATCTCTGAAGGTACCGTTACACTGTACAATATCGATACGATCTCACTAACGATCTCGTGTGCGTGCGGTCGTTAGGACATCGTTTTGACATGGTTGGTGAGATGTCACACGCCTAGATATCGTGCACAACGCACCAACCATCCAGCAAGCAGGTATCGTTCGTACAACCCAGCAAACGATACTTGTTCACTGATGTGAATGGGCGAAGTCATGAAACACATCGTTATCGCGGTGTCACACTGAACGATGCAGCAGGTTGGCTGATTGTGGATCGTCAGATTTGAGAACATGTTCTCAAATCTGGATTCAGCGATCCAACCATTTATCGTATCCATATCTCAGTGTCACACGCAACGAGGTAGTAACGATGTCGCTTGAACGACTCCAAACCCGTGAAGTTTGAGCGATATTGTTCACGATCTCGTACCGTGTAACGGGGCCTTTAATAAGATCCCACCCAAGCAACCTCTTAAAAAAAAGACTTTAGAAACCGTACAGTTAACGGTTACAGGTTGGGGCTAGAGACACGGATGAGCAATTTCCTGAATGCAACAGACACGCTGCATTCAGTTTGCCAAGCACCAGTGGGGTGACAGGTCCCCTTTATTAATAACTAGTACTACATTGTAATTTATTTATGGCCAGATCAACCCTAAAGTCTTATATTGGGCCTCTAGCATTTGTATTATTTTATATAATTTGTCATTAGGTATAACTTTACAATCTATATCGCCCACTTTGCTGACCACCTACCACAACAGATGGAAGAGTGTTTGCTTGACTTTTCCAAGCATCATATGTCATTAACAAATCTCTAAGAGATGGGTAACTTGCTTTTAATTTACAGAAGATCTGTACAAAATATATTTCCAAATGAAAGAAATTTAGTTTGATGTCCCTTAAGAACAATACAACATGATTAGAAAAATAGATGCTAAATGTGTTTATTTTTGTATTTCGTGAAATTAAATGTAATAAATTGAGCTTGTTGTTTTTTCATGAGTGGAAATAATTTTATCACTTGGATAAAAAAAAAAAAAATTAAAGGTATGGACAAATCTAGTGCTGATGAAAAGCCCCACAATTTCCAGAGTCATATATTTCTAGATTACATGGCAACAGAAAAAGAGGTTTTCGGTCTTGTTTCCCTGGGTTAAAGAGCGTCTCTGGTTTACTGTAAATAAACCAAAATTGACATATAAAATAAGGAAAATTTACAATGTTTTTTTGTACTATAAGACACTTTTTTTTCTTAAAATTTAGGAGGATAATGCAATAGTCTGGATGTACCTGTGTCGCAAAAGGAAGTGGACTATTAAAGAAAATGAATTTTCACAGCTACTGGTTTACTGCAGTGACTGAAGCAATCACGTGTGTTCACTATTAAAGAAAAATAATATTCACTGCTCTCCACGCCCATAATTCCAGCCGTAAGGAGCAGAGAATATTCATTTTGGATTAACTGACATTTAATTGGGGGTGTATGGCATTGATACCATACGCTGCCCTGCTTGCATGCCAGAGTCACTTGCACCAGAAGAGGACGCTTGGATTTGGTGGACCCAACTGGAGTTTTAGAATACCGTAATTATAATAATAAATAATAAAAAAAAAGCAATGAATAAGCCAGCACTACCAGAAGATATAGCTTGCAATAAATAGTGTGCAAATGCACAAATTTATTCCAAACTGTAGAATAATATTAAATTGAGATTTTTGTCAAAATATTGATCACTCTTTTGAGCCACTCTGCCACATTAAAGCAATTTCATCAGGGCGGTCCTAACTCTATATATTTTTATTTCAGTTTTGTTGTGCCATGTGACCTCCGACATACATATAAAGCAGAACCAATAAAAGCAGCACTTACCCGGAGCATCTCAAATCCGCTCCCATGGTGCCAGACTGATACATATGAATAAAGGTATTTCGGGCCCTGACACATGCAGCTGATGCTACACACGCCTGGACTTTTTTTTTTTGTTTTACATTTTGGGACCGGGACTTGAGCCTGAGCCTGGACTTTAAAATTATAAAATGGTGGCCTGGGGAGGGGAGGAAGGTGTAGAATTAAGCAAAACAGTGATTAAACATCATCCTCATACTTGGAGTACTGCGCGCTTGTATTTCTGGGTCCACTTATTACCTTTCTTAATCGCTTCATTGGGGGACACAGGAAGACCTTGGGTGTATGCTTGCTGCCACCAGGAGGCTGACACTATGCAAAACAACAGAAAAGCAACTCCTCCCCAGCAGTATACACCCACCTACTGGCACAAACTCAATTCAGTTTTAGCTTAGTGTCACGGGTCTCTCTCTCTCTCTCTGAGCCCGTCTCTACCAGAATTTTTAATTTTGTTTTAGATTCGTTAATTTTTCTTTTTTCTTCATCTCTTCAATGAAGAATCATCAGGGAATATGGAGCGGTTGTGTCAATCCGTCACCCCGCATAGAAATCGAGGGTCCAGTGTACGCTGGTTGCACTGTTAACTCTCCCTCTATGGGCCAGGGCCATCCATCCCTTCCTAGAAGTGGATCCTGGAGAACCCTGAAGCCGGACGCTGATGCCTGTCTTGGCCTGTTCGCTTCCCTACCCGCTCGCCCACCAGAGCCGGTCAGTAGGGTCATTAGACACTCTGATCCTTGGAGAGAAGTTTCGCGTCTGGAGCTCAGCACCTCACAGGACGAGGTAGGCACCTGGTGGCAGCAAGCAGACCCTGGGTCCGTGACCCAGATAATCCCCTCCATACGCCCCATCCTCCCTTTACCAGCTCCCTTCCTGGTAGCTCCTCAGCTTCCCCCTCTGGTCCTTCAATTGGGGCACTGCTCTGGAGCAGCAGCCGACATGAGACCCAGGCTGGATGCAGGCTTGCTACATGCAGCCTGAATGGCCAGGGGTCTCAAATAATCATGGCCGCAACAGGGGTTGCCTGCTTAACATCAGGCACAGGAGGTGGGGACCACAGGGGGCATTTCATTACTCATCAAGGGGCTACTGGTCCTGTTTCAGGATCTGTAAGCCGCTCTCTAATTCTGCACGACCGGCAAATTTTCTTTTTAGAGGCAGAGAGAGGATCCGCCCTGCAGCCACACTCACTTTCAGTGAGCTGGGGACACTGCTGCTGCGCCAGGCAGAGAGGGGCTACTCACAGCAGCTGCCCTCTGCCAGGTACAGCTCCGGATCTGAGGCTCTGCTCCACAAGCCTCCCGATCCGCTGCCATAAATTTAGCCCCAGGCCTTATTGCGGCCTCCATGGCACTTCCTGCCCACGGATCGCTCCCGGACCAATCATGAGCGACCGCGGGTGGGCTTCTCGGATTGGCACTGTCCCCGGGCTCCGACTCCGCTACAGCAAGTCAGAAGAAGGGGCTGACCATCACCACGAGCTAACCCCGCCCCCAGCTATCTTGGGCGGCGGTTTCCCTTTAGCTTAAGCGCAGCTCCTCTCCCTGACCAATGGGGATCGAGCGTGGGCTCTCTGTTCGCTGATTTAGGCCCTGCCTGGCTCCACCCACCACCTCCCTGCTGAAGCCTGCGTTTTCACCAGCCCAGGCAGCACAGGATCCATTAAGGTACCTTTACACGCAGCAACTTTTCTAGGAATTTCACTGGCAACTTACTGGTTACAGTGAAATCATGGACACATTGTTTCATTTGTACACAGCAACAAGATAGAACAATGTCTCCATGATTTCACTGCAACCAGCAAATTGCCAGTGAAATTCCTAGGAAAGTTGCCGCTTTGTAAAGGTACCTTTACAGACAGCACAGGAAGCTGCAACAGCCTCTGTACTCCACTGCAAGGATCCTGCAAGGGGGACACCAGAAGCCTGGCCCATGGTAAGCAAACCTTTCCCAGGCTCCCAGCTGCTGGCACTCACCACTAGTTCCAGTAGATGCCTCACACAAGGAGCTCCTGGCCAGCCACCACACAGTACTACGCCTGCTCAGGGTGCGATAAGAATCTACCTTCGGCTCAGAATTTGCCACTTTGCCTCGCTTGTAGCCCACAGACCATGCAGGCAGCTCAGGAGCCTACCACTGACCCGTCCGTGGTCTCTGCCCCACCTGACGTGGCCCTTTCCTTTTCGCAATCTACCTCTAATTTGCTTAAAGTCTCAGAAACCCTGATGGCAGCTCTACAACAACTGCCCACGCAGATTGCCTCCGCGATTAAGCCTACCGGAACACTTGAGTCCTATCCAGCCAGGCCAATCCTCTCCCAGACCACCCTCGGAACCTGAGAGATTAGATCGTTCACAGAGGAACCGGGTTCACCTCTCCTCCTTGTCCCGGTCCCCCTCCGCCATGGACTTCTACTCGAGATCCCCTTCTCCAGCAAGGTCAGCACTATCGGATTCCGATTCGTGCTCGGACGCTGATCCAGATCTAGACTCTGATCAGATCGCAGGAATCAAGGTCACAGTTGACACCCTAATTCTAGCAGTCAATGAGACAAGGTCAATTCGGACAACAAGCCGCCTACATGAAAGGTGTCTGTCAAGCGCTTGAAACCAGCTCCTAGGGTCTTCTCTTGCCTAGAAGACTTCGATGACCTCTTTGCCAAAGAATGGCTACACCCGGAGAAGTGTTTCCAATCCAGAAAGCGTCTGGAAGCTCTCTATCTCTTCTCTAAGGAGGTTCGCCAGATATGGACCGCCTCACCAACAGTGGACCCCCCAGTTTCACATCCATTCTACCCGTAGCAGACGGTGCTTCCCTCAAGGAATGCCCAGAAAGGCACATAGAGGCTATGGCAAATCGGCCTTCAAAGCCTCCGGCGCATCCCTTTACCCTTCTTTTGCAGCCACCTGGGACTCCCTAGCCGTGTCCTCCTAGGCCAAGAATCTCCAAAGGGGTATTCTGTCCCACGCACCTCCTATGGAACTATCGGCCTTGGTGGATCAGATCACTCAAGCAGCGAAATACCACTGCTTGCCTCGATGCCGCCTCTTGTGGGGCACAGGCTTCTGGCAACATAATATTCATTTGCAGAGCCCTATGGCGGAAGGCATAGAATGCTGACTTGGCATCTAAAAAATCGCTTGCCAATCTCTCCTTCCAGGGTTCTCGCCTATTCAGCAACAAGCAGGATAAGACTACATCAGACGCCACAGGCGGGAAAAATACTTTACTTCCACAGGCAAAGCTTAGGCGCTCAGCCCCTAAAAAGCGAAATTTCCAATTTCGTTCCTTTCGGTCCTTAGCTCCCAAACCCGCCAATCAACGTGACCGCTCCCCCGTCCGTGAGGATAGAAAGAGGCTCTCCTACAAGCCCGCCCCATCCTGGTGTCCTCGCAGGACCCACTCTCGGCCCTTTAGCTCCCAATCCAACCGTTCATGATGCCAACCCCATTCTTGGGGGCCGTCTCAGGGCTTTCAGTTCAGTTTGGCTATCCGTAATCGATGATGCCTGAGTCCGAGACGTTGTCTCGGTGGGGTATACGATCGATATTGCTTCTTTTCCCCAAAACCATTTTTCTATCCCAGCCACCAAACGACCCAGATCTCATTCCCGGCTTCCACCAAGCCATTTCTTCCCTCAAAGAGGCAGGCATCATCATTCCTGTTTCAAAGCACCAACACTTTACGGGATTTTACTCCAATTTCTTTGTGGTACCAAAAAAATGGAGGTTCTGTTCGTCCCATTTTGGACCTGAAGCTTCTCAACACCAAGCTCCGATTGAGACACTTCAGGATGGAGTCTCTTCGTTCAGTAATAGCTGCTGCTCCCAATTGTGACAGTTCTGTCTTCATTAAAGGCATGCCTCCATGATTTCCTAGTGATGAGAGGGGATCCATTAAGGCTGGGGAGAGATACTGTGGAATTTTTGGCCTAGCTCCAGGCCCAACTAGGAAATTCTTCTGTCCCCATGCCATCTGGTATTCTTCGGCAGCCTCCTCCTCTCCATCTCTTGTTTCATCCCCATCCCTGTTCATGTATATTCCGGATACTGCTGCAGAGCGGGGTCTGATTTGCTGGCCTGTAAGGTGTGCCATCCATATTGAGAACTGGACACAGTTTGGTGGGTCTGTGTGGGTATCTGGAATGTGTCAGCATAGGCACGGGTGCAGCAGCTTCTGCCAGTGTCATCTTGTCAGGTGCTGCAGTATACGTGTATTCACCAGTAGCAGGGTCATGATGTTCAATCCACAATAACTTCCTCGTATCCAGAGCAGTCTTATACCATGCTTCGGCATCTTCCAAAACCTTGTCATCCTTCAAAAGCCCTCTTTTACTTGTTATCACTTCCTTCCACTCCTTCTCATCTAAGCGTCCTCCATGGGTTGTGGATCCCACTAACTTTAAGAGGACCTTCATATTCTTCATAATCAGCAAAAATAGAATAAAACAGCCGCACTCACCGATAGTGGATCTTTTCCTTTATTCATAGTCCAAATCCATGTTCTTTGAACGTATATAGCAGGGAGGGGAGTGCAGGGGAGGCGGACGACGGTTTACCGTTTCGCGGTCGTGCACCGCTTCTACGGGTCCTCTACCACAGGTAGAGGTAAAGGACCCTTAGAAGCGGTGCACGACCGCGAAACGATAAACAGTCGTCCGCCTCCCCTGCACTCCCCTCCCTGCTATATACGTTCAAAGAACATGGATTTGGACTATGAATAAAGGAAAAGATCCACTATCGGTGAGTGCGGCTGTTTTATTCTATTTTTGCTGATTATGATCTGGTCTTATTTAATGCCAGCACCGCACGATTATACTACAGGCATTAGTCACGGGAGTGACATAGGCTTTTTGCATCTTTGTTGTTAGTGCCCAGTGCTTCTTTCAATTTTGGACTTTATATTCTTCACATACTTCTTCCCTTCTTCACATACTTCTTCCCTTTTTCACATCCTTCTTCCCTTTTTCACAAACTTCTTCCCTTTCCACTCTGCCACCAGGTCTTTTGGGAGTAACTTGATGAGGCCTTGACTTATTAACACCCATGTTATAGCTTAAACCCAAGTCTCTATGCTTCTATCTTGGCTATGGCTGCCCACCCCTCAAGGTCACCACTGTCAGCAGGGTTGTATAAAGGGGAATCAACTGGGATTCCTTCAGTGAGCCGGGCATGAATGTTTATCCTGAACACTCTAAACCATGGGGGGGGGGGGGGGGGCGAGGTGAAATTGGTCTGTAACCAAGTCAGCAGAAATGGCAAGCTTCACATCTTGCTTACACTGTGGGCACATTATGGAGACTAGTCAGTGGTGTTAGGAAGGCAGTTAGTCAGAGGACTGGAACTGGTTGCGTCACCGGAGTCAGTCTGTCAGAGTCAGAACTGAGGACTGGAACTGGAATGGTTGTCACCAAACAGATAAAACATCAAACTGCGTCGGCCCCCTCTACACCTCAGTGGAGCAACAACTGGGTCATATAATTTTCTTGCATATACTTCTTGCAACAAAACCCCTTGCGGATTGACTATCATTAGCTGAGCATGTATATTTTGTCTGAACACCTTGAGTACTGGAGAAGTGCCAGGGATTGCTATATAACAAGATTCTTCACGTGCATATGGCACGATTTATTATCCAGCCAGCGGGCGTAATTGCTAGCTCTATACCTTGTCTGCACATGGGCAGTGGAGAGACGGAACAATATCATCACTACAATCAATTTACATAAATTACATACCCGTCCACCACCGCAGCCAGAACTACTAACACTACACTCCGTCCTTAGCTTGCGCACGCGGGGTGGGAAAACCATCAGCCGTATTAGAGGCTGGAACCAGTAGTGAAATAAACCATCAGCCCTTATCAGGGGCCGGAAAACCAGGGAAACAGAATCTCCCTACTCAGCCCGTCTCTCCGTGCCTTTCTCTGTACTGAAACTGCAGCAATGATAGCACTGACATAAACACAGATAAACTCAGGACCGGGTTGCAAGAGCACAAATAAGGCAGACAATTAAGGAATTCTCAGGACCGGGTTACAAGGGCTAGGACTTCTCAGATCCGGTCATCTATGTCTTAGTCTGACAGTCAGCTACCTCCACCCTACACGGAGACACAGGAGGGTATTAGGTAAGATAAATAATTTTCTTACCGCTTTGTAGCCTGCAGGTCTACCCCTCGTGTATGATCCGTCATGGGAATGGAGGTTCAGGTGTCTGTCGTCCTCTGGACTTCTCGTTCGAGCCCCACGTTGAGCGCCAACTGTAATGGATGCCCTCCACACCTTTCGGGTGGGCTGTCCTCTTAAGTGTCTGCCGCCAAATTGATGCTTTATCTAAGTGCGTGCATGCCACCGTAAGAACCACGCTGACAACAAGTCAAAGTAGAGCTTAATGACAAAGACTTTTATTTTAGGAGGGGTTAGCAGTTTTATACTGCTCCTTAAAGGGATATTACTTACGGGTGTTTCTAGGGGTGATTGCATCATATTATGCTGAATCTACATTTTATTCTGAAGAGAACATTCATTCATATTCTATGGGTTAGTATTCCAATTCAGCCTTGATTAGTACATTCGATCCGGGGACATTCTGATAAGGAGCTTCTGCGCAGCTAATTCTAAGACAGTGGAATTTCCAGAGGAGGGGAGGATGATGGAGAAGAATAGGAGCAAAGGTTTATATAACCATAACATGCTGTTAGTACACTGGAAGATTTCTGAATGACTTCTATAAGAGTTATATAGGTTATTATTATTATTATTATTATTATTAATTTATATAGCGCCATTATATTCCATGGCGCTTTACATGTTAAAAGGGCAGACTAGGACAAGTAACATGGTAGCAATACAAGTAACAATAAATGTTGACAATTCAGTTGTACAGAAACAAGAGGGGAGAAATATATTAACTATTTATTGCCATAACAGGGGAAGGGTCAACCCCAGCAACTTGAGGAGGCCTAGGAGATCTAAAAGGAGGCACCTGGGGGGCATTCAGTGCCTATGCTCTCTTCCTGTGACATGGAGGATCACCAAGACCCACACAAGCAGCAAGACAAGCAGCTGCATCATCACCAGCACAGTGATGTTACCTCCAACAGCCACTTTACAGGTGGTGGCAATCGGTCCAGCTAGAGGTCTGGGAAGTCCAGAAGGTTTCATCAAGGACTAAATCAGCCTCCAAAGACATTACCAAGAGATTACATCGGGGTGTAAGCAGACTACACTGTTTTCCCTGTTAATTGGAGTCCCTTGTTTGTGTTATAGGAACAACCTAAAAAGAGGGTTACTAAGAAGAAGCACAAAGAATACGTGCTTTGTAACGAACCCCTAGCAGAGGAATATTTAAAGGAGATATGTCCCTTTTGTATGGAAAGGCCTGTCTGGGAAAAAGCTTCTAGTATTACCACTAGCCTAGGGGAGATAATTAAGGAAGAGATTATTCACTAGAGATGAGCGAGCGTTTGGAAACTCTAATTCGGTTTGGTTTGTCAAACTTGCAACATTCTGCAAACAGTTCGCTGAACGTCTGAATCCCATTCAAATCAATCAGAGGCAAAATCAAGGGCCTAGAAAACACTTTCAAAGGGGCCCAAAAGCAACCACATACAGCTCAAAGCGTATTGCAGTGGAGCCCTGCTGTTTTAGGACAGACATTAGCGTTCTACACTATCACTTAGCAAGCTTCAGTGCCATTGTCATACTCATCATGCTTGCTCATGAACCTCTGACATCCTCGTCATAACTTCTCTGAGGTCATCACAGGTTACACAGCAGGCATTACGCAGCAGGGAATCTCGCTGTTGCCCTGGTATATTGTTTGATGTTTTTTTTTAAAGCAGATTTTGAGAATCTGCATGTCCATCCTGAAGCGAGAAAAGTCTATGAGAGTTCAGAAGTGCTGTGTCAATGTGTTTTTTTTTTCTTGCAGAATTGGTTCAGACTTTGGAGCAGAAAAAAGAAAGCTGAACGTTCCGAAGGATTCCTCTTGCTCCCTGGCTACTTCCACAAAGACTTCTAGGACAGGGGTGGCCAACTATAGTCCCCAAGGTCTCAAAACAGTGCACATTCTCAGGATTTTCTTAGCATGGCACATGTACCAATTTCATCATCTGCAGAGATGATGATTCCAGCACCTTATGCAATGCTAAAGAGATCATAAAAAAAGCACTGTGTGTTGCCCTTGAGAACTTGTACTTGGCCAGCCCTGTTCTACTGGAGTAGTAGTGTCTTGCATGCCCATACCTCACACCTTCAGGCCAGAGGCCTGCGGCTTGTTCACCAGTCTGTGTAGGGCAGTATCAAATCACCTGTTTGCAGAAACAGTGCAGCACACAAGTGAACTAAAAAAACTTTACTCTAAGCCTCAAACACAAATATAGCAATATAGGTAGTATATAAATATAGCCACAGGGATTAGCAGCTGCGTACAGACTGTTAAAGTGGAGGAAAGACCATGAAGGGCAGAGTCCATTAAGCTCTTTTAGTTAGACCACAAAGGCTGCATGACTGCCCAGTAGGGGGAAGCGCAAAATGTTGGAAGGGAAAATATAACATTAACAAAAACACTGGTCTTGGTCAAGGAAGGACTGAAAAACAACTCCAACAAGTCCTTCACTGGCCAAAATGCCAAGTAAGGAATGGGGCGCTATCTTACTGACCCACCAATATGCCTTTAGGAAGGTCCACTGACATTGTCTCTCTTAATTTTCAGCCATGCCCTGGATGGTTGTTGCCATGTTTCCTGATACTCTGCTGCTTGACAGTCTTGGGGGGTGGCAGGGGCTACTCCTGTAGGGGCATTCTTTGCCACCACCTGTCCAATAGCACACTCCATCATCGCCACCACTGGAGAGGACAATGGAGGAACTAGGGGTCGAACACACCCTATAGGACAGACAGGACCAGCTTGTGGAACACCGACATGCCCTCTGGGTTTGGGTGCATCTGGCTGGCCAACCAAGAGACACCTGTGCTGCATGCGATGCACGCGACACGATCTCTCCAGGTCGGCCTCTTGTGACATCTCAAATCGGTAGGCAGTGGCAACCTGACATATGCCAACTGCAAAACACCCCTTGCTGCCCTACAACTTAATGAAAGTGACCTCCTCCCCAGCAAAGATAGTATTTAGTCTTTGGGGAAGATTGTCACACAGCAGGGTGGAGCAACTGATGTAACCCGATGCTTAGTGCCATGTACCACTATGAACCCATACCGCATATCCTGCTGGAATGCCAGCACCTTAATTTGGGTGCATTGGTCGATGAAGCCATTAGCCTTAGGCCTATACAGCCAGTCCCTGGCGATGGCATTTGCATGTTGAATCTCCTCAACAAAAGATACAAGGGCGGAGTTGCTTATGCCTTGTCGTATAGTTGCTTGTAGGGGGTAGGGGTCCCCACATGGCATTGTCCTAGTTGAATGCCTCTGGAATTGGTGAGCGTGATCCACACAGCTGGGAAACAGGGCCTTTTAGGTCCTCCTCATAATGGTCCTGGTCCTGGTTGTTTTGTGAAATGGGATACAGTAGCTATGACACAGGCTGGAGGTGGAATCTAGCCAGACATGCTGCAAGATTATGTGCAATAGCAAAGGAAAAAGAAAAGTTCCAGCACCAGGCGTCACTTCCTTAAAAATTTTCTTTTTCCTTTGCTATTGCTAATGAGTGGTATCCAGCCACTTGTTCCTGGCACCTGTGTTCATCTGGATTCTGGTGAGGCACCACTAATCCCCTTCCTTGCTCCCAGTGTGGCGCCCCACTGGTCAGTGCGCCACAGTAGGGGTACTGCACCCACAACAGAGTGTGTGGTATTCCTGTCATTGGGGAGTGTAGGATCAATCTGAGGCTCTTTTCCTAGCATTCACACACTCTATAGCAGGGGACTACAGAGTTAAATCCTCTGCTAAGAGACCAAGTCCCGGTGGGAGGAGTTTCAGGCTAGAACAGAGGGAGAGCGGGAAACACACAGGGAGAAGCAGAACTTCTGTGGAGAGAGACAGAGAAGGACTATTCAGGGGACACTCCAGGGAGGGCACCCAGAAGAAGCAGCGACCCAGGCAGAAAGAGGAGACCCAGTGCCCGACCTGCTACAGTCCGGGGGAATCCTAGTCCACAACGGAGAACCAGCTCTGAGTCGCGGTGCAGGAGTTTATCCCTGAGGGTACCTTTACACACGGCTACATTTGTAGCTTGTCACCAGGTAACTTACTGGTTGCAGTGAAATCATGGATACATGATTCCATTTGTACACAGCAACAAGATAGAACCATGTATCCATGATTTCACTGCAACCAGTAAGTTACCTGGTGACAAGCTACAAATGTAGCCGTGTGTAAAGGTACCCTGAGTCTTCAACACTCGTAGGCCGTGGGACTATCTAATAGCCCCGACTCCCCCATCCAGGATCACTAAACAGGGTTGAGCCCCTTAGAAGAGAAGAAGGGTATCTCATAGCACCTGACGGGCCTGGTAGACAAGTAGGCTGTGCAGGGCAGCGCCAGGAAATAAGGAGGCACAGGAAGAAAGCGGGACAGAGAAGGAAAGCAGAAGGTACTCTCTGGGAGCCTCAAAGAGACATTATTCTCCTCAGTGACTACTCAGTGACTCCTCAGTGACTACCCGGCCAGCTACCCGCTAAAGAACTGTGTAATTGTGAACCTGATCCGTGCACTTTTACATGTAAACTCCATAAGTCTCCAGTGTCTTGATTCTGCCCTCATCTCATCACAACCCTGAGGAGCCAGCTCCGTCTGTGGGGGAGCTATACCATCCATCTACCCGACCATCATCCCCGGAGGCCCACGGCAGCGCTGGTGCCATCACCAGAAACCACACGTGGCGTCACGAGACTCTTATTATTTCTCCACTTAATCTTCCCCTTTTTAACAAGTGACCCCAGGGCATGGGTCCAGGCAGGCCACTGGTGACATCCCCTCGTAACAGTAAAACGCCCGAATACCGAGTTCCCGCAGAACCCTGGGTGGGTCACCAGTATGATGTAAGATTATGTGCAGTCTGACAGGTGGTAATTACGGTTCCCGATTCCATAGGGAAAGTGTCACCTGACTGCTGTATCTCACCTCTCAGGTTCACATCTGGCATCGGAGCCCATGATTGCAGATTAAGCCCTAAAGGTGCCGTCACACGCGGCAATTTTTCAAGCAATTTCACTGGCAATTTGCTGGTTGCAGTGAAATCATGGACACATTGTTCCATTTCTACACGGCAACAAACCAGAACCATGTATCCATGATTTCACTGCAACCAGCAAATTGCCAGTGAAATTGCTTGCAAAATTGCCGCGTGTGACGGTACCTTTAGTGGGTGTTGCGGTGGAGCTCCAACTCACATATGTCTCAATCTCCTCTGTATGATGCCGCTCTGCGTCTATTTCTGCCGAGTCCAACCCACCTTCTGCACTTGTGGTGGTTGGAAGATGACATTCTTTGAGTCCAGGTCAGCCATGCCTTGCAGGTGATCCATCTTCAAAGTACTGTGTAATGCCATCACGGTGCCAAGTTATTATTATTATTTATTTATATAGCACCATTAGATTCCATGGCGCATTACATATAAAGAGGGGAGAACATGGACAAGTACAGTAAATTTGGACAATCTAGTTTACAGACACAGGAGCGGAGGGGACCCTGTCCTTGAAGGCTCACTGTCTACGGGGGCGGGTGAGGAAATAGTAAGAGAGGGAAGCGCTGATCGTGTGATGGTGCAGCGGCCGGGTCTAAGTGTAGGTCGTTCGCTTGGCTGGAGAAGTGTCTTCAGGTTTCTCTTGAAGGTTCCCAGGGTAGGTGAGTATCTGATGTGTTGGGGGAGAGAGTTCCAGAGTATGGCGGATGCAAGGGAGAAGTCTTGAATGCAGTTGTGAGAGGATGAGATAAGGGGGGAGTAGAGAAGGAGCTCTTGGGAGGATCATAGGTTGCGTGCGGGCAGGTAGCGGGAGACCATGTCGGAGATGTATGGGGGGACAGGTGATGGATGGCTTTGTATTATTATTATTATTATTAATAATTTATATAGCGCCATTATATTCCATGGCGCTTTACATGTTAAAAAGGGCAGACTAGGACAAGTAACATAGTAGCAATACAAGTAACAATAAATGTTGACAATTCAGTTGTACAGAAACAAGAGGGGAGAAATCCTGTCCCAAAGGCTCACAGTCTACGAGGGGCGGGTGGGGATACAGTAGGAGGGGGAAATTCCAGTCATGAGGCGGTGTGGTGGACCGGCTCTTATTGCAGGTGGTAGGCTTGGCGGAACATGTGGGTCTTCAGGCTTCTTTTGAAGGTTCCCAGGGTAGGAGAATGTCTGATGTGTTGGGGCAGTGAGTTCCAGAGTCTGGGTGAAGCACGGGAGAAATCCTGTATGCGGTTGTGCGAAGAGGAGATGAGGGGGGAGTAGAGGAGAAGCTCTTGGGAGGATCGCAGGTTGCGTGAGGGTAGGTAACGGGAGACCATGTCAGAGATGTATGGAGGGGACAGGTTGTGAATGGCTTTGTATGTCATGGTTAATATTTTAAACCGGGATCTCTGGGAAGCAGGGAGCCAATGAAGGGCTTCGCAGAGGGGGGAGACAGGGAAGTAGCAGGGAGACAGATGGATTAGGTGGGCAGCGGAGTTCAAGATAGATTGGAGAGGTGCAAGGGAGGTATTAGGGAGGCCGGTGAGCAGGAGGTTGCAGTAATCGAGGTGGGAGATGATGAGAGCGTGAATAAGGGTTTTAGCAGTGTCGTGGTCAAGGAAAGTGCGAATCCTATAGATGTATTTGAGCTGGAGTTGGCAGGAGGTGGCGAGGGCCTGGATGTGGGCTTGAAGGAGAGGGAAGAGTCAAGGATAACCCCGAGGCACTTGGCATGGGGGACTGGAGAGAGAGAGCAGTCGTTGACGACGATGGATAGGTCAGGTAGTGAGGGGGAGCGTCTTGGGGGGGAAGACTATGAACTCGGTTTTGTCCATGTTCAGCTTAAGGAAGCGAGCAGAGAAGAAGGATGTATGTCATGGTTAGGATTTTAAATCAGGGTCTCTGAGAGATGGGGAGCCAGTGAAGGGCTTGGAGAGGGGGGAGTAGCGGGGAGACAGGTGAATTAGATGACCAGCGGACTTTAGGATGGATTAGAGAGGCGCAAAGGCTATAGTGGGGAGGCTGGTGAGTAGGGGGTTGCAATAGTCAAGGGGAGAGATAATGAGAGCATGAACAAGGATTTTAGCCGTGTCGTGGTCAAGGAAAGAGCGGATCCGGGAAATGATTTGAAATGGAGTCGGCAGGAGGTGGCAAGGGCTTGGATGTGAGGTTTGAAGGAGAGAGGAGAGTCTAAAATAACCCCAAGGCACTTGGCATGTGGGACTGGGGAGAGTGAGCAGCCATTGACAGTGATGGATAGGTCTGGTAGAGGGGGAGAGTGACTTGGGAGTGAGAAATTGATCTCTGTTTTGTCCATGTTCAGCTTGAGGAAGCAAGCGGAGAAGAAGGATGAGATGGTGGAGAGGCATTGTGGAATTTTGGATAGTAAGGAAATGAGGCCCAGAGAAGTAGGTCTGGGTGTCGTCAGTGTAGAGATGGTACTAGAGGCCATGGGACTCGATGAGTTGGCCAAGGCTCAGGGTGTAAATGGAGAAGAGTATCAGTCCCAAAACCGAACCTAGGTGGACTCCGACAGATAGGGGGTAGGGCGAGGAGGAGGTGTGGGAGTGGGTGACCCTGAAAGTCCGGTCAGTTAGTTATGAACTTGAACTGGAGTAGCAGACAGTTTACCTGTGTCGCACTGAAAATGTACAAGTAAGATAGTGGTGGTCACTGAGTGAGTTTTGTGGTTTTGGGTGTGTTTGCTTTCCCTAAGAGGCACGCCTCGTCCATTGAGTGACAGGATTCAGACCCGATCAATCAGTACCGGAGTTGAGGTTGCCTAATGCCTAGCTCCTAATTAACCCGTCTATGTGATGCTCTGCAGAACTAATGTCACTGTCACAAATCCACATCCCCAGGCCACAAGGTATAACAACTGGGTTGCGGTTAGATGCAGTCATTATTGAACCGTGACATCTTTGTATGAGACATAATGAAGATGAAAACAAATAAGGTTATTCAGGTCCTCATTCACTATCAATTCATCTGGAATGCTGAATAAAGCTAGTGGGCACTATGCACTGCAGGAATGTATGGACAACTGTAAAATGAATTATAAATATAACGCAGTTATGCACTTGCCAAAGGTCTATATTGTAAATGTACAGTGTAGCATGATATGTGAGCCCCAATGGAGATAGTGTTGCACATGTATGTAATGCGCTATGGAATTAATAGCACTATATAAATTAATAAATATTATTATTATTAGTATGAAATAGTGATTGCACATCTTTAAGAAGCAATATCCACACTAGGGTGTTTTCAGTAGTGTGAACATACCTATAAAATCATGGATGTGAAGCATATAATTGCCATATGCTATTTACATAAGTGTAGAACAGATGGCCTTGCATGCTTCGACCCTCTGCAATAATAAAAGTTTGCTTCACTCCAAAAAAATAAAAATAAAAATAATAATAATAAAATAAAGAAAAAATATTAAAAATATTAAGCTCTCTTAAACGGATGTTTTAAGGACATTGTAAGCTTCCTGGACTTCCCAAATGCTGCTACATCTGGCACTGTTTCCAAAATGAACACCCTGCAGATGTCAAAAACACCTGCAAACTACAGGACACTTAAACAATTAATTTAAAGTTAAAAAAAATGGTACACCTTGATACAAGCTGGTAGACCCGATGGCTGGGTACACTTCTAACTTATGGTGAGATCATTAATGGTCTGGTTACAACATGAGGGCTAGATTAGGGAACACGTTCCTAGGGAAAAGATAATTTCTTCCTTAGCCCTAGTCCATGGAGAAGCTACCTTTTTAGCCAGTGCTTCAGCTGACTCTTAGAGACTCACAGTGATGGCAGCAGCATTGTCTTACTTGGCTAGAAGAGCCCTGTGGCTGAAGATTTGGTCTAGTGATGCCCAATCAAAGGCAAAGCTGTGTGCAGTTCCCTGTGGGGAGTGAGTTCCTCTTTGGTAAAACCTTAGGTGATATTCAGGACAAAGTAGGTGACAAGAAGAAGGGCTTCCCTAGCTTTCTAACTTCCACATTTCGCAGTCACTCCTTTTGGAATAAGAAATTTGTGAGAAAAAAACTCCCTAGAACACAGGAGTCCTGGGAGGAAACAAAAGGGCAAAAAGTCAGGCTTCTTGTTTGGAGGTCACTCCTCAGAGGGGAAAAACTTGCCCAATTATGTTGTAATCCAGGTGGGAGGAAGACTCTCCTCCTTTCTCTGAGCCTGGTAAAGCATCACGTCCAGCAAGTGGATATTGGACATCATCTGAGAGGGCCTATGGCTGAAATTTATTATGATCCCTATAGGGTTCAAAATAGTAACATCTCTCAATCACCCGGGCAAGAAGCAAGCCCTAATAAATAGGGTACTGGCACTAGTCTGAAAAGACGTCCTAGTTGGAAGTTCACGAAAGAGAAAGAAGCACGGTGTTATATTTTCCTGTCTTTCTGCTAAACAAGGCAGGTGAAACTTTCAGGACAATAATCAATCTGAGAAAATTGAACAGCTTCCTGGTAAAGTGCTCTTTCATGATGGAGTCTGTGAAGTCAGCGATAAGATTCCTCTTTTCAAGGTGCTTCATGATGGTATTAGACCTCAATGATGCCTATTGATATGTGCCGATACATGAGAACCACCAAAGATATCTGAGAGTGGCCATTTACATTTGGGGAGTTCTGAGACATCACCGGTTTCTAGCCCTCCCTTTTAGCTTGTCCATGGCTCTGAGGGTCTTTACGAAGATAGTTGCAGAATTAATGGCCCACATTCGAGAACATGATTGCTTCATAATGCCATACTGAGACAATTTCCTAATAGTAGGAAGGTCACAAGAGCAATGCAATCTACAGCTACAGAAGATCAGGTCCATCCTAGTTGACTTGGGGTGGAGTGTCAACTTTGAAAAATCGAGATTGCAACCATCAACATCCCAGACATTCCTTAGGCGGCCGTCACACGCAATGATTTCTTGCCCGATATCGTTTAAGCGATCTCCTTTTTGATCGCTTAAGCGATATCGGGCTTAAAATCGTTGCATGTAATCAAGCGATTTACGATGTGAAATCGCTTGATCGTGACATCGCTGATCTGAGCTCCGGAGCTCAGATCTTGCGATGAACGATGTCACGATCTGCTTCATCGTGGTGTATAACACCACGATGAACGATCTCCCAGCGGCAGAGCCTATGCTGGGAGATGGTAACTATGGTACACGTCGGGTAACTAAGCGACGCGCGGCGCCTAGTTACCCGATGTGTACCATAGTTACCAGCGAGATTGCGGATCCACATCGCTGGTGAGTCTGTCTGTGTGACATCTCACCAGCGATGTGAGCGATATTGTAAGCGATCGCGCGTGCACGTGATCGCTTACAATATCGTTCTAGATATCTGTGCGTGTGACGGCCGCCTAAGCCTCATCTAGGAATCAAAGACCCAGTTTTGCCTTCTTCCGGAGGACAAACAGCTAAAGATCCAATCCCTGATGGCGATGGCGCTACACAATCCCTGGATGACCCTAAGGAGAGCAATGTCCTTAATGGGGTCCTTGATTTCATGCATTCCTGCGCTTCCATGGGCACACATACATTTGAGACAACTTCAGCGGGAAGTGTTGCGAGGTCAGAGGTGCTTTGGATCCTATTTGGAAGGAAGAAATGCAACTTTCCTTAGAGACTCTAGACTCCTTAGAGTCATGGCTACAGCTAAGAAATCTATAGATAGGAGTTCTCAGGGTATCTCCAGTCTCCAATATTATCACCAAGGATGCGAGCTCCAGGGGCTGAGGGTTCCACTTCAAGGAACACATAGTCCAAAGAGTCTGGGATCCACAGCTGACACAGTTTTCTTACAACCTGAGGGAGCTCTGGGCTATAAAGAAGGCCATAGAAGAGTTTCTCCTATTCCTACAATGTCAGCATGTTTAAATCCTTTCAGACAACAGGGTGTCAGTGTCATACCTTAACCACCAAGAAGGAACAAGATCAGCTTCTTGGTAAACCGCATCCAGAATATATTCCAGATTGTGCAGAAAGATTTGATCCCCCTGACAGCCCTTCTAATAAGGCATTCCAAATTGAAATAGGGTAATTGGTCCCTAGATCCTTTCATGTTCAATTAAATTTGCAAACAAAGTGGAAAAGACACAAAGGCGCACAGTAGGGCTTACCTGTAATTAAGGCCCAGTCTCACATAACGACACATCAGCAATCCCGATCCTGATAACAACGTGCAGAGATCGCTGGTGCGTCGTTTACGCATCGCTGGTAAGATGTCAAACAGGCATCTCATCAGCGATGTGAAAAATGACGCACTAACGATCCAGAATTATACCAAGGTTGTTGTGAATTTTCTCTCCATAGCGTAGCATTGAGATCGTTGCTCATTATCTCTGTCAAACACAATGATGTAGTGTTCCCAGCGGGAGCACAACAATGCAGAAATGACCCAGAGCAGTGTGTAACGATCAACGATCTCACAACAGGGGCCAGATCGTTGGTGCGTGTCACACAGAACGACATCGCTGTTGCGTCACAAATTTCGTGACACAACAGTGATCCCAATAGCGATCTTGTTAGCGATCTCTTTATGTGTGACAGGGCCTTTAGTGTGGTATCGCTCACCTGGTTGGGTTGTGAAAGAGTTTCAACCACTATCATTGCATGTGATATCAATTGATATCCAGTATCTAATGACTTGCAGCAGTGCCTAGTCAGTAGGAATCCAAGGAAAGATATACTCTACATATTGTGATTTTTAATAAAATAATGATCACAATACAATTTGTATATTTATTGTTTTATCAATTTTATTGATCTTAATATTAACTGTAGCGCAGTATACACTCAATTTCTGCTCTCGCTTTCCTTGTGTTCAATCAAATACCAGAACGATTGGGGATACCGGACATAGATCTTTTTGCCAACTGCGAGAACAGAAAGATGTCCATATTTTGTTCCCTATACCCCAGAGAGAGACCATACGCAGTGGATGCTCTTCAGATTTCTTGGGCCTCGGGCCTTCTATATGCCTTCCCTCCTCTCATAATGATTCTGATGGTTCTAAGCAAGATGAGCCAGAATCATATTGATTGTCCCATTCTGACCCAAGAGGCCGTGGTTTTTCTGGATAAGGCAGATGTCGATATCAGACACATGGGTTATGACAGAGTCTCTGAGCCTGCTCTCAGGGCCCAATTCTCCACCCTCAGCTTTTGAGTCTTCACTTAGAGGCATAGAATATGAGGAGGCTATTGAGTAGACAGGCATAAAAAGCAGTATGAAAAGCTGAAAGACTGTAACAACTAGGATCTATGATAAAATTTCTATCCTGTTCAGGGTAAAACCCAGTAGGGGAAGCCCCAGTAAATGCCATATTACAATTTCTTAAAAAAGCATGGGACCTGGGGTTAAAGGTTAGTACTCTTAAAGTTCAAATGTCAGCCCTAAGGGCTCAATATAATTGCAATCTGGCTGCTAATCCCTCGATTACTCATTTTATCAAGTCCTGTCATAGATCCACTCCTGTACAATATCCAAAAGTTTCCCCTTGGGATCTAAACCTGGTTCTTAAAGTGATCCTAAACCACAAACTGACCCCCCCGCATCTTTAGACCTGTTCCTGCACCCCCTCTTATCATTTCTAGCCATCCCTTTTGCAGAAAAAATTGATTTTGTAAAGTAGGGAAAAAGTTATATTTACTTTGTCCTGTGTGAGTTCTCTGTTTCTGAGGAAGCCGCAAATAGGCAGGCCTGTCTGCTGCTCCCTTGTAATTACGCACACCCCTCTCCGCTTCTAAGAGCCTGGCCGCGTCATGAAAGGGGGCGGGGCTAAATTGCGTCATGCAGGAGCCCCGCCCCCTTTCATGACGCGGCCAGGCTCTATGCGAGGCATCAAGCTGAGAGGGGCGTGCATAATTACAAGGGAGCAGCAGACAGGCCAGCCTATTGCGGCTTCTTCAGAAACAGAGAACCCACGCAGGACAAAGTAAATATAACTTTTTTTCTACTTTACAAAATTGATTTTTTTCTGCAAAATGGATGGCTAGAAATGATAAGGGGGGGTGCAGGGACAGGTCTAAAGATGCGGGGGGGTCAGTTTGTGGGTTTAGGATCACTTTAAGGCTCTAACTAAAAGTCCTTTTGAGTTCTTGTTAGAAACCTCCTTAAAGAATATCACCCTAAAGGTTGTGTTACTAGTAGCTTTGACGTCAGCCAGGAGGGTCAGGGACTTGCATGCTCTTTCAGCTAATTTTCCATATACACAAGATTATTCTGTCCTGCTTATCTACCTAAAGTAGCAAAGAGGTTTCATTAGGTTCAGTAGATAGTACTCCCTTCTTTTTGTAGTAACCCCAGAAATCCAAGGAAGGAGATTTTGCATACTTTAGACTTCAGGAGCGCTCTGATACATTACAAGGATCTTACCAAGCAGTGGAAAAGGTCCCAGTCCTTATTCACATCCTTTCAGGGGGGCCACCAAAGGGTGTGGTATCTCAAAAGACGCCATAGCTCTAGCCTACTCATTAAGCGAGTCCCACTACACGCTGGAATCAATGCCCATTCCACTAGAGCCGTAGCTATGTCTTGGGCAGAGAGCAGATGTGCCAATAGAGCTCATATGTAGGGTAGTAACTTGGTCATCCCCTCCACTTTCTTTAAGCACTACAGACTGGACCTATCATCCACAACCAAGGTGATCTTTGATAGAAGGGTTAATCAGGAGGTGGTCCCTCCTTAGGTGGTTCTATCTATCTAAAACTCTCCAGTGGTGCTGTCATGGTGATAATGAAAAAATCTAAGTTACTTACCAGTAATGGATTTTTCCAGAGCCATGATAGCACAACTATATTCCCTCCCTTTTTTCATATTGTGGTGCCCTCTAAGGGTAAGGTTAGTTATCACTTTTGTGATTATTTTTTGGTGATGATATGTACTTATGATGCTGGAAGTCCTCTCCAAGTTCTGTAAACCAACTGATGTGGATGAGAGGTGCAACCTTTTTATTTCAGTGGTTCCCTGTCCTGGATGGGCACAACCTCTCCAGTGATGGTGTCACAGCTCTGGAAAATCTCATTACTGGTAAGTAACTTGGATTTTTGCATTCATCAGTCCACAAAATGTTTCTCCATTTCTTTATAGGCCAGTTGAGGTGTTCTTTGGCAAATTATATCTGCTTCAGCATGTCTTTTTTTTTTCAACAGTGGGACTTCATGGAGACTTCTTGCTAATAGATTAGCTTCACACAGGAAGCTAACTTTCACAGTACTCGCAGGTAACTTGAGACTGTCTTTGATCACACTGGAGCTGATCATTGGCCAAGCCTTTCTAGCCATTCTGGCTATTCTTCGATCTATTCGATTGGTAGCCTTTCATTTTCTTCCTTGTCTCTCTGGTTTTGATTTCCATTTTAAAGCATTGGAGATCATTTTAGCTGAATGGCCTACATCATTGGCTGGTCTTCAACTTTTTAATCAAAGTAGTCTGTTCTTCTGAGCAATGTCTCGAAATACCCATATTTCTCAGGCTTTCAAGGAGAAATTCTTGCTCAACATGTGCTGGCTTCACCCTTACATAAGGACAACCTGATTCACACCTGTTTCTTCACAGAATGATTGACCTCACTAACTGAGCTCCACACTGCTATTATTTTGAACACACCACCTTTCAATTATTCAGATACACAGACTCAAAAACATGCAGGTCATGAATGCTGAGTTTGTTGTTTTTCTACAAATCTACTGCACCAACTGGTAAATTGTTTGAAATGTGTTAATATAATTTATACCAAAAACAGTGAATAATCATATAATCATATAATAATCTGGTTAATCACTTTGGACTGCTATTATTTTGAACACTACTGTAAATGTTTACCTGTACAGTTAATACCTTCACTATATTCTTTAATTACTGTCCTCTCTATATTCTCCCTTCACTCAGTGTGCAGGGAGAAGAGGAATCTAAACAATGAAAAGGCAATGCAAAGAGCGGTGACAAACCGAAAAAGGGATCAACCCAAATCTGCCCTTGACCGCCAAGAATACTAATAATCACAACTTATTTCTGGGCCACCAGGGTTGCTAACCTTGAACCCTTGTCTGACCTAGACCTCAGGGATATTCCAATAGATGTATTAACTACACTAATTATGGTATAATATTGGTAGAACATTGGTATGACTACCATTTCTTCACATTGTATCACATCCCGGATTAATATTTTATATATTTGTTTAGAGGTATTGGAAATTTTCCAATTTTGTAGATCTACAGCAAGGATGCACAAATATATGCAAACTGTGATGTTATTCTGTGCGGCCCTATCCATTCAATCATAGACATGCTTGTCAGTGTTTGTTGGCTCCTCATATGTATATTCTTTGCCAAACAGAAGAGATGTGGGTAAGTGCAGAGCATGGAAGGATGTGTAAATCTTGCCTCTCTCTGAAACCCCCAAATATTAGCAAAATGGCGATCCCCTATGTAGCACACCAGAAAGGAGTAGATGACATGGAGAGGTGGCCGTACATGAATGGGGAGATACTCAATGTAGTTTTACGGAAGGAGTGAAAACACATTTTAGCAACCTGCATTAAAGTACAAGGTGAAGCATGCATGGTCTCTTATTTTATAAAACACAAGCAGGTAAGAAGGTGACTCCTCATTATCTAGGGAGTACTCATGGGACTGTAACTTGCATATACAGCATCTGACAATTATATCATTTAATTACAATAATTTATAAAAGTTTCAGATCATAATACAGCTTTAAAGGGATCCTGTCACCTCCAGAACGCCTCCTAAGCTACCAAAACATGTCCCTGCAGCATATTATCACTAATCTCACACTTCTTTTGTCTCCTAAAAGCATCCTGTGAAAGTGGAGAAAAACGTTTTAATACTTACTCATTAGTGATTATAATTAGCAGGGGCTATATTCTTTAGCCCTTAGGGCGGGCTGTTTTGCAGGCTCCAGGATCCACCCTCTCTCTGTCTGTGTTCCTCTGCTTGTGCAGGCTCTGCCCTCCCCCTCTCTATCACTCACAGAATGCAAATCATTAGTCCTGCCTTCAGCTCCACATCACAACAGCACAGACAGAGAGAGGGTGGATCATTCGGGGCGTGAAAATGAGCACCTAGGGAGGGCTTAGAGTCTCACAGGGGACGCCCTGTGAGACTTATTCAGGGACAAGAAGTCTCAGATTTGTAAATGTATATTGTGGATTATTCCAATGTTACAGAGCGCTTTTTTTTACAGAAAAGGAGCACTAATAATGATCTGTCATGGTGCAGGGACAAGTATTAATAGGGTTGGGGGTGATTTGGAGAGGTCAGGTTCCCTTTAACAAGTTTTAATATGTGTTTCAGAATTTGCTCAGTCTGACAATGGGACCCTGGACCAGAAAACGTTGTGCGCCCCACTCTATAGTTTCAAAGCCCAACGGAAAGGAATATTTTTATAGCTACAAACGGCAACAGAAATGTTCTTTTGGCCCAAATTATATGTAGAAACTATTTATATAAACAACAAAAGAATATGAAAATGATAATATTTTCATTAATTAAAATTGGCTTCCCTAAATACATCTTATTTTTCCAGTGATCTTTGAGTCCTCCCACCCTTTGTTGGCCTTACACATTCTTAAATGTTCATAAACTAATTGTGTCTTTCCTCACTGGATCTTTATTTATCTTGAAAGCATTCATGGGAATAAGGAAACCCATATTAATCCTTGAAGATGTTATATTGCATGGCTGGACCTCTGAGGGTCAGGGTTTTCATGGAGTGGCCACTCACTAGATATGTGCCTCCTTGTTTATAGACCTTTCTGTGAACATGGTAACAAGGATTACACTCTGTTCCTTCGATTCACTTTATATACTGGAACAGGTGTTGGAGAGGTCACAGTTTCCCATTCACAGACATGAATCTCACAGTCTGTTAACTGCAAGTGGACTCATTTAAGAATAATGTTTATCTCTAATTAATGAGTATAGGCTATTAAGTTTCAGTGAACTTATTTATATATATTCACTAATGAACTCAACATAGCTCTCAAAGCCAGCCCATACACCTTACCATCTAATGGGAAATACAGTGAAAAGCAAATAGAACAGGTCAAAAGCGGTCAGTTTTTACTTTTTCCTTCGTATCCTGAGTATTTTTTTTATCTACCATTTGGTTGCAGAGATAGGGACCATTTTATATCATGCTAATTATTTATTTTCTTTGCAAATGGGGCATGGCTTATAGATTTATAACGAAGAGCACCATTAGACACCCCCTCAGAGAATGCTAAGGGGTAACACCCCCTTGGAGAAGACCATGAAATTAAGCACTAAATATAAAGGGCCTTTAACTGAAACTTTATGAGGATGTAAAAAAATGAAATACTGAGGCGGGCAGCAGGAATGAAATAAGAAACAAAAGTTACCTCATTTGCTCCATTGAAGCTCCACTTTAACTACTTCTGAACCAACCATAGATGAAAAATGCTCAGGTTGTCTACGTTTTATTCTCAGTAATCTTACAAAATGCCACTATATAGTACAAAAGCTGTACATGCAGTTGTGGAAGTGGGGAACCAGTTGTCAGACACAGCTGGACTGCCCAGAGAGAAGGCAGGGACGGTTTGTTGCAATCTCTGCCTTCTACATACATCTGTGTATCAGATAATACTTCTCTTCTGGGTAATTGTGACCGCTTGGGCTAGGGTGGTAACACTAGCTGCTGGGTTCTAGGATACACATTGCTCTGTTATGCAGCCAGAAGGCTGCATTTTCACTGTAACCAGGGCTAATATACCCGCAGTTACAGGGAAAAAGTGTAATTCAGTGGTTTATGCGTTGCTAAAAAAATGTGAAAAGCAGATATGTATGACCTTGACTTTAAAATTAATATTGCCTGATATCTGCTTAAAAAAAGGAAAAAAGTATGATCATCTCAGAAAAATGAAGCACAAGAAAATGTACAAAATGTATTTAATAATGTTACAAAAAACTTCAAAATGTTTTAAATCTCTACCCAGGAAAAAATGTACAGCTCTTAAAAACGCATGTATCAAATGATGAAAAAAAATGTCTCGTCAAGAATGGGAATAAATGATCTGGTGTTCAACTGGTTAAACAAGAAATACATATTTAGGATCAGAAAACAGGAGATGAAGAGATTATTATTTTACTTGTAGAAAGCAGTGTGATTAATTTCAATAAATAGAAATGCATGTGGAAAAATATTTCTGGCCAGTTTGAACCGTTATTGTGCGCTGACTGGAGGAAGAGGGGAAAGGGACACAATCCAAGCTGCTTGAGGTCTAGTGTGAGGTTTCCACAATCATGATGGTTTGGGGAGCCATGCCATCTGCTGGTGTAGATCCACTGGATATTATCAAGACCAAAGTCAGCGCTGCCATCTACACAAAATTTTAGAGCACTTCATGCTTCCTCTGCTGACAAGCTTTATGGAGATGGAAATTTCATTTTCCAGTAGGATATGGCACCTGTCCACTCTGCCAAAAGTACCAATGCCTGGTTTAATAACCACATTATCACTGGGCTTGATTGGCCAGCAAACTCCCTGACCCCTTAGAGAATCTATGGGTATTGTCAAGAGGAAGAGGAGAGACACCAGACAACAACAATGCAGACGAGCTGAAGGCTGCTATCAAAGCAACTTGGGCTTTCATAACACCTCAGCAGTGCCACAGGCTGACTACCTACATGCCATGCCGCATTGATACAGTAATTAATGCAAAAGGAGCCCGACCAAGTATTGAGTGCATTTACTGTAAAGTGCATTTACCGTACATACTTTTCAGTAGGCCAACATTTATGAGTTAAAAATGATTATTTCAGTTGGTCTCATATAATATTCTAATTTTCTGAGATAATGAACTTTGGAGTTTCATTGACTGTAAGCCATAATCATCAACATTAATAGAAGTAAACACTTGAAAAAGATCACTGTTTGTAATGACTCTATTAATAACTTTAATGAAATAAATTAACTTTTTGATGATATTCTAATTTATTGAGATGCACGAGTATGTTCTGTTCCCCATATGGCAAACAAGGGGGGAGCGGAACATAAACGCAGCTGCAAATGGATTTTGAAAAAGAAAAAAGTGGACAAGAGTAACTGCTTATTAAGTGGACTGATGCTTGCTACAGACGTAAATTTATATGAGATTTTGTACTTCATTAGTGACACTAACAGGGAGGCAAGTGTAGTAAAGTGATATGAGTAAGGATTTAGGTGTACTAGGAGACACTGAGCTAAATAACAGTACTGAGTATCAGGTAGCTTATTCATTTACTCTCACATACGTGTGGCATACAACTTGGAGGAGATACACATGATGGAAAAGACTTATTACTGTAGAGACTAGGGCATGTCAAGGTTAATTTAGTTTTCTATTTCTGATTATCTTAAATTTGGAAATACATCAACATATATAGACATATTCTCTTGAAAGAACTGTATTAGGGACAATGGCATTAAACTTAACATTTCCTGTTGGGTGGGATGTGAGGAACATCATGCGAGGACCTATTATGTGGAAGATTTTAAGTAGATGCTTAAAATGTCATTGAGCTGCCTCATACAGAATCTGTCTATATCTTTGGATCATGTCCCCAGTGGGACATTTAAAGTTTCGGTGGTGATTGGTGACCATATATAATTGAAGATGCCCTTAAAGACCTTGAAATGTTTCCCAGCAGCTGGTTTCATATAGGACTCCATGGTTTACAGCTCATTGATTTATAATTATACAAGGCCACTATAAAACCTATTTATCAAATGTCATAAGCAATTTAAGTAATTAAAATCACAACTTGAACCAAAAAAACTTTGCACCTATACAGACAATCAGGTGGTCCTCAGAAAAAACAGGTAAACGCATACACACATATTTTTTAATGTGAATAGAGAAAACTGAAGATCTGCAGCCAACTCTCCTTCATTTTCCAATTTGGATGATGTCTCAATGTGCAGCTCCTAGAGGTGGGACATGTGCATCAGGCATTTGTAAAATAAGCTGGGTATACTTAATAGGAACTAATATTATTCAATAGGAATAGCATATTTATCAACTCCAGTTAGCATTGTTGACATTGGCCTGTGCATGGTCTTTTCAACTGACTCCTCATAGTGTAGGTTGTAAGTGAATACACAACCATTCTTTTACTCTTGTCCCAGAATTAAGCCATCACTCACTTGATATAATTCTTTAAAAGAAACTGGTCGGTAAGTAGAGATAGTGCAGGAAAGGGCATCGTAACATTTTATCAATGATTCCCATTACATCATTGAAATTCAGCGTTTCCCAAGAGCACTAATGGGCATATCAGCATACTTGTAGCCTATGGCTTCTATTCTCACCACTGTGTTTTAGACTGACAGTGAAGAGAAAAGGTGACATTATGAAGGAGTCAATCAAGAAATGGAGGGGCAGCGGGGTTAGAAGTGAGTAGGGGCCGTATACTGCAAGTGCACTGATATGCCCATCATTGCACTTGTGAGATAAATTTGCATATCAATAAAATCCAAATTTCAGAACACATGCAAAATGGTATCTTTAATAATATCTTACACGGCTTTTTCTTGCATTACCGTTGGTTATGCAGGGGTAATGTTAGTTCACATTCTCTGTAAAATGCATACTGCCTCTCTCCTCCTGTTCTCATGCAAAAAATAGTAATGGCGGCCTGATTAGGAATATAGAAATAATAAGGGGATCCTACACATTTGCGCCCCTTTTCCTTTTTGTTTTGTCTGTCCTCCTGTTGTCAGCTCTATCCAAGCTTAGGGCAGCATGGTGGCTCAGAGATTACTACTATAGCTTCACTATGCTGGAGTACTGTGCACAAATTTCAAGTGACCCACCGTAACCGTGTCTTCACGTCGCAGGCGTCTTCTTCTCCCTGTCACGGTTCCGCGCCTGCGGCTGTGGGGCTCGGCGGTCCAGATCAATAAAGTTGGCTGAACAGATAAGGTTTAATATTGTTGTCGTGACACCACCTGCGGGAATTCCGGTGATTTCACCGGCGCTGCTTGGGCCTCCGGGAGATGTAATGCAGCAAGATGGGATGCTCCCCACAGGACAAGCGGGAGTCCCCGGATCCAGAAGCTGCACTTGATGTTGTGGGGCAGCTTAGTTACTCTTAGCATGCAGAATTGAACATTTCTGAAAAAGCACGGACACCAATAGTTTCTGTAACGGGTCTTTTACTGCAACGGTAGATGATACAGGGTATACAGGTAACGGGCAACGGACTGGGTGGACTTAGCAATGACCGGTGTTGTTTCAGAGCTTCACGGTGTTCCTCCGTTCTAAACTTATTCTAGATGGGTTGCCGATGTCGCCTTAGTGTGCCAAGTTCGGGTACAAGGGGCTACTTAAAGGGATCCTGTCACCCCCAAAACGCCTCATAAGGTATTAAAAGATGTCCCTAGAGCATATTAACACTTATCCTACACTCCTTTTTGCTCCTAAATGCATCTAGTGAAAATGTATAAAAACGTTATTAAACTCACTCATTAGCGATGTTAATGAGTGGATACTGTATGCATAGTCACCCAGGCAGGCTCTCCCTCCTCATAATATCACGCCTTAATAGGCGTGATCTTCAACGCTGATTGAAATGCGCGCCTCCCCGCTCTCCTGTGTGTCGGCGTGGCTGCAGTGCGGCTGTATGACGCGAATTGCGTCATTTCCGGCTTCGGGTGACGTATGTACACCCGCGCCGCTCTGTTATGCCTCCAGCACGCATGCGCAGTGCGGGGCTTGAAGCTAACAGAGCGGCGCGGGTGTAATACGTCACCCGAAGCCGGAAATGACGTGATTCGCGTCATACAGCCGCACTGCAGCCACGCCGACACACAGGAGAGCAGGGAGGCGCGCATTTCAATCAGCGTTGAAGATCACGCCTATTAAGGCGTGATATTATGAGGAGGGAGAGCCTGCCTGGGTGACTATGAATACAGTAGCCACTCATTAACATTGCTAATGAGTGAGTTTAATAACGTTTTTATACATTTTCACTAGATGCATTTAGGAGCAAAAAGGAGTGTAGGATAAGTGATAATATGCTCTAGGGACATCTTTTAATAACTTATGAGGCGTTTTGGGGGTGACAGGATCCCTTTAAATTTCCCTGCCGGTGTGTACGTTCCGGTGTGAGGGGAGCCTGTGTCCTTTTGGTGGGTACTCCGCTGGCAAGACGGCTCTTTTTGCGGTGGCAGTAGGGTACTCCTGTAGAGCGGTCCTTCCACTCCTGGTTTGCTTAGCAGTGGTGAACAACTTGCTAGCTTCGGAACCAGCGATCCGGTTGTGGATGGGCACGGGCATATTTTGACCCGTCAGATGTTCGCCCAAGTTCTGGTTGTTAGGCACTGGGTAATGGCGCCAACCGGTAGGTGGTCTGCAGGGCTACACAGAACTGTGCAGAGCCCCTTCTCCTACGTTCCTCCTGACCACTTCTCTCTCCTACATTCTTCTTCTACCTTCTCCTACACTCTACTCCTACACTCCGCCCACCAGGACCTTATTGGCCCTCTATACTGATGTGCATGTAGGGTATGGAGCTCTGAGTTTTAACCATGTCATTACTTAGTCAGAGAATATTGCATCTGCAGTCAGGGATGCAATACCCTCCTGTGACGCACTCGTTGCGGGGCACCACACAAGGACAACATCTGCATACAGTGGTGTTCTTCAAAAGCCTAGTACAAAAAAACTCCACAAAATAAAGAATGAAATTTTTTTATTACGAAAATAAAACCCATATTTTATGCAAAAAAATAAAACAACAATTGAACATATTTGGCATCAACACATCCAGCGTAATCTTACCTAAAAAATGGTTCTACTATTTAACGCCATAGTTAATCCTGTAAAAAAAAAATAAAAAGCAATGTAAAAACTGCCTTTTCATCACATCACTGAACAAAAAGTGCGATAAAACACAATAAAAAAGTTGTATCGTAGTCATATATCCAATCTCTGTATATATATATATATCGGTTAATTGCACAATCTGGCTAGTGGCTGGAACCTTTCTCTTTTAGTCTATAGATTGTTCTTGGTCTCGGTGTGTATTAAAAACAGTGTATTGGTATAACCCTTTCTCAGGGAATTTTATTAAACTTCTTTAAAACAATTTTAAAACAAATAATCACATCTAAAAACAATGATTTTTATAAAGGTGTTTTTGAAACTAGATTTTTGGGTTATGAGGGATCTTGATACATTATTATGAGTCCCTCCTTCTGGTGCTTCCTCCCGTTGTCCCTCTCTGTATGCCTGTAATATAAATATATGTGTATTACTATTGTACCCCTTGATTTTTTTGGCTTCCAGTATATGTTAATTTATTTACCTTTGTTATATTGCTGGGGTTCTTTCCTTTTGAATGATCATCTTGCTTTGTTGCTTCAGTGTCAACCTGCAATTATTCAATTTGTAATTTACCCTACTTTTTACCAGGATTTGGAATTTTTCCTCTTTGTTCTCACCTGTATGGTGTAACTGTCTTTTTTTGCCTTGGTGCAGTCAGTGTTGTCCTTATTTCTTTCTGTAATCACAATATTGCCTTATCATTCAAGGTATTTCTCTACTGCAGTGGTCATACTCTGACCTTTCTATACCTTTGTGTTGGACTTCATTCAATGTGGTCTCTCCTCCTTCTAGTTTCTATCTCTCTTCTCTGAAATGTACAATATATCTTTCAGTCACTGCTGCTGGCAGCTTGACTCTCCCCCTGTTTAGGCACTTACTTGTTGCCTTCTAGTTGGATTCTCCTCTATTTGGCGTTCGGTCTCTCTCTCGCTGTGGAGGTAGATCTGGGCGCTTGATCAGGACGCCGCAGATCTCCTCTTCTGTCAGGTGGGCGCCTTTGTGGCTGGGGCGCGCCTTCGTGTTCAGCTGATGTTCTGTCACTGTGTATGGGCGTTCAAGCAGCAGAACGGAGCGATGTGTACAAGGTGCTGTGCGATGTCAGATGTCAGACAGTAGCATCTACACCAACATATTTCAGAGGTCACAGCCTCCTTTCTCAAGAGAAATTTGTTTGAAAATGATTTTAAAGAAGTTCAATAAAATTCCCGAGAAAGGGTTATACCAATACACTGTTTTTAATAGACACTGAGACCAAGAACAATCTATAGACTAAAAGAGAAAGGTTCCAGCCACTAGCCAGATTGTGCGCTTAACCCATATATATATATACTAGCTGTGAGCCCGATGCAAATGCATCGGGTGTCTAGATTATTTTTAAATTTATTTTAAGATTTTCAAATAATAATCCAATTATTCCAATGACATCTTTACACCAACTACATATATTTGTATGGTTGATATCATTTAAGGAAAATTGAACTATTATGTTGTAAGGGTCTTAGAACACAAAGTAGCAACACGCCCTATACTTTCTATGGGGATTACCGCAACCTCGCGCTACACAGCGACTCGCAATGAATCCCCATTGAAAGTATAGTGGGACTTGCGGCAGGTGCGGCAGCTGAGGTAGCGACTCGCAATGGCCTCGCGGCCATTGCTCGCGCTACACAGCGACTCGCAATGGATCCCCATACAAAGTATAGGGGGACTTGCGGCAGGTGCGGCGGCTAAGGTAGCGACTCGCAATGGCCTCGCGGCCATTGCTCGCGCTACACAGCGCCTCGCAATGAATCCCCATTGAAAGTATAGTGGGACTTGCGGCAGGTGCGGCAGCTGAGGTAGCGACTCGCAATGGCCTCGCGGCCATTGCTCGCGCTACCTCAGCGGTAAATCGCTTAGTTTGTGGCTGAGCCTCTGGTTCTATTCTCGGCCAGCGACTCGCAATGGCCGCTTCGCGGCCATTGCTCGCGCGTGGTGACGTCACATAGTGACATAGCCACGCCGATTTCGGGGTCCGACACGATTTTGCCTACGGCAATTATATAGTAGATATATATATATAGAGAGAGAGATTAATATACAATATATATATATACTAATCATATACATATATATAATATGACATGTATATATATATATAGATATATATAAATCTATATCTATATATCTATATCTATATATCTATATATATATATATCTATAGCAATTATATAGTACATTATGAATATATCAATAAATAATCGATGATATTGGCCCAAAAAGATATCTTAGCTGATATATATAGATTAATATACAATATATATATATAGTAATCATATACATATATATAATATAACATCTATATATATCTATATATCTATATATATTAATAATAATTAATAATTAATATTAACACTAATAATAATAATATAAATAAATAATGATAATGAATAATCAATTATATTGGGCCAAAAAGATATATAATTATGAATATATCAATATATAATAATAATATTAATAATATATTAATAATAATAATTAATATAAACACTAATAACAATAATATTAATAAATAATCATAATGAATAATCAATTATATAGAGTCAAAAAGATATCTTAGCTGATCTTGAAGGGATGAGGTTCCAGCACTGGTCTTCCAACGTCCGTCCCACAGGATCACCAAGCCATAATCGATTAATAATGATAATTAATATTAACACTAATAATAATATTAATAATTAATAATAATTACTAATCGATTATATCGGCCCAAAAAGATGTCTTGTAGGGATGAGGTTCCAGCACTGGTTTGCCGACGTCCGTCCCACAGGATCACCAAGGCAGGAATAATTTGTGAGGAAAACTTAAAGTAAACACTATAAAATTGCGGCAGGTGGGAGCATAGTGATTGGTAGACAAAGGGGAGTATGGTGATTGGTAGGCAAAATGGGTTGCTACCCAGCAACAGCACAGTCAGCCACGGGATTTTCGCGGGCAAACTCGCCCTATACTTTCTATGGGGATTACCGCAACCGCGCCGCAAGTGTAGCGACTCGCAATGGCCTCGCGGCCATTGCTCGCGCTACACAGCGAGTCGCAATAGATCCCCATTGAAAGTATAGGGGGAGTTGCGGCAGGTGCGGCGGCTGAGGTAGCGACTCGCAATGGCCTCGCGGCCATTGCTCGCGCTACACAGCGAGTCGCAATAGATAGTGATGGGCGAATCCTAAATTACTCGGAATCGCTTGACTCTAGCGAGTCCGAGCACAGGACTCGCTACTCGTTGCGAGTCTAGCGAGTCCAATGTTAATGAATGGGGAAGCGAGTAATAGCGAGTAGTGTGAGATTTACAAATCGCAGATGTGTGTCGGAAGCTTCAGCCTGAAGCAATCCGAGTTGTGTCATTTATTTGCATTGCTCGTTTACTTTGTAAGTAATCGCTGACTCGCACAGATAAGATCCTGTCTTCTCTGTGTTCTGGCTGCCCCAGCTCCAAGGTCCTAGAGCCCGCCTGCTGCCTGATGTAGCAGAGCTGAGATTGTTCTCAGTCTGCTCATTCCCTGTGTACAGACATGAATGTCTGTGCACAGAGATGATGTAGCAGAGCTGAGATTGTTCTCAGTCTGCTCATTCCCTGTGTGCAGACATGAATGTCTGTGCACAGAGATGATGTAGCAGAGCTGAGATTGTTCTCAGTCTGCTCATTCCCTGTGTACAGACATGAATGTCTGTGCACAGAGATGATGTAGCAGAGCTGAGATTGTTCTCAGTCTGCTTATTCCCTGTGCATAGACATCTATATTTATGCACAAGGGATGTAGCAGAGAGGACATCGCGTTTTGGACTGCGTCGGACGGAAGAGGATTTTTTTAATTAAAGATGGAGTCCCTAATGGCTTTTTTTTTTATTTCTAATAAAAAATTTTCCTTGTGTTGTGTTTTTTTTAAAACAATTTAATAGAAATTCATGGCAGTCATGTCTAATATTGGCGTGACCGCCATAAATTTCGGGCTTAGGGCCAGCTGATAATACAAAGCTGGCCCTAACCTCTTTATTACCCAGCGTGCCACCGCCACCAGGGCCGCTGGAAGAGCGGGGTTCAGTGCCAGAGGATGGCGCTTCAATGAACGCGCCATCTTCTGGGGCGGCTGCGGGCTGCAATTTGCAGCGGGGGGTGCCCAGAAAGCTTGGGCATCCCTGCGCTGCGGATTCCAGCCCCCAGCTGCTTAGCTGTACCTGGCTAGACATAGAAATTGCGCGGAGCCCCACGCATTTTTTTTTAATTATTTCATGAAATTCTGAGATTCTGACTCTGACTCTGACTCTGAGACTCTGACTCTGAAATTCATGAAATAATTAAAAAAAAATGCGTGGGGCTCCGCGCAATTTCTATGTCTAGCCAGGTACAGCTAAGCAGCTGGGGGCTGGAATCCGCAGCGCAGGGATGCCCAAGCTTTCTGGGCACCCCCCGCTGCAAATTGCAGCCCGCAGCCGCCCCAGAAGATGGCGCGTTCATTGAAGCGCCATCCTCTGGCGCTGAACCCCGCTCTTCCAGCGGCCCTGGTAGCGGTGGCACGCTGGGTAATAAAGAGGTTAGGGCCAGCTTTGTATTATCAGCTGGCCCTAAGCCCGAAATTTATGGCGGTCACGCCAATATTAGACATGACCGCCATGAATTTCTATTAAATTGTTTTAAAAAAAACACAACACAAGGAAAATTTTTTATTAGAAATAAAAAAAAAAGCCATTAGGGACTCCATCTTTAATTAAAAAAATCCTCTTCCGTCCGACGCAGTCCAAAACGCGATGTCCTCTCTGCTACATCCCCTGTGCATAAATATAGATGTCTATGCACAGGGAATAAGCAGACTGAGAACAATCTCAGCTCTGCTACATCATCTCTGTGCACGGACATTCATGTCTGTACACAGGGAATGAGCAGACTGAGAACAATCTCAGCACTGCTACATCATCTCTGTGCACGGACATTCATGTCTGTACACAGGGAATGAGCAGACTGAGAACAATCTCAGCTCTGCTACATCATCTCTGTGCACGGACATTCATGTCTGTACACAGGGAATGAGCAGACTGAGAACAATCTCAGCACTGCTACATCATCTCTGTGCACGGACATTCATGTCTGTACACAGGGAATGAGCAGACTGAGAACAATCTCAGCACTGCTACATCATCTCTGTGCACAGACATTCATGTCTGTACACAGGGAATGAGCAGACTGAGAACAATCTCAGCACTGCTACATCATCTCTGTGCACAGACATTCATGTCTGTACACAGGGAATGAGCAGACTGAGAACAATCTCAGCACTGCTACATCAGGCAGCAGGCGGGCTCTAGGACCCTGGAGCTGCACAGAGAAGACAGCTGGACTCGGCTCGCAAAGAAACAGCAGTTATCTGCGAGTTTCCCTGCTATCACTGGCACAGTAGCCAGTGATTACTCGCGAGTCTAATGCAAACAATGGCAATCTTAGTTTTGTCAGCGTTTCTGACAAAACTAGGATTGATATTGATTTGCATTAGACTCGCGAGTAATCACTGGGAAACTCGCAGAGTACCGAGTCCTGCGAGTCCCTTACTACTCGCCGAGTAACGAGTCCTAGCGAGTAGATTCGCCCATCCCTAGCAATAGATCCCCATTGAAAGTATAGGGGGAGTTGCGGCAGGTGCGGCGGCTGAGGTAGCGACTCGCAATGGCCTCGCGGCCATTGCTCGCGCTACACAGCGAGTCGCAATAGATCCCCATTGAAAGTATAGGGGGAGTTGCGGCAGGTGCGGCGGCTGAGGTAGCGACTCGCAATGGCCTCGTGGCCATTGCTCGCGCTACCTCAGCGGTAAATCGCTAAGTTTGTGGCCGAGCCTCTGGCTCTATTTTCGGCCAGCGACTCGCAATGGCCGCTTCGCGGCCATTGCTCGCGCGTGGTGACGTCACATAGTGACAAAGCCACGGCGTTTTCGGGGGCCGACACGATTTTGCCTACGGCAATTATAGAGTAGAGATATATATATATATATACAGAGATTGGATATATTTAAATACGGTTTTAACAAGTAAAGGGTATACAGACACACGGCATCACCCGGGGCGGACAGCTGCCAATCATAATAAGGGAGCTCCAGTGTTTAAGGTGTAGATACAACTTTTTTATTGTTGTTAGTTGTGTATGTAAAAAAATGAGTATCCTTTAAAATGTCATCTTGTTCTGCAAAAAAACAAGCCTCATACTCAGCTTAGTCAGTGAAAAATAAAAATGCTACAGGTCTCAGAATATGATAATGTAGATTTTTTTTTTTATATATAGAACTTTGCTTTTATTGTGTGCAGCAACACATAAAAACCTACATAAATGTAGTATTGCTGTAATCATACTGATCTGAAGAATGAAACTGTCATCACTTTTACCACATGGTAGATGCCACAACAGAAAAAATCCTAAATTGCTACTTCTTTTTCACTTTCCATAAATCAGAATAAAAAAGCGACCAAAAAACGTTGTGCACCTCAAAATTATGCAAATAATATATACAACTCATCCCGGAAAGAACAAGCTCTGATATGACTATCAGCAGAAAAATTGAAAACTTACACCTTTCAAAATATGGTGATATTTTTTGTTTAAAAAAAGCATTTTTTTAATTTGTAAAAGGAGCAAAACCTAAAAAATATATAAATCTTGCATCTCTGTAATCTTACTGACCAGAATATTAAAGTTTAATTCACTTAGACTGCATGATGAACAGTGTAAAAAAGTAATTCTTAAACTATTGATTTGTTTATTCTACCAAGTAAAGATCGCAATAAGGCTCAGTCCGCAGTTATCCTCTACACTGAGCACTTACATATGGAGTTTCTGTGTACATCTCTGAAATACATGATTCAGATTGAACCCATGATGGAAGATTCACTGTAAGGCTACATTCACACACAGCGTTCTTGCTGTGTTTTGCGAAGATCTGTTTTTGGTGCAGTTTATGCACAAAAACAGATCCTCTTTTTTCAAAAAGCATCACAAATGCATCATCTATTTGTGTTGCTTTTTTGCTCCATTTTCGGGGGACACAGACAGACACTCAGACCAGGGCTTGCGTCAGCACCCAGCATACCCAGACAAGTGCCGGGGTCCTGCACAGCTGGGGGGGCCCATTGGCCATCAGGGACAAGCAGCCCTGATGGTCATTGGCCCATCAGGGACAAGCAGCCCTGACAAGGAGGGGCACATCAGGGACACTCAGCCAGCAGCTGAGTGCTCCCTTATTGCTGCCCGCGCACATGGCTAATTTGCATGTGATGCAAATTAGCTATGTGCTGGCTCCCAGGAGCAGTGGAGCTTCCTCCTTTGCTGACTGCAGCAGAGTGATGAGTCATCACCCTGCGACCTCACCACACTTCCCTTCAGGATCCTCTCTCATCTTCCCTCCGGATCAGCGTAGAGCTGTCCAGGTTAACCTTCCGCCTCGCTCCAACTCCAACTCCAACTGTCCCGACTCTCTCTGACTACTCTTTCTTCCCCCTACAGGTGAATATATCTCCCACCCAGGTAACCTCCCACTCCTATTCTAATGTGGGAGTGCAGGAATGGGTCTCACCCACCAGCCTAGGATCCACTTGCAGCTGGGGAAAATTACACCACTTTTATGGGTGCAATACCCCAGTGTGACGCCTGACTATGTGAGGCGCCACATACCCCCCTGATGAAACATACTCGACCTCCAGTATAAGTTCCTGTTAACCGGAGAGTGAAAAGCATTTTTCTTTTTATATTCAACATCACAATCAATGGGTAAACTATATACAATCAAGCATACTTTAGCTTCTTCCTATTTCTAGGAAGCACATTTTCTTATAACGTTACACACACATTGCAGCAGTTATTATAGACCCCACGGTCCTCTGGTCACCTGTTGGCTAAGATATTACTCTCCGGTTGTTACTATCTGCATAAAACACAATACACTTCAGTCTATCTCGACCCAAAGGGGGCCCAGACTAACTGCACGGGTCCAGCGGTAACATATTGTCCAGCACAGTCCAGTGTGAGTTATCACTACGGACTGCTGCATGTATATCACACATTATCAACTTGTAGAGAAGATAAAAGTTCTACCCAGGAATCCATGACTCTGACTCTTCATAATGCAGGGGAATACAGCTTTATAAAGGGGCTATTTACAGTTCCAGTCTCTGCAATGGGAGTCTATTGTTGGCGTGCTATACAAATTGCAAACCAGCCTAAGGGGCCTGGATGCCTTTCAAAGGAAACCTACTCACCTCGGTACAGATCACGATCCGGGTGTCCACGCTGCAGGTACGATTCAACGTCTCGTCTGGCGAAGAAAATGTCTTCCTGAAGTCCGGGTTCACGTAAGAATCCCCTATCTTCATTGTGGTAAACGGAAACAACAGTTCCTTGACGGCGCAACTCCAATGGAAGCGGGGGCTGTGTTCTTGCTTCATCTCGAAGTCGCCGGGTTGCCTGTTCTGTCTGGAACGATTCCTCTCGTCTTTTCTGTCTTGCTACTTGCTCTTGCTGGTTCAGGGATGACTGGTATTCAGGTGGTTGGGAGTTGCCGGTTAGGACTCTGGGCGACGCTCTGGTCTCTGCTGTGCTTACAATGATTGGGGTACCCAGCCGCAGCCATGCGGACCACCATGCAGCCTCTGGGGTACTTCCTCTTGAAGCTCCTTCTACGTCCTCCGGTTTCTCAAAGTGTCACTTGTCTCCCTCTTCCTCAGCTTCTACAATAACGTCTGGTTCTGCTGGGGATGGCCACGCTGGCTCTATCTAGAGATAGCTGCTTTTACGGGACGGTGGTTCCACAGGGGCTTTGGTCTGAGTCCCTGTGTCCCGGGTCTGGACGGGTGGTGGGACGGGTGGTAAGGAGGCTCGGTATTCCACGACTGCCTGTACTGCTACCCCTGCCTCTCGCGCTGCGCGGCCTTCTCTCATTGTTCTCAGTTCACTGTCCTTCTTCGCGCTCCACCGTCGGCACACACACTCCAGGGCTTCCTCTATGTCCTGGCGGAGCCGTCCAAAATTGTCTCTCCAGTAGTTGACATCCCCCTCTAGTATTAAGAGGGACGCCGCTGCCGGGTCTCCTTATGCGGCTCTAGCCTGTTTCTTCGACCTCGCACATGATGTCTCTCCAACGGGGTGCTGCCATGCTGTGGGGTATAAAGGATCCTTGCACCATCTGTCCTTATCTTCCAGTTTGTCTCTCTATCGGCAGCCACTCCCAAAAGCACTTCCTGTAGGCCTTCATCCTGATTGATTGATGGCAATTGGGCCAGCCACATTTTTTGGCGCCTCCATCTTGGCCCTCCTCCTTCTAGGGGCTGAGGCACACCCCTGAGCTTACACATGGTGTTTAGTACATGACTACGGTGCCATCTTGGGTCTTCCTGCAGTGACGGTGGGAACCCATTTTTGGCGGCAAGCAATGGCGGGAAAAGTTTGTTTCAAACGTCCAAGGCACACAGTACCCGGTAATACCGAGCACAAGATCCTGTTGTGAGCGTCAGAAACATATGTCGAGCCCCAGACCCTGGGGTACTCTGTTATCAGGCTCGGAGGGATTCACGGTGATGTCATGGGTGGCGGTGCCTGAGCCCATGGCCTGGGTGACACTTCAAAAAGGGGTTATGTACAGGGAATAAGAGTTTGTTGTTGTCATGTGACACCAACTGTAGTACCTGGTGATTGATCCACAGTCCTCCGGACGGCAATGGTATTGCAGCAAGGATGGCAAATCTCCCTACAGGTGGAGCTAGTCCTCCGGGACATCGTTCCTGTAAGAAAACAGGTTGAATTCTGCAGCACAAAGACACGGAGGCAACGTCACTCTCCCGGGTACTTTACTGTAAACAGTCATCAGTATACAAGTCCACAGTTCAGTAAAATGTTCAACAAACGGGTAGCTCTACAGATGGCTGCAAGTGGATGCCAGGTGGTATGGTGGAACTCGTGGTGTACCTTAGTTGACGAACCCGTGTCCTTTCTTCCCCGCCTAGGATGAGTCTATACCCAATGGCTCCTTAAAGGTAGACTTAGGGCTCCCTCGTGGTGAGAAGCAGGCAGACCGCTCCATCTGGCGGGGTGCCGCAGCCGGTGAACAGACCGCAGCCACCGGTTGATGACTTCAGAGGTAGACTCTGGCCGTTTCCTCGGGTCCCGCGTTCTCGTGATGGACTGGGGAATTGCCTGTAGTATGGTCGCTCCACACTGGGGTTCCCTCTTTCTCTCTAGGGCCCAGACTCCCGCGTCAGGCACCTCTCTCTCAGGATACCCTCAGGATCCTCTCTCATCTTCCCTCCGGATCAGCGTAGAGCTGTCCGGGTTACCCTTCCGCCTCGCTCCAACTCCAACTCCAACTGTCCCGACTCTCTCTGACTACTCTTTGTTCCCCCTACAGGTGAATATATCTCCCACCCAGGTAACCTCCCACTCCTATTCTAATGTGGGAGTGCAGGAATGGGTCTCACCACTTTTACGGGTGCAATACCCCAGTGTGACGCCTGACCATGTGGGGCGCCACACTCCTCAAGGAGCCAACCCATGGCTAGATCCTTCCCTGGAGGGATATCTGGCTAGTCCCATGTTTGAGACTCCTAAACGAGGCTCCACAGACTCTATTTGCATATTTTCAAACATGATTTCCGGAAGCGGAGAGTTTTAACCAAAAATGATTGCAAAAAGCCTGTTCTATCTCAATGCTCTTTATTATTAATTAATGCACACAATAAAAACAAGCTACATATTGCACAGAAGTAATAAAAATGTGTGATACAATCCAGTTTTCTAGAGACAGGTTGGGAGAGGGAGATTTTCGGGGAGGGCGCACATGCCGCCACCTATGCCCTATCTTGGATGAGATACATCGACGATGTATTATGCTGTGGAGGGGGACAGTCCCACAATTGGAGGATTTTATCACAGATCTTAACTCCAATGAGTACAATATCAGATTGACCCACAAGCATCATACATCGTCGATGGATTTCTTGGATGTCAAAATACTCATTCATCCTGATGGTTCTATACAGACAGATATGTATAGAAAGGAAACATTGGTGAATGCACTTTTGCACGCGACTTCACTCATATCCCAGCTACGATATCTGCGATCCCTATTGGTCAATATATAAGGGCCAAAAGAGTCTGCTCCTCGGAAGTATATTTCGAGGAGCAGGCCAAAGATTTGAGAAATCGCTTTTTGACAAGGGGGTATAGAAAACGCTGTGTAAAACGTGGATACCAAAAAGCCCAGAAGTTAGAACGGGGGCCCTGCTGCTGGGAAGGAGGCGGTCGGAGGAGAGGGGGAAGGAGAAGGGTGGACAAATTGTGAGATTCATAACAACTTATAACGATATGTGGGACAGAATCAGGGGTATTTTGAAAAAATACTGGGGCGTCCTCCAGATGGTACCAGGATTAAAGGAATCCGTGACGGAATGGCCACTGTTGACCGCAAGAAGGAGTTGCAGCCTAAGAGATGAATTGGTGCACAGTCACTATGTGAACAAACTAGGACCTATAGTGAGTGGAGGCAGGACACGTTTAGGATTTTTTCCTTGTGGTGAATGTTTGGCGTGCCAAAATATGGTGAGATCAAAGACATTCAAGGCCGCAAATAATGACAACATCTACGATGTATGGCACTACATAACATGCACCACAAAAAATGTTATATATCATGCCACATGTCCTTGTGGCATGATATACATTGGCTTAACAACACGTGAATTTAGAATTAGGGTTAGGGAACACGTAAGAGACATTTTGGCGGCAAAAAAGGTTGATTTGCGTGACCCTTGCCTGAAGACACTGCCTCGTCACTTTAAGGCTAAGCATGACTGTGACCCGACGAACCTCAGATTTATGGCCATTGATGTCTGCCACTTAGGGGCGAGAGGTGGGGATTACTAGAAAGCACTTGCAAAAAGAGAGTGTCAGTGGATTGTCCGCCTGGGGACTTTATCCCCAGGTGGGTTGAACGAGAAGCTTAGCTTCTCGTCCTATCTATGATTTAGGGTCCACTATGTAGTATCCCTTGAGCGACTCTCTGTGTATGGTTGCGTTCTCTGCTAAGGATGAGGGTAATAAATGTGACTATCGTTTTTCTGACTTAGCAGCATATCGAATAATTTATAGAAATTTGACTCCATGTGGTACCATTATGGAGACTCTTGAGGGTTCCCTATTACGTGTTTTTTGTGGTTTTAACTGTTTTTATTCTCTTTTTTTCTGTTTTTAGTTTTTATTTTGTGTCACTATCAATTGATTGAGCTAGGAAACCTGACTGGTACTCTATACATCATTAAAATCCTGGTCTGGAGGAGAAATACAAATAACAACAATCGAATCAGCGCCCTTGAAATGGAGAGAGAATATGCAAATTGGAGGCTAATTTACATCTTTATGTTGATATATAAATACATGCATTTATGTCATATGTGTATTTTTGGGTCTGACTCTTATATAGAACAGTATTCCAATATCCTCACATGGAGGATTATGGTGGGGGAGGTAACCAGTCAGGAGTAAGAGCCATCACTGAAGTATGGGCAAATTTGCCCTACTTTAAAATGGCGCCTGCGATCTGCGCATGCGCGGTCGCGCGTCTCTCACTGAGCGGCGGAAGGCTTCTGGGAAGGCTGGAGGTGGCGTCAATTGACGCACTTCCGGTCTGAGCATGCCGGAAGCCGCGAGTGATGGATGGCGCGGCCGCATATGTGCGGTACAGGTGCGGGAGGCGCACAATCAGGAGAAGGGGCATAAAAGGGGCTAGAGACTGGATATAGAACATGCCCCCTGAGGAAGCTGAGGGAAACGCGTCGGGGTATCCCTGAGTGCCATCTACCTCCAGCAGTGACTATGGGTAAGCAAGGAAGTACTCCCTGATTTGTGTAGTGGGATCTGAGGTGGTACAGGGTGTTCTATACCTGGTGGGTCTATGGTGCATAGAGGATTTAGTAACTATGTGTTAGGTAGTTTTTTGATCTATCCATGACCCATTTGCCTATGCCTGTATATTGTTTCTCCCTCCAATTGATCTTGAGAGATGTTTGCACCCCAGTTGTCATTGGCTGATGGTAGTATTTGGCCATCAACCTGTCTCTAGAAAACCGGATTGTATCACACATTTGTATTACTTCTGTGCAATATGTAGCTTGTTTTTATTGTGTGCATTAATTAATAATAAAGAGCATTGAGATAGAACAGGCTTTTTTGCAATCATTTTTGGTTAAAACTCTCCGCTTCCGGAAATTATGTTTGAAATTGTATTAAGGAGAGTCCACTTATATGGTATTTACTGTCCATACAAAACTCAGTTGATTAAAAAAATCTATTTGCATATTTGTATTTCCCAGGGGGTAATGCACGTAGGATTTCAAGGTGTTTGAGCGCTTTTGCCGGCTTCCTGCAGTGTTTTCTTTCACTTGTATTCCTGAGATCAGTGATTGTTTCGAGACATACAGACAGAGACACACTGTGATTTCACTCAGTCACATGGGTAGGTCCTATAAGCATTGAACAGACAACTAACAGGTTATGCAGCCTCCTGGGATGAGGACATCTCCGGAGGTCACAGTGGGATCGTGGGGAGGGTGAGTATTTAGCGCAGGAGAAAAAACACCACACACATTGACATGCTATTTCTTTGTGAGGATCCATTTTTGAGCCCAAAAATGAATCCTCATAAAACGTTGTGTCTGAATGTCAAATCTTGAAATACATTGACTTTGCTGGGATGCCCAGAGTCACTGCAAAAATGGATCCTCCCAAAACGCAGCAAAAACGCTGTGTTTAAATGTAGCTTAATGAGTCACAGATGGAGTCACTGTGGACACAGTGTGGTATATGATTACTGATACACAAAAATACGGTCTACCACAGTTTTGTGCATCTCTGAAAAGTCATTCACCATTGAACAGAGACCAAACCAAGTGAAGATTAAATCTGCTTGAATTATGAGGAAATCCTCCAGCACCAGGAATCTTCTTATTCATGTTTTTAATTTGAAATAAAAAGCATGAATAAGAAGAAACCTGATGCTCGATTATTTCCTTATAATTCAAGTTTATTGGTGGTTGCCTACCACTTCTTCCAGGCACCTGTGGTTGATTATATCCCATTCCCGTTCCCAGTAAATTTGCTGCCTTATTATAATGAACTGATCCCACGGGGTTTCATCTGAATCACGTATTTCAGAGATGTAGAAGGAAACCCTATGTAAATGCCCAGTGCACAGGCTAAATGAGATCAGAGCCTTAGGAGTGATCCATATGTTATGTACCACAAAATGTTTCCAATAAAGGCTTCAACGCAACCACAAAAAAACAAGTCCTCACTCAAGTCTGTCATCTGTTAACTCCAGATGCACAAGTTGGGAAAAAAACAATGGACATTACAATGTTTGGGGCACTCTAATGAAATATTTAGAATATTCACTTCATAACATTCACTTTGTGTTTGTTTCTAGAAATCATAAAAGTCAAAATCATCACTACACCTGTACAGTGGGGAAAAAATATTTAGTCAGCCACCATTTGTGCAAGTTCTCAATCTTCAAAAGATGAAAGAGGCCTATACTTGACATCATAGGTAGACCTCAACTATGAGAGAAAAAATAAGAAAACAAATCCTGAAAATCACATTGTCTGATTTGGAAAGAAATGTTTTTCAAATTTTGGTGAAAAATAAGTTTTTGATCAGCAAGATTTCTGTCTCTCACAGACTTGGAACTTCATTTTTAAGAGGCTCCTCTTTCAACTCATTACCTGTAGTACTGGCACCTGTTGAACTTTCTATCAGTATAAAGGACACCTCTCCGCAATCTCAAACGTCACACTCCAAACTCCACTATGGTGAAGATCAAAGAGCTGTCAAAGGACACCAGAAACAAAATATTAGCTCTGCGTGAGGCTGGGAAGACTGAATCTGCAATAGGCAAGCAGCTTGGTATAAAGAAATCAACTGTGGGAGCAATAATCCCTCGATCTGGGGCTCCACGAAAGATCTCACCTCGTGGGGTCAAAATGATCTCAAGAACAGTGAGCAAAAATCCCAGAACCACACGGGGGGACCTAGTGAATGACCTGCAGAGAGCTGGGACCAACGTAACACAGGCTACTATCATAACACACTACTCCACCAGGGACTCAGATCCTGTAGTGCCAGACGTGTCCCCCCACTTAGGCCATTACATGTCCGAGTCCATCAGAAATTTGCTAGAGAGCATTTGAATGATCCAGAAGAGTATTTGGAGAATGTCATATGGTCAGATAAAACCAAAGTAGAACTGTTTGGTAGAAACACAACTTGTCGTGTTTGGAGGAGAAAGAATGCTGAGTTGCATCCAAAGAACACCATACCTACTGTGAGGCATGAGGGTGGCAAAATCATGCTTTGGGGCTGTTTCTTTTCCAAGGGACCAGGGTGACTGATCCATGTACATGAAAGAATGAATGGGGCCATGTATCGTGAGATTTTGAGTGCAAACATCCTTCCATCAGCAAGGGCATTGCAGATGAAGCGTGGCAGGGTCGTATAGCATGACAATGATCCCAAGATCACCGCCAGGGCAATGAAGGAGTGGCTTTGTAAGAAGAAATTCAAGGTCCTGGAGTGGCCTAGCCAGTGTCCAGATCTCAACGCTATAGAAAACATTTGGACGGAGTTTAAAGTCTGTGTTGCCCAGCGACAGCCCCAAAACATCACTGCTCTATAGGAGATCTGCATGAAGGAATAAGCAAACATAGCAGCAATAGTGTGTGCCAACCTTGTGAAGATTTACAGAAAACGTTTGACTCTGTCATTGCCAACAAAGGATATATTAAAAAGCACTGAGATGAACTTTTGTTGTTGACCAAATACTTATTTTCCACCATAATTTGAAAAAAAAAAATCTTTCCAAATCAGACAATGTGATTTTCAGAATATTGTTTTCTTATTTTGTCTTCATAGTCAAGGTCTACCTATGATTTCAATTACAGGCCTCTCATCTTTTTAAGTGAGAGGACTTGCCCAATTGGGGGCTGACTAAATACTTTTTTCCCAATGTAGATCAATTCCCAGATTGGGGTAATTTCCAAAAATTGAGGAGTTTCAGGGGAGTTTCTGTTATTCTACAATTTCATGGACTGTCCTAATGTGTGCTCCTTCCTTTCTTCGCTACGAAACATGAAAAATTGTGCCAAAAACGCAATTTTTTTTTAATAAGTGCAGATTTTTTTTTTTACCACTTAGAGAAAAGTAAAAGTATACATGTTTTGTATCTACAAACTCATACCAAACCCAAGGCATCATACTGATATGTCGGTTTTACTATATAGTGAACATGGTGAATGAATAAAAAAAAAAAAAAATATTGTGGAATTTAACTTTTTTTTACAATTTCAGAGTACTTTTAATTTTTTTTCCCATTTTCCTGTACACTATATGGTAAAATAAATTATGTCATTCAAAAGTACAATTCATCCCGCAAAAAATCAAGTCCTAATTTGTCTATATTGCCGAAAAATAAAAATGGCCCAGGTACGTTGAAGAATTGCGTTCACCGTATCCAGATCCAGATGCGGTGAACGCAATTGTCTTCTGACATTCAGCACAACCGGATTGCTCAGGATGTGTAATCCTGAGCAATCTGGTTACCAGATAGTTTGCTCATCCCTGCTACTGCAGGGATGAGCAAACTGTTCTGTGATTGTTTAAACTATTTATTTTATTAATAAATGTTTGTATAATGTCTCTAGGGGGTGCCCACTCCCCCTAGAGACCTTCCACCCACTCAGGTGGGCATATAATGCTATAATGCAATAATCACCTCTGTACAGCAGCCGCCTCCTGTCAGCTGCAGTACAGTTTTATAAATGAAAGCACTGGGCTTCTCTGAGAGCGCCGTGCATACTATAGCTATTGCTATACAGCGCTGCCCATAGATCTACTGTAAATGGCTTCAGGACCTCAGACAGCGGCACACATACTATAGCAATAGCTATAGTATGCGCGCCGCTCTCAGAGGAGCCCGGTGCTTTCATTCATAAAACTGTACAGCAGCTGACAGGAGTCAGCTGCTGTACATAACTGATTCCACCATTATATGCTCACCAGAGTGGGTGGAAGGTCTCTAGGGGGAGTGGGCACCCCTAGAGACATTATAGGAACATATATTAATAAAATAAATAGTTTAAACACTGCACAGAACACTTTGCTTATCCGGGCGGCAGTCGGGATAAGCAAGTATATGTGGGAACCGCATTGCTTAGGATAACACATCCTGAGCAATCCGGTTCCCGCATTGCGGATGTTAAAACCATGATTTATCACGCAGGCTGCAGAGCCGGAGACGGAAACTGGATTGCTTGTGAAGTAATCCGTATTTTATCATAGGCTCCTATGAGGAGCGTTTCATGATCCGGTTTTAAGCTATTTGAAAGCCAGATCAAGTTTTCAAAAAAAAACTGATGTGTGACCCTAGCCTATTTCAACACAGGAACATTTTTTTAAGCACATTCAATTCTGGAACTTATTATTATTCCAAGATCTATTAATTAGATTTAATTTTTAAAATAAACTTTGTTAAGAGAAAACCCCCTTTAACTCCTTCCCGACCTATGACGTAGGAGGACGTCATGGGCCGGTAAGGGGTGTTTGATGTGAGCTCCGGCGCTCACATCAAAGCCCCGACATCTCAGCGGATGCTGTCACAGAGCAGTTTCCTGCTGTGGTTGGCAGGCGCTGCCAACCACAGCAGGTCCGCGATTCTGGGAGATACAGATGAGCTGCAGCTCATCTGTATCTCCCAGAAGCGATCGGACTGTGCAGCAAGGTGCCTCTTAAAGGGACAGTGTAAAAATAAGTGAGTGAAAAAATAAAGTTTTTAAAAACCTGTAAAAAAAAAATAAAATAAAATATAATAAATATAAAAGTTCAAATCACCCCCCCTTTACCCCCAATCACAATAAAAGTATAGAAAAAATAAAAAAAATAACATGTTTGGTATCGCCGCGTTCAGAATCACCTGATCTATCATCCTATTAAATCCGTTAATGAGAGCCGTGAACTCCGTAACGGAAAAAATGGTCCAACCGCCAAAATTCTATTTTTTTTGGTCGCCGCGTTATTGCTATAAAATGCAATAACGGGCGATCAAAACTGCGGATCCCCCCAAAAATGGTATCATTAGAAACGTTAGCTTAAGACGCAAAAAATAAGCCATCACCCAGCCCAAAATCCTGAAAAATGAGAACGCTACGGGACGCAGAACATGGCGCAAAAAGTCTGTTTTGTTTTTTTTTCAAACTTCAGAATATTTTTTCACCACCTAAATACCAGTAAAGGTATAAATGTTGGGTGTCTACGAACTCGAACCGAAGCGAGGCATCACCGCGTCATGTCGTTTTTACCATATATTGAACATGGCGACTAAAATACCCAAAAAACAAACGTGCCATTGCACTTTTTTTGCAATTTCACTGCATTTAAAATTTTTTTGCAATTTCCCTGTACACTATATGGTAAAATAAATTATTGCATATGAAAGTACAACTCGTCCCTCAAAAAACAACCCATCATATGTCTATATTGACAGAAAAATAAGCAAGTTATGGCTCTTGGAAGCAGGGGAGCAAAAAACGAAAATGAAAAACAAAAAATTCCCGGGTCATGAAGGAGTTAAAGGAGTTATTAAAGGAGTTTGAACATTTTCTTTTTTCAACATTGGAGTCTTGTGTGGTTAGCATGCATACAGTCCATGGAGGTTGAGTACATTACTAATTATTTTCTTTGAAACAATTGTATTTGCTAATTCCAGGTCTATCTGTAGCGCTCCACAAGTAGTCCTTGGGTTTTGGACAACCCTTCTGATAATTATTTTCTTTCCTCTGTCTGAAATCTTGCAGGAAGCACCTTCTCATGGCTGTCATATACAGACATGGAAAATGTCTGTATTCATGGCACGACACAAAGGACAATGGGATAGTAAAAAGGGGAAGGGAGGCTTTAGCTGTAGGAAGAGGTGGATAGGGACACATTCTGACATTGGCCTTTGTTTGTCCCTTATTGCCCTGACACCCACTGCAGATAATAAAACACAAGTATAGGTAAAGACAGACAGGGAAAATGACAATAAGGATACTTGGTATTGGCAGCTCTCCAAGACAGAGCAAAGGGGTCTCCAGGAATAGCTTCAGCAGCCGGGCATTACTACCACATAGCACAATGGTCAGGCAGAGAATGAACTCTAACAACGACATCAGGTGATGGGTAATGTGACTTTTAAAGGGTGGAGGAGGTTAATTAAAAGCATCACGTGATTAAAAACTGCAGCAGGAACAAAAAGAAAAAAAACTGAGGCTGGTTTCACACTGCAGTTTTTTTCCTGATTAGGTTTGATCAGATTTGTGTGTCAAAACCAGGAGTGTCTCGAAAACTCAGAACAGGTGTCAATCTTTCAATTATAGTTTTTCTCTGCAAGTTCCTATCCTGGTTTTGGCACACAAACCTGATCGAACCTGATCAGGAAAAAAACAGCATTGTGAAACCAGCCTGACCCTCAATGTTGCAAAGGAAATTAACTACATTGAAATTAACTACATTGAAATTAACTACATTGAAATTAACTACATTGAAATGCAGACAGCAGAGCAATCAACTTGTGACAATGGTGAAATTATGTCCTTTCCATTTACGGATTATGGCCCCAACAGTACTCACTGGAACCTTAAATAGTTTAGAAATTTTTGTGTCACCAATGCCATTAGTATGTTTTGCAACAATTAGTTGCAAAAGTATTGAGACAGCTCACTAGTTTTACCCATCATGAGATGTTTTTTGTGTGGCACCTTGGTAATGAGACTTCTTTTTATATTTTTCATTTGTGCAATTTGTAAGTGATATGCCATATATGCTATTTGAACCACTACTTCTTTTTTTCTTTTAAGGGTATGTGCACACTGGGCGGGTTTTCGGCGGTTTACCTGTGTAAACCGCCGTTTTGCATACATTAGTTTTATTTAAATTTATGTTAATCCAAACCGGCGTTTGGATTAACATTGAAACTAATGTAACCCGCCCAAGGCTGTGCACACACCGGCGGTTACCCAGCGTCATCCGTTGCTAACCCGCAGGTTTCCCAGCGGGTTAGCAAAGAATGACCATGTTCTAAAAACCGTCCGGTTCTGCAGCGGCTGCAAGCAGAATCATGTGCTGCTTCCAGCCGCTGCAGAATCTCCGCCGAGAACCCGCTGGGCAGCCGCCGGATACCGCCCGCACATATCCGCCAGGAAGCCGGTGGACGGCGCCGGAGCTTCCTGGCGGGTCCCGCCCAGCCGCCGACGACCAACCCGCCGGTAAGTGTGAACTTACCCTAAGCGTTCTAAATGCACCTCTGCAAAGTTCTCAAGTATAGTGACATGCCAAACATCATGGGCGCAAGACCTAATATCCTATACACAGTTGTGTTCAAAATAATACCACTGTGTGCAAAAACATTAGTAAAGCCAAAAATCTTTATAATAGTATTTATTTCCATGCATTGGAACCATTGCACATGGTTTTCTAAATCAAAACATGAAGAAAAATGTATATAATTGTTAACTACTTTACAGGAAATAACAAAAATAAACATTGGGCTGTTTAAAAAATAACAGTGTCTGTATTTGTCTTTACAAACTCAAAATATATATATTTTTTAGGATTTAGGATCATAGTGAATCACTTACTTAGTTGTATAACCACATTTATTTACAACTTCTTCATATCTAGGTTGCATACAGTCAACCAACTTCTGGCACCTGTCAAGTGTTATTCCAGCCCAGGATGCTTTGACTACATCCCACAATATATTTGTAGTTGCTAGCTTTACCTCAAAAATGACATTTTTGATGTTGCCCCACAAAGGTTCTATCAGATTAACCCCTTCACCCCTGGGCCTATTTTGACCCTAATGACCAGGCCATTTTTGTCAATTCTGACCAGTGTCCCTTTATGAGGTAATATCTCTGGAACGCTTCAATGGATCCTAGCGATTCTGAGATTGTTTTTTCATGACATATTGGGCTTCATATTAGTATTAAATTTAGGTCAATAATTTTTGCGATTATTTGTGAAAAAATAAAAAATTTGGCAAAATTTTTGAAAATTTTGCAATTTTTAAATTATGAATTTTTATTCTGCTAAACCAGAGAGGTATGTGACACAAAATAGTTAATAAATAACATTTCCCACACGTCTACTTTACATCAGCACAATTTTACAATTTACAAAACCATTTTCTTTCGTGACCACATCACATTTGAAGTCCCTTTGAGTTGTTTACATGACAGAAAACACCCAAAAGTGACACCATTCCAAAAACTGCACCCCTCAAGCTACTCAAAACTACATTCAAGAAGATTATTAACCCTTCAGGTGCTTCACGGGAACTAAAGCAAAGTGGAAGGAAAAAATGGTCATTTTAATTTTTCCAACAAAAATGTTCTTTTAGCCTCAATTCTTTCATTTTCACATGGGCAAAAGGATAAAATGAATCCTAAAAATTGTTGAGCAATTTCTCCTGAGTACATCGATATCTCATATGTGGTCATAAACCACTGTTTGGGCACACAGCAGGGCTCAGAAGGGAAGGAGCGCAATTTGACTTTTGGAGCTAATTTTCCATTCAAAAAGTCAAATGGCGCTCCTTCTCTTCTGAGCCCTGCTGTGCGCCCAAACAGTGGTTTATGACCACATATGAGGTATCGGTGTACTCAGGACAAATTGCCCAACAATTTTAAGGATCCATTTTATCCTGTTCCCCATGTGAAAATGAAAAAATTTAGGCTAAAAGAAAATGTTTGTAGAAAAAAAAGTACTTTTTCATTTTTACGGATGAATTTGTGATGCACCTGGGGTTCAAAATGCTCACCACCCATCTAGATTAGTTCCCTGAGGGTCTAGTTTCCAAAATGGGGTCACTTGTGGGGGAGCTCCAATGTGTAGGCACACAGGGGCTCTCCAAACGCGACATGGTGTCCTCTAACAATTTGAGCTGATTTTTCAGTCAAATTGTTAGCGGACACCATGTTGCATTTGGAGAGCCCCTGTGTGCCTACACATTGGAGCTCCCCCACAAGTGACCCTATTTTGGAAACTAGACCCCCCCAGGGAACTTAACTAAATGGGTGGTGAGTATTTTGAATGCCCCAGTGCTTCACAAATTAATCTGTAAAAATGAAAAAAGAACATTTTTATGGAAAAAAAAGTACTTTTTCATTTTTATGGATGAATTTGTGAAGCACCTGGGGGTTCCAAATGCTCACCACCCATCTAGATAAATTTCCTGGGGGGTCTAGTTTCCAAAATGGGGTCACTTGTGGGGGAGCTGCAATGTGTAGGTACACAGGGGCTCTCCAAACGCGACATGGTGTCCTCTAACAATTGAGCTGATTTTTCAGTCAAATTGTTAGCGGACACCATGTTGCATTTGGAGAGCCCCTGTGTGCCTAAACATTGGAGCTCCCCCACAAGTGACCCCATTTTGGAAACTAGACCCCCCAGGGAACTTATCTAGATGGGAGGTGAGCATTTTGAATGTCCCAGTGCTTCACAAATTAATCTGTAAAAATGAAAAAAAAAAATTTTTATGGAAAAAAAAGTACTTTTTCATTTTTACGGATAAATTTGTGAAGCACCTGGGGGTTAAAAATTCTTACCATCTATCTTGATAAGTTCCCTGGGGGCTCTAGTCTCCAAAATGGGGTCACTTGTGAGGGGGTTCCAATGTTTAGGCACACAGGGGCTCTCCAAACGCGACATGGTGTCCGCTAACAATTTGAAAAATTTGCTGCAATTGTTAGCGGACACCATGTCGCGTTTGGAGAGCCCCTATGTGCCTAAACATTGGAGCTCCCCCACAAGTGACCCCATTTTGGAAACTAGACCTCCCAGGGAACTTAGCTAGATGCGTGGTGAGCATTTTGAACACCCCGGTGCTTCACAAAATAATCTGTAAAAATTAAAAAAGAAATTTTTTTGTGGAAAAAAAAAGTCCTTATTCAATTTTACAGATGAATTTGTGAAGCACCTCGGGGTTCAAAATGTTCACAACCCATCTAGATATGTTCCCTGGGACGTCTAGTTTCCAAAATGGGGTCACTTGTGGGGGAGCTCCAATGTTTAGGCACACAGGGGCTCTCCATACCCGACATGGTGTCCGCTAACTATTGGAATCGTTAGCGGACACAATGTCATGTATGGAGAGCCCCTGTGTGCCTAAACATTGGAGCTCCCCACAAGTGAGCCCATTTTGGAAACTAGACCTCCCAGGGAACTTAGCTAGATGCGTGGTGAGCATTTTGAACACCCCGGTGCTTCACAAAATAATCTGTAAAAATGAAAAAAGAAATTTTTTGTGGAAAAAAAAAGTCCTTATTCAATTTTACAGATGAATTTGTGAAGCACCTGGGGGTTCAAATGTTCACAACCCATCTAGATACGTTCCCTGGGATGTCTAGTTTCCAAAATGGGGTCACTTGTGGGGGAGCTCCAATGTTTAGGCACACAGGGGCTCTCCATACGCGACATGGTGTCCGCTAACAATTCCAATAGTTAGCGGCAGGGCCGCATCAACCATGAGCCAACATGAAGTGTTTGCTCAGGCGGCGCTATACAGGGGGCGGCAAGGTGGCAGGCTCCCTGCAGATAGTTACTGGCATGGGAGCCGCGGCCCCTGCCGCCACCGCCGCCGCCGCCGCCCGCGATATGTACTTACTAAGGCAGTGCAGCACGCCGGCTGCTTTCAAATGTCCCGCCCCCTGCAGATCTGCTCTGCACGGAGAGGGCGGTGACGTCATCAGTCAGCGTCCCGCAGGTCAGAGCGCGGGACAAATGCTGGAAGAGGCCGGAGCTGCGAGGGGAGCGGAGGAGCGAGTTGCCGGAAGTTCAGAGGGGATGTGAAAAGAAGGAGGTGAGAGGAGAGCGGAGGAGCTAGGAGCTAGGAGCTAGGAGCTGGCAGGAGAGAGAGGGTGCGATTAGGAGCTGCGAGGAGGGGAGAGGGATGCAATTAGAGGAGTCTGAGAAGAGAGGGGGTGCCAGGAGAGAGAGGGGGTGAGAGGAGCTGGAAGGGGAGAGTGGTGCGATTAGGAGCTGCAAGGAAAGAGGAGGGGAGAGGGGGTGCGGGGAGCAAGGAGGAGAGAGGAGCTGGCAGGAGACAGGGGATGCGACAAGGAGGAGAGAGGAGCTGGAAGGAGAGGGGGTGAGAGGAGCTGGAAGGGGAGAGGGGGTGCGGGGAGCAAGGAGGAGAGAGGAGCTGGCAGGAGACAGGGGATGCGACAAGGAGGAGAGAGGAGCTGGAAGGAGAGAGGGGGTGAGAGGAGCTGGAAGGGGAGAGGGGGTGCGGGGAGCAAGGAGGAGAGAGGAGCTGGCAGGAGACAGGGGATGCGACAAGGAGGAGAGAGGAGCTGGAAGGAGAGGGGGTGAGAGGAGCTGGAAGGGGAGAGGGGGTGCGGGGAGCAAGGAGGAGAGAGGAGCTGGCAGGAGACAGGGGATGCGACAAGGAGGAGAGAGGAGCTGGAAGGAGAGGGGGTGAGAGGAGCTGGAAGGGAGAGGGGGTGCGGGGAGCAAGGAGGAGAGGGGAGCTGGCAGGAGACAGGGGATGCGACAAGGAGGAGAGAGGAGCTGGAAGGAGAGGGGGTGAGAGGAGCTGGAAGGGGAGAGGGGGTGCGGGGAGCAAGGAGGAGAGAGGAGCTGGCAGGAGACAGGGGATGCGACAAGGAGGAGAGAGGAGCTGGAAGGAGAGGGGGTGAGAGGAGCTGGAAGGGGAGAGGGGGTGCGGGGAGCAAGGAGGAGAGAGGAGCTGGCAGGAGACAGGGGATGCGACAAGGAGGAGAGAGGAGCTGGAAAGAGAGTGGGTGAGAGGAGCTGGAAGGGGAGAGGGGGTGCGGGGAGCAAGGAGGAGAGAGGAGCTGGCAGGAGACAGGGGATGCGACAAGGAGGAGAGAGGAGCTGGAAAGAGAGTGGGTGAGAGGAGCTGGAAGGGGAGAGGGGGTGCGGGGAGCAAGGAGGAGAGAGGAGCTGGCAGGAGACAGGGGATGCGACAAGGAGGAGAGAGGAGCTGGAAGGGGAGAGGGGGTGCGGGGAGCAAGGAGGAGAGAGGAGCTGGCAGGAGACAGGGGATGCGACAAGGAGGAGAGAGGAGCTGGAAAGAGAGTGGGTGAGAGGAGCTGGAAGGGGAGAGGGGGTGCGGGGAGCAAGGAGGAGAGAGGAGCTGGCAGGAGACAGGGGATGCGACAAGGAGGAGAGAGGAGCTGGAAGGAGAGAGGGGGTGAGAGGAGCTGGAGGGAGAGGGGGTGCGGGGAGCAAGGAGGAGAGAGGAGCTGGCAGGAGACAGGGGATGCGACAAGGAGGAGAGAGGAGCTGGAAGGAGAGAGGGGGTGCGGGGAGCAAGGAAGAGAGAGGAGCTGGAAGGAGAGAGGGGGTGCGATTAGGAGCTGCAAGGGGAGAGGAGCTGGAAGGAGAGAGGGGGAGAGGAGCTGAAGGACAGAGGGGGTGCAAGGAGCTGGAAGGAGAGGGGGTGCGAGGAGAGAGGAGCTGCAAGGAGAGAGGGGGTGCGAGTAAAGAGGAGGTGCGAGGAGAGGGGAGCTGTGAAGAGAGAGGAGCTGCGAATGGAGGGGGGTGTGAGGAGACAGGATGTGAAGGGAGCTGCGAATAGAGGGGGGTGCGAGGAGAGAGAAGGTGCAAGGGGTTGCAAGGAGAGAGGAGATGAAGAGTATCCTTTCATTATTTTAAACAGTGACAATCTGCATTATAATATAGGAGGATTATGGGGTGCTGTCATGTATATGGGGGTGTTGTCATGTATGTGGGGGTGCTGTCATGTATATTGGCAGTGCTTTATGGTGTATGAAGGTCTATGGAGTTCATTATACTATACGGAGGGCTATGAATGGTGCATTATAACATATAGGGGGCTATAGGGAAGCATTATAATATATGAAGGACTTTGGGGGGAGGGGCATTATACCATGGGGTCCTGTAGAGGAATTCGCTGTGTGTGGGGGGGGGGGGGGAGGGAATCCTACAGTGTTTGTGGGGTACTTTTGTTGGTATTATACTTTATGGGGGTAATGAAAGAGAGAACCAAGGGGCTTCAATAAGAGAAAAATTACTTTGTAAGGGCTGCAGAGTTGTGAAATTTTTACATATGTGACCCAGACAAATATTCTGTTCTTTTTTTTTTTGGGGGGGGAACCTCTGCTATGGGGCCCCATGATTTTTATGTATGCCCCTGGTGCAGGATGCATTGTCCTTCTGCTGCAGGACAGATTGGCCATATCTTACACACCATGACCAGTGCCGCCCTCGGTACATACAGGCATCCAGCCATGTTTTCCCGAGCGGCGGTTGGTCGGTGCTGCTCGTCCACCTTCCCGCTCCCACATCCCCTCCTTAACCCACTTGTTCGGCACCTGCTGTTAATTCTGGACAGCCCCATGTGCAGCACTTGTGATTGGCTAAGTATTCAGAGAAGAGGCATGGTCTGTTGGGAAATTTTACCAGCTTAGTGCAGTGGCGGCTTGTTGATGCTTAGACTGCAGATCGTTACCTGTGGTGTGTTGACGGTGCAGTATGATGGACATGTCTGACTAGTCAGTGCCAGGCAGCGCTACATTGGAGCTGCCCAGAGTTTTGTAGGCATGTGCCAGAGATAATAGATTGTCAACCAGTGCTGACCCCTGTGCTATAAGGATGTCAGCTACAGGAGCACCGCTCTGCCGCCATCATTGTGTGTCTGTAGCTTGTGCCAAGCCGCCATTGCCATTAATGACCCTTGTTCTGGATTCTTATGTGTGGTTCTTCTATGTGCGTGTGATGGCGCTGACATCCTCGAGTTGGGGGGGGCGCCATTTTGTAGTTCGTCTCAGGCAGCAGAGAGGCTAGGTTCACCCCTGGTTAGCGGACACCATGTCGCGTATGGAGAGCCCCTAGGAACTAGACCCCCCAAGGAATGCATCTAGATGCATAGTGAGCACTTTGAACCCCCAGGTGCTTCATAAATTGATCCGTAATAAGGAAAAAGTACTTTTTTTTAACACAAATTTTCTTTTTTCATTTTTATGGATCAATTTTTGAAGCACCTGGGGGTTCAAAGTGTTCACTATGCATCTAAATACAGTGAAGCCCATTTTAATTTTTTTTCTAGGACTAATTCTAGAAAAAAAATGACGTGGGGCTCCGCCATATTTTTGGTCCAGCCAGGTACAGCTTGGCAGCTACGGATTGCCACCAACCCCCAGCTGCCTCATTGTACCTGGCTGGCAACCAAAAATACAGCAAAGCCCATTTTTATTTTTTTTCTAGGACTAATTCTAGAAAAAAAATGGCGTAGGGCTCCGCCATATTTTTGGTCCAGCCAGGTACAACTTGGCAGCTACGGATTGCCACCAACCCCCAGCTGCCTCGTTGTACCTGGCTAGCCACCAAAAATACAGCAAAGCCCTTTTTTTTCTTCTAGAACTAATTCTAGAAAACAAATTACGTGGGGCTCCGCCATATTTTTGGTCCAGCCAGTTACAACTAGGCAGCTGGGGGCTGGAATCCGCAGCATGGAGAGGCCCAAGCATTGTGGGCCCCCCATGCTGTAAATTGCAGCCCGCAGCCGCCCCAGAAAATGGCGCATTCATTGAAGCGCCATTTTCTGGCGCTGTACCCAGACTCCTCTAGTTGCCCTGGTGCCGGTGGCAAACTGGGTAATAAAGGGGTTAATGCCAGCTTTTATTGGCAGCTGGCACTAAGCCCGAGATTCATAATATAGGGCCAATGTTAAACCCGCCATTAGGAATCTCTGGTAAATAGTCAGAAAATACACACAGACAAAAATCTTTTTATTTGAAAAAAACAACACAAACAAAATTCGGACTCCATCTTTATTATAAAGATCCGACGTAGTCCACAACGAAGGTCCCACGATGCTCGATCGCCTCTGCTCAATCCAGAGACTGCAGCAAGGGATCAAGTGTCCTCTTCCTACAGCCTCTGGGGTCAGAGTTATGGTGCACTGTATGACAATGATCTGTCATACAGTGCACCATGACTATGATCCCAGAGACTACAACAAGAGGACACTTGATCCCTTGTTGCACCCATCCATTCACCTATGCACCCATCATCCACGCACCCACATCCACATCCACGTATGCACATCCACATCCACGCACGCACACATCCACGCACGCACGCTGACATCCACGCACGCACATCCACGCACATCCACACACATCCACGCACACTGACATTCAAGCACGCTGACATCCACGCATGCACGCTGACATCCATGCACGCACACATCCACGCACGCACACTGACATCCATGCACGCTGACATCCACGCACGCTGACATCCACGCACGCACGCTGACATCCACGCACGCACACATCCTCGCACGCACGCTGACATTCAAGCACGCTGACATCCACGCACGCTGACATCGACGCATGCACGCTGACATCCAAGCACGCTGACATCCACGCATGCACGCTGACATCCACGCATGCTGACATTCACGCACGCTGACATCCACGCACGCACGCTGACATCCATGCATGCATGCTGACATCCACGCACGCTGACATCCACACATGCACACATCCACACACGCACGCTGACATCCACGCACATCCACGCACACATCCATCTATGCACACATCCACGCACGCACACGTCTTTGCACACACACGTCTACGCACGCACACGTCCACGCACGTGTCCACACACACACACGTCTACGCATGCACACGTCCACGCACGCTCATGTATGCTCACATCCACGCACACGTCCACGCATGCACCCCACATCCATCTATCCATTCACCCATCCATCATCCATCCATCCATCCATCCATCAATTAATTAATTCATTCATTCATTCATACATACATACATACATACATAGACACATACATACATACATACATACATAGACACATACATACATACTTACCTCCCTCGATCCACCGATGAGCAGGAGGCCGGGAGAGGAGGCGGGGCCACAGACCAGCGGGCAGAAGAGGAGGCGCAGCGGCAGGGCGGCCGCAGCGGCGGGTGCACCGACGTGTGCAGCCCACCGCAGGAGGTGAGAGGGGGCCAGGCACAGGGCCCGGAGGTGGGGACAGCCTGTGGGCGAGCACTGGAGCGGGGTCCAGGCACTGTGACCGGCGGGTGCACGCGGGTGCAGCCCGCCGGCATATACATAATAGAGAGAGGCGGGCGGTTGGGGGAACGGCGGGGGGGGCCCCTGTGAGTCCTGGAGTGGGAGGGGGGTGAGGAGGGGCGGGCACCTGCTGATCCGCCCTTCAGATCTGATTGGAGAGCTCCAATCAGATCTGGAGGGGTGAATCCCTATGATTCCCTCCGATCGGCAGTTTCACTTTTAAACTGCCGATCAGAGGGGTCCTGGGCATGGGGGGGATAATCCACCCCCTGTGGGGTCATCTACAGGTTGTCACAGAGCAGCAGCATCTGTGACACCTGAGTGACCCCACTCACAGGAGCTGCAGCAGCTCAAATCTGCCAGGATGTTGTACAACGTCCTATGTCGGGAAGGGGTTAAAGTCAGAGGACTAGGCTGGCCACTTCATAATCTCAATTTTGTTGGACTGGAACCAAGCTTTTGCTCATTTACTGGTATGTTTAGGGTCATTGTCTTGTTGAAACACCCTTTTTAAGGGTATTTCCTCTTCAGCATAAGGCAAAATGGCCTCTTCAAGTATTTTGATATATGCAAGCTGGTCTGTCAATAGGCCCAACACTGTAGTAAGAGAAACATGCCCCTATCATGATACTTGCACCACCATGCTTCACTGTCTTCAGAGTGTACTGTGGCTTGAATTCAGAGTTTTGGGGGTTGTCTGACGAATTGTCTGTGGCCCTTGCACCCAAAAAGATCAATTTTACTTCATCAGTCCACAAAATGTTTCTCCATATCTCTTTAGGCCAGTTGATGTGTGGTGCCCTGCCAGTACAGGTAACCACAGACCTAACTAAAACATGGATGGATTTCCACAGTGGGTACCCCATTCTCATACAACACCTTCCACCCCAGACCTGTAGGGGGAGCTCCACTTGCTGCCTTTAAGTAAGATCCCCTATAAATACCGGTGCTGGGGGCGGAGTTAGTCAGAGTGTGCAGTCGCTAGAAGAACTGTGAAGATGTCCTGGTGTGTGGGAGCTGTGCTAGGCCCGAGCCAGTTGAGAACTGAACAGTTATCAGCGTAGCCAGTGCAGTGACCTAAGAATGAGGTTGAGGGCAAGGTGAGAGGAACAAAGTGAGAGCAGACTGGGGACAGAGGAGCCATACTGGTTCACCCCAGAAAGCCACCTGGACACCAGAGTCCGAGTCTGCAGGAGAGCATCTAGCCTAGCAGAGAAACCGGTTCATCGAGGAGACTCTAGTCTCCCAGGCATCTGTGTAGCAACCAAGAAGGGAGCCCGGCACCGCAGGAGAGGATATAGCGGTAGTCCACATGAAGGTTTCCCACTACAAGACACAGGTGACAAAAGAGCAGAGGAGGTCAGGCCAAATTTTACACCGGGTAGGGACTTCAACAAGGGAAAAGTGAAAAGGAGGCCTTAAACTCACTCAGTGTGGAGATCCACAAGTGTTTCCCGACCACCGGAGAGTACCCTGGACATTACCTGTAATTCTACCAGTAAAGGTACAGAAACAACTTACGGTGTGTGTGTCGATTCCTCAGCCCCTGACCTTTTCCGCTACAGAGACTGCCACAGCTGCCAGGCAGCACAGTCAACACCCTGCATCCATCCCTGCCACCTCACCACAGCCCCAGGGACCCCGCTCCGCCTGTGGGGAGGTATATCACCCAACTACCTGTCCATCATCCCAGGAGGCCCCTGGCAGCGCTGGTGCCTATTATTTTGAACACTACTATAGTCTTTAAGGGTGGAAACAGAAGCTATGAGGGCAATGTATCATTTACATTGCTCATATACGTACATTTGCACACCTGAGCAACTTGATACAATATATTTCACGCCTAATTCCAGAACACCCCAAGTTAAAGTTTTGATTGTGCCTCTGAGTTGGTATACTTAGTAATAAAAAGTTATTTTAAGGATCATATCTTTGTTGTTCTCTACAAGTGTATGCAGACAAGCCCTGTTGTCTTGAGTAACTATTATATACCTATGGGTACCTTTACACGCGGCAACTTTTCTAGGAATTTCACTGGCAACTTACTGTTTGCAGTGAAATCATGGACACATTGTTCCATTTGTACACAGCAACAAGATAGAACAATGTGTCCATGATTTCACTGCAACCGTAAGTTGCCAGTGAAATTCCTAGAAAAGTTGCCGCGTGTAAAGGTACCCTATATGCTCTAGTCTGATACCTGCAGATAGGATTGCATTATCATGGTGATAAGTTCTCTTTAATAGCTTCACCCTGGGCGATTTTTTGTTTCGGTTTTTGTTTTTCCCTCCTCTTCTTCCGAGTGTCATAAATTTTTTATTTTTCCATCACTATAGACTGTAGCGCCTCGGCCAGCGGGACCCGTCTCTAGGATGCAGGGAGATCGGGCCCCGTCTGGCCGCTGGCATCCTCCTTTGCCCCACTCTCATACTTACCCAGTCTGCGCTCCCACGATGTCACCACCGGCTGCGGCAGCTCCCCGGCTTCTTCCTCCACCTCCTCACTTCCTGGTTGTAGGGGGACAAGCTTAGGGCTTGCGGCGTACCGCTGTCAAAGGGCCAGTACACCCTTTTCTGTAATTACCTCTCAGCCAATAGCTGAGAGGCCTGTGTATCCTTAAGGCCCTCACTTCCTTTGGGAGGTCCTGGGCAACTTCATTGCTAGTGTAGTTGCAGCTCAGGTCCCTAAGAAACGCCTCCATGTTCTTTTGTCTTTGACCTTCTAACACATTGTCTCCTTGTTTCGTGCTGGATCCCTACTGGATGCCTATCTCGCCCGCAGACCCGTACCGTTCACGCCGGTACCTGGCAACCACCCGCATCCTTCCTGCACATTCAAGTCCTGTCCTCGCCTTTCCTCCGGTTCCCTGGTTACAGAGTCCTGTTCCGCCTTGGTTCGGTCCCACAGGTTGCTGGTTCATTAAATCCTCTCTGGCTGTGCTAGGACAATCCCTGTTCTATGGGGTTCTCTTAGGGGAACCCCAGTGCTCTGGCCTTGTTTAAATCCCTTGGGGACCCTTCCTATTGTTTACAATAAACCCTGTTCACTTCTCTAACATTCTTGTCTGACTCGTTTCTGGTATCAGCCTCCACGGTATATCCCGTGGTCCAGTGGGCTCACCATTTAGCTACCCCTGTAATGGCGTGACATAGACATATGAGGACTTGTTTTTTGTGGGATGAGTTGTACTTTTGAATAACATCATTCATTTAACTATACAAAGTACTGAAAAACAGAAAAAAAAAATTCAAAGTGCGGTGAAATTGCAAATAAAGTGCAACTACACAACTTGTTTTTTTTATTTTTTTTTTTATTTACCATGGTAAAACTGATGTTGGCCCAAGTTTGTAAGTACCAAAAATATATCCTTTTACTTTTATCTAAGTGGTTAAAAAATTCAGATTTTAAATAAAAAGATTTGAACCTTTAGCGCCATTTCTGCGACCCATAGCGCTCTCATTATTTGGGATCTGGGACTGTATGATAGCTTATTTTTTGAGTCTTGAGCTGCTGTTTCTAATGATACCATTATTGGGTAAATTTGATGTTTTGATCACCCATTATTGCATTTTATTGCAAAATTGTGACAACCAAAAAAACTTTTTGTTTGGTTTTTTTTCCATTACGCAGTTTACAGATCTGATTAACTGATTTCTTTTGTTGATAGGGCATTTCTGAACGTGACGATACCAAATATGTGTATCTTTTTAATAGTTTTACTTTCAATGGGGCTAAAGGGGGTGATTTGAACTTTTATGTTTTTTATTTTTTTTATATATTTATTAAAACTTTTTAAAAACTTTTTGTTTATTTTACACTGCCTTTTGTGGCGCTCAGCACTGCACACTTCGATCGCTTGTGTTGGCTGAGAGATGCTTCAGCATCTCTCTGCACAACACAAGTGATCACTTTCTACTGGCATCGTCACTCAAGCATTTCCAGCAGGAAGGGATTTATGACAGCATCCAGGTTCATCAGCTGACCATGCGCTGCCATAACAACGCATCAAGGCCCATGATGACATCAGGGGGTCATGGATGCTGGAGGGGGCCAGCATGATTCCCACTCTGGTGCTTTGGATTGTTCTGTCAGTGATTGACAGCGCAATCCAATGGGTTATTAGTGCCGTTGCTGTTAGCGACATATGTCAGCTGATCAGGGGATGATGCAAGCTCAGCAGGTAAGCTTGCATCAAAGAGGGGGAAAATGGCCAAGGACGTACATATACGTCCTTGGTCGTGAAGGGGTTAAACTACATAAATAAAGCAATAAACTGACTAATGTAATGTCGGTCTGTGGTTGCAGAATTATACATTGTGAAATGTTCATCACCCCCAAAAAAATCACCTTTTTTAATCTTGTTATGTTTCTAGTAAATACCCTATTTTGACAGTTTCCTATAAACTTAGTGAAATAAAACAGCCTTGAAATTGTATCTATACATTATGATATCCTCTTTACAAATGTGCGCTACCAGAAGCACATTCCATTCATTTCAAACGTTAGCCCTTTGGGTTCTGGCCATGGTTAAAAGGAATCCATCTGAACTTTACATTCTTCATTAAATCTATGCTGTTCTCTTTAATTTGCAAGTTTGGGACCTGAATATAAACATCCGGTATTGCTATTTAAGAGACAGGCATTAGGATAAATGTGAAGAATAACAAAGCCGATCTGCCTGAGAGCCAAAATCTGACAAGACTGGAATTACTGAAACATTGCTCACTGACTCCAGTATGTAACTGGGAGCCGTCCTACAAGCCACTAGAAGCTCAGCTGGGAGGGAGAGAAGAGCTGTGAAGTATCATGTCCTGCCATATACTGATGCTACATCTGTGGCTGATATACCTTCTATCCTATTCCGTACCTCTATACAATTGTACATTGCGCTGATGCATTTCTTCTGTTCTTTGTTTTCAATAAATATTAGGTAATCTGATTATGTGAAGCATTTTTCCCGATGTTTCTGATGGATGATTTAAACTGGGGGGGGGGATTATCGTTAGGAAATGCAGCAGTATGTGTCCTGTACTGTAACAGATTTGGGCCTGGGAAGGTCAAGTTTATGTAATAAAGTCTTTCTTATCATCATACAGGGGCTGAGACGTTTTTACAAATGTTACTTATACTCTAATTTTCCTTGACATACAATGCTTCACTATTTTATCTGTGCGTCTACTTTGGTATAGTTTTTGTTATATTTAGTTCTAATTCATGGGAATTTGTATTGTAAAGCGCTGAGGAATATGTTGGCGCTATATAAATAAAGATTATTATTATAAGAAGCACTATTAACATTAAGCTAGTGGATATGATCAACGTCAGTAACAGAGATCCAAATAAGATTTGCCTCATATGTAACTGTCTTGCCCAAATTGGAGGAAAATAAGAGGTGCTCCAAGGATTTGCCAAAGGAGGATCTCTAGACAGGGTTAGTATAGCAAACTGATTGTTACCCAGGTAAAGGAAATTCTTCCCATTCATTCCCCAAAGTTAGCTCTCTTGACCAGGGCCACAGACTCACGAAGGTTAGAGTGTATTAAAAGGACGTTTGTCAGTAAGGGTCCAATTACTAGAATTTGGTATTGTTGAGACATTTATGGTTTTTCTTTTTGTATACATCGATTTTTATTTTAGTGATCCACCATAAAATATGTGGCAGTCAATTTTAGACATCTAATCTGAGATAATCCTATTTGCTATGTAGACTATGTATTATTTACAGTCCTACAAGGTCATAGACTAAGGCTGGTTTCACATTACGATTTTGTGAAATCCAATGCTGTCCGATCAAAATCGGACAGCATCGGATGCTCAAAATCGGATGCCATCGGATGCCATCCGATCCGATTTTTTATCGGATCCGATTTAAATGGCTGGGGGGAGGGCTGTGGGAGGTTTTGGGGGTGGTCTAGGGTATTGAGCATGCTCAACACAGAAAATGGATCCGATTTTCTATCCGATCCGATCCCCCATAGACTCCCATATTATTTTAATCAGATTGCATCGATTTTTGAATCGGATACCAAAATCGGAGCCGATTTTGGCTCCTGAAAAAAATCGGACAGAATCGGATCGGATGCAAATCGGATGCCATTAAGTGCACATCCGATCCGATCTCCAATGGAGAACATGGGGGCTAAATATATTCGATGCTGTCCAATTTTTATCGGACAGCATTGGATTTAACAAAATCGTATTGTGAAAGCAGCCTAAGGGCCCTTTCACATCAGCGTTTTTTTGAAATCGCGGCAGATGCGGTGAAAAAACCGCATCTGCCGCGATTACCGCATACCGGCTGCACTTGCGGCGCGGTTGCGGTTTTTGCCATGCAAAGTATAGGCGGACTTGCGGCAGGTGCGGCAAGTGCGGTTTTGCACTTGCGGCAGGTGCGGCCGCAAAAAAAACCGCGGCTGACCACGGTTTTTTTCGCGGCCGCACCTGCCGCAAGTGCAAAACCGCACTTGCTGCACCTGCCGCAAGTACGCCTATACTTTGCATGGCAAAAACCGCAACCGCGCCGCAAGTGCAGCCGGTATGCGGTAATCGCGGCAGATGCGTTTTTTTCACCGCATCTGCCGCGATTTCAAAAAACGCTGATGTGAAAGGGCCCTAAGATGACCCAGTTAGTCAGTGCTCATCAGTGGCGTCACTTGAATCTCATGGGCCCTGATGCCAAAGCTCCAAATGGGCCCGCAATTATTGCAAATCTTTAATAGCATTAGTTTTTTCTATAGGCCATAGTGACTTTTGGGGCTCCCATGACTCCAGGGCCCAGGTGCAATTGCAACCCCTGCACCTGTTGTAGTTGTGCCCCTGGTGCTCATAAAGAAGGTGCAATCAAAGTGGTCTCCTAGTATTCCATAGAAATACAGCTAAAGCTCTCTTTAGAGCTCAAACCTATCATGTTGAAAATTCTTTTTGACCTGCAGTTGGATGTTATAGAGCAGGAGGAGCTAATCAGAGTAATAGACATTTTTGGGAAAAGGTTTAACATAACTTGTATTTTATTAATTAAAATCCCTAGTGGTTTTCTGCCTATGAGTCAAGTGGACAATGCTACTCGTGATTGACAGTATTCCTTGTATAAGTGTGCTTGCAGATATACTTGTCAATAACCAAGTAGGACCACCCAGTGGACTCATATGCATTCAAAGACAAGTCTGTTTCTCCAACAGACCAATATATTGTTCTGCTCAATGTCACCTTCCCTATACGATGATGTCCACAGTTAGGACTGCATGTACAACATGACAGGTCTCCTTTAAACCAAATTATTCTCATTCATCTAGACAGATATATAGACAGTTTTAGTTCTTTAAAATTGCATTTCCCTAGGATTACATTCCAGCATGATTCATGGCTTAATGTTTGGCTGTGATAGCAGAGTGATGATCTGTGTCCTTTTAGTTACTTATGATGTTCACGCTCTATTTTATATCTCAGGGAACAGATTATTCACTATGAGAACTGTAAATGGAACATATTTGAAAGAGACACTTTTGCATTTGAAGCCTGGGATATCATACCTGTGCCATCTGGACTGCAGATGTGTAAACCATGCTTGACATAGTTTGCAGAAAATACATTTTTAATCTGGAGTCAGAACATGGTCCCCAGATAACTTGGAATGTACTTCCAATAATCCTTTACATGATAAGTAGATGCACTAGTGTATAGAAAATAACATACTATAGACAAGTAGAATCCATGGATGAAGAGTATTTTTCACTTTTAGTTAGAACCATATACATAGGCATTATCTTTTGGATGAAAGTTTTGGACAAAAAGGCCAGAAAAAAGTTGTGCAAACCTACTGCTACCAGTTATTGCATGCAGATAGTAGCTAGTGTATAATGTCGTTGTGTGCACTACTACTGCTACATCCAAAAATGTGTAAGGTTATATTTATATGTGTTTACATTTTCAAACATTGGAATTCACATGTATCTTTATATCTGATTTTAAATATGAGGTATTTTACTGTATACTTATATTTATTGTATATAAAAATAGAGCATTTTTAAGTTGCCTTTAGCACCAAGGGTAATGCTCTGGGGACAGTGCTGGCATCAGCCCCCGGTGCACCCATGCAGGTGACGGGGCACTGGACAGCTGGGGGGCCCATTTGCCATCGTCAGGAGTGGTGATCTATAATGTGGCCCCCAGGCCGACTTCGGGGCCTGCAGAGTCTAGGCCAGCAGCCGCACTGTGCTGGGCGGCCCTTTAAGTCCACACTTGTACGTAGCATTCACCAATGAACACTGCATACACATACATTGAAGTTCATCTGCGGGTGGAACTAGTGTACAATGTGCTCCCATCCCACAGATGAAGACAGGAGCCACAGTGCCATCCTGTGTCCCCCAGTGCTGTATGCCCCATCAGAGCTATATGCCTCACCCCAGAGCTTTATGCCATTCTCCCAGAGCTGTATGCCTACCCCCAGAAGTGCATGCCTCCACTGCAGTAATGTGTATGCCTCCCTAGAGCTGTATCCCCCCACCCTAGTAATGTGTTTGCCCTCTCAGAAATGTGTTTGCCCCCAGGGTTGTATGTCTCCCCCAGAACTATATACCTCCCAGAGCTGTATGCCCCCCCATAGCTATTTGTGCCTTCATAGCTCTATGCCCCATAGAGTAGTATGCCTTACCCCAGAAATATATACCCCAACAGCTGTATGCTCCCTCCCTCAAGTTTGCCCCGAACTACAGTAACATGTATGTTCCCCAATTATATGTATACCCCACTGGTGCTGTATGCCCCCTGAGTTGTTTGCCATGTATTCCCCACAGTAATGTTTATGCCCCCCAGTAATTTGTATGCCCCCCCCTCCCCTAAGTGATGTGTATGCCCCAACCTCCCCTGTAATATACATACAGCAGTCTCAGTGTGTATTCTGGGTGGCCATGGTTAATTTCCCAACTTCATTTAAAAATGTCACCATTAAAGTGGTTTTCTTTTATCAAAAAACTCTCAATCCCAACTCCAGTTTTTTTAATTTTTTTTTTTAAAGAATAGTTTTTTTTTCACTTAACCCTGTCTAGCACTAAGCATTCACTGCTGCTCCCAGAGTCTGTTATTGTCTGCAAACCTGACAACAGTGTTGCAGCCAATAACTGAGACCAAGATCTCTACCTGATGTGATGGCACAAACTATAAGAACCGATGAGCTCACTGATTGGCTACAGTGCTCTTGACATGATATCAGTGCTGAAGCCAATAACTAAGCCACTAGCTTAGCCCGACGTGATGCCACACTGCTCAGAGCCGTTTGGGTACCTTTACACACGGCTACATTTGTAGCTTGTCACCAGGCAACTTACAGGTTGCAGTGAAATCAGGATACATGATTCCATTTGTACACAGCAACAAGATAGAACCTTGTCTCCATGATTTCACTGCAACCTGTAAGTTGCCTGGTGACAGCTACAAATGTAGCCGTGTGTAAAGGTACCTTAGGCTCACTGATTGGCTGCAGTGCTCTGGACGGTACATCAGTGAGCGCTGTAGCAAAAAACAAAGGCTCCTTTCAAATCAGCGGTATTGCAATTTCACAGTAGATCCAGCAGCGGTATTGCAATTTCACAGTAGATCCAGCAGATGTTGCTGCACTTGCTGGATCTACTGCGTAACAGGTGACTTGCGGCACCGATCTGGCAAGTCCTATTCATTCTCTATGTGGTCGAGTGCAGCAGGTGCGGTATTGCTGAATCTTGCAGATCCGTCTGTTAGCAGCGTTTTTTTTTCGCAGTGCCGCAAGTGTCGAATTCGGCAGTACCGCACTTACCGCACCCGATTCGGCAAGCCCCATAGAGAATGAATGGGACTTTCCGGATCGGTGCCACAAGTCGCACTTTACGCAGTAGATTCGGCAAGTACGGCGACATCCCCCGGATCTACCACGAAATTGCAATACCGTTGATGTGAAAGCACCCTAAGCTCAGCAGCTCTGCCTGACATGATGGCACTAACTGCTCAGAGCCATTGGGCTCACTGATTGATTGCAGTAACAGAGAATATGCTCTGGACTTGGGAAAGGTGGCTAAAGCACTTTTTTGGGTTAAAACAAACTAGCTAGAGGATGGGTTTTCCAAAGCCAGGGACCCCTTTAAATATATTTCATGTACAGATGGACAAGGCAGCCATAGAACAGAATTTGTTATTGCTGTTTGTTCTCTAGCATCTTTAGATTTTCTTTAAGGTTTATACTCTCTCCCAAATTAAAAACATGGAATACAATTACATGGAATAAAGTTAAGACACAACTTAAGTTTGAACCTAATATGTTTTAGGCAGGGCTCATGTGGCCATCGTTGGGTCAGTCACATCTGTATATTACTGCTGTGGCTCTGTGTAAAGCGCAGTGTTGCCTGTCCGTATATCAAATGGTGGAAAGACCGGCATACTATGTCATGCACTATTCTGGTCCACTAATTTAACTAAGATGACTGTTTACATTCCCTTCAAGGTAAATGAAAAATTTCAATTTATCCCCATGACAAAAAATTGGCTACAACTAACCAGAGGGCTATGTTTAACCTTCCTTAGGACCAAGGGTCTGAGGTTATTCAAAGCACCCAAATATTGTGGGATTGTTTACACAATAAACTGCACTTTGTTGGTTCCATAACTTCGAGATGACTCGTTTTTCTTTTATCAGGAAATCGAGATAGAAGTTTAGTATGCACATTTTTTATGGATTTTCCAGAAATAGACTTTAGAAAACAGGACAGAGCTGGAGGAGGGAGAGAAAAGGGGAAGGGGATAGACTATTCCTTTGAGGTTTGTGGTTTATTTAGCTATTCATTCCTTGTTTGTTTTTCAAATATTTTTCATGCAATTTCAATAATGTTTTGCTAAGAAGTTAGTCTACTCCATACTGAGAATCTACAGATTACAGCTACTATTTTACATATACTGAGTTGGTACAGCTTTTCTTTGTTAACCCATAAATGCCCTTGTTATATACTGTACATGCAGTATATGCGCTAGAATGGCTCTGTAATTATTACAGAACTTTGAGTAGTATATTGGCTCATTCAACTAAATGAAGTACTCCTGTAAGGGGATGAAGAAGTGAAGGGACACACACAAGAGTGCTGCAAGTAACCATCACCATCTGCTCACCAAGGATATTAAGAACGGAGAGATTTACAAAAATAGGAACTGAAAAGCGAAGTATCTGTCTCCTAAGGAGAACATTGGAGGAGACAACAGATCAGGTGACAGCTGTGGTGCATTTAAGAATGATAAAGGCCCACAAGAGCAGAGGAGTGTGTAATGTCAGCCTCTCTGCCCTGCCCTGATTCCTTCACCCAGTAGAGATGCCGATGTACTCACCACCACGCCCGCCCAGCTGTTTCTCCTGCTTCGGTCTCTTCTGTGGCTCCCAGGGCCTGCGCACATTGTGCTGGTCTTCTAGCCATGCACTTAAGGCGCGCCTGCACATTGACCGCATTTTAAGGGAGCAGTGTACATACTCCAGAAGTGTCTGTCGAGCCCACTGGGACGGGGTACTCGGTATCGGACCGGGGTTGCTACTGGGGGATGTCACGGAGGTTCTGGTCCGGACCGTGTCCCGGGCCCTGGCAAGTAAAAGGGAAATATTTACAGGGGATTAGAGTTTGTCGTGACGCCACCCACGGCTTGTGGTCAATAGTGGGACCACCGCTGCTGCAGAACCTTCGGGGATGATGTTAAAGCAGCTATAGATGGAATAGTTCTCCACGGGTAGAACTGGGTTCCCCGGGGCAGTGATGATTTAAGTGTATGGTGTAGGCCTGTGATAGGTGCAGTGCACTTACTGTCCTGCTGCTGCAGCCTTCCTTTCTCCAGCGTCCAGAGCTGACAGGCTGTGGCTCTCCAGGCTGGATCTCTCTGCCGTCCTGTTGAAGGGAATCATGTGCAGGCAGTAGAGAATCATGCAGGGGAGTCAGAAGCAGGGTTCACCGTGTTTACTTCGCAGTTTGTTCAGCATAACAGCTCAGCTACAGTTCAAGGTACAGGTCTTTATACAGGTTACAACTCTCCCCTCCGGGTTCCTCTTTACTCACTGCAGCCAGGTTGTTCCTCTCTGTGACCCCCTCACTCTTTCTCTGTCCTTTCCAGGCTTTACTCTCTCTCTTCTCTCTCACTGTGTGTGTCTCCGGACAGTATGGCTGTGGCTCGGACCCTTGTGGGCCCTCGTGGTCGCCACTGAGCTGCCTGTCTTTTGGGGTAGGAAATCTAACATGGAGTTAGAGCTCCCCCTCGGTAGTCTGGGGAAACCGGGTCAATCATCGGTCCCCTTCAGAGCCGACACTCTGCTGTTTACCTAGCCTCCAATAGTCCTTTAGTACCAAGGCTCTATCTGGCTCCCATCTATGTGTGATTCAGGTTCCATAAGAAGGCTACTCCGCCTGCAATCGGTCATCTCGGCTGTATCTCTAGGACCAGTATCACTGGTCCTCTCTTCCCTCACACTCCTGGGGTTCTGGCTCTGGATGGGCTTTCTCTCTGTGGCTGCACTGGCTCTTCAGATTCTGCACTCCTTACACCCCACTCCTCCAGGACGTGTGCTTCTGGTCTGTTCTGCTCAGCCTACCTCGGCCTACTGACTCCTTCCACCTTCCCTTCTCTATTTCTACCATCTATCACCTGACCTGCTTGCTGTCCCACCCACTGTTCTCTAAACCCACCACCCCTTGCCCGCCTAGAGTCCCGGGCTCCGGGTTGGGTGCTGCCCTCTAGTGGTGTGTGTGATGTTTGTGAGGGTGTTGTGGTGCAACTGTCTTCCTGTCTTACCTGGCTGCAGTTCCCTATGTGGCCTCCTGGTCACAGGGGCGCCACATGTCTTCAACCTCTGACTGGGAGGCACTAGTTATTTAAGGAACCCTCCCCTGTAGGAAGGTGCTTGAGCAAATTTAGTGTCTAGTTAGTTCCTGAACCAGCTAGTCCATTGTCAAATCCTTGAACCTAAACTTATCCTTTACTCTTTCTTTGTACCTGTACCCAACTTGTCCTGTCTGTACCAGCCGTCCTGTCTGTTCCCCAACCTGCCTGTGTACTTCAACCTTTTCCAGACGTCCTCTACCTGTCTGTGTACCTGAATCCATTCCAGTTCCAGAACCAGAACCTGAATCTTAACCTATTGTGTGTGTGCCAGCTATGACATCTGAAACAGTACCAGTATCCACCTTGCATGCGATCCAAATTGTGTTCTGCCTGTGGCTCCGGTAAGCTCATTCTCCGTGGATTTACATCTCCATCCAGGCCGCATCGATCACTGCCTTCCTGACTATGGCAGGGTGAAGTTGGCTCCTGATATTTAACAAACAGAAAGAGCCTCTCAAATTACACAGGTAGCTGGAAACCCTAATTATTTTACCCAAAAACAGTGATGATCTATTATCTGAACATCACAAAACCACACCAACTACGTAATATTATACAAAATATTACAAGCTACATAGTGGGGAAAAAGTGACAGTTACTAGTTGACAGTTGTGAATGAGAGGGTCTTAATGATAGCGCCAAAGACTAACAGCATATACCAGCATATAGTCACTAAGGTGGGGTCCCAACATGAGATATTCACCACGCACGGGGACATGTATACACACCACACACACACAAAGAGTAACAGCAAGTGTATAGTCGCTAAGGTGCAGCCTCAACATTGGATACTCACCACACACCTGAACAAACACATACACACCACAAAGAGACACACACAACAGAGACACACCCCCCCCCCCCAAGGGAACACACACACACACCCTATAGAGACACATGCACTCACCCCACAGGGACACACACACAACACAGACACACACACCACACAGACCCCCCACAGGGACACACACACATAGCCACCCTATAGGGACACATGCACTCACCCCACCGGGACACACACACACACACACCACACAGACCCCCCCACATGGACACACACACATGCACACCCTATATGGACGTATGCACTCACCCCACAGGGACATGCACACACCACAAAGAGACACACACAACACAGAGACACACACACACCCCATACAGACACCACCCCCACAGGGACACACACACATACACACCCTATAGGAACACATGCACTCACCCCACAGGGACACACACACACCACAAAGAGACATACACAACACAGATACACACACCACACAGACCCCCCCACAGGGACACACACACATACACACCCTATAGGGACACATGCACTCACCCCACAGGGACACACACACACCACAAAGGGACACACACAACAGAGACACACACCACACAGACCCCCCCACAGGGACACACACACCCTATAGGGACACATGCACTCACCCCACAGGGACACACACATACACACACCCCAGGGACACACACACTACACAGACAGACACAGATGTGCACAAATCACCTCACACAACTCGCCTCATACGTGTGCTATCTTTAATTTCCAAACATAAACATCTGATTAAAAACAGCCAGTGTGCAACACATGTGCCATATAGGGAATTAAGGCAGATGTCAGTCACATGAGCTGTCTATTATGTGTATGTGTGAGGTAACATATACTGCCCAGCTGGGGGGAGGGTTTACTGTTGGCTGGAGATTTATTAGGCTGCCTATAGCAATCAATCACAGCTCAGCTTCTATTTTCTTACAGGTCATTAATATGACATATTCAAATTCCATTTTGTTGTAGCTAACAGCAATTATTTATTAACCCGGGCGTAGCCGGGTACTACAGCTAGCATTTTGTATAATATTACGTAGTTGGTGTGGTTTTGTGATGTTCAGATAATAGATCATCACTGTTTTTGGGTAAAATGAAGTTTGCACCTAAACCTGAAGCAGAGCGGTCATGAGGTCAGCAGAGCAGCTTTCAACTACAAATCCCAGAGAAGACAAGTGACCAGATCTGGGAGAAGATTCATGACTACATTCAAGAAAAAACCGTGATCAGATCTGAAAGAAGACCCTTGTCCAGCTCCAAGAAAGGACTTGCAACCAGATCCCAAAGAAGGCCCATGACCAGATCTGAAAGAAGATCTGAGACCAGATCCTGGAGAAAACCCGAGAACAGATCCTAGAGCGAACCCTACCCAACAGAGCCAGAGCCCAGAGGGAGGAGAGCTGACTTAACCATAGCAGAGAATTTTCTTTGTGAGCAGTTTGCAGTGAAGACCTACAGTACTAACTGGAGACTGGGACCATGTTTCAGGGAAAGAATGCAGTCAACGTAGTGATTTGGAGAAGTTTCCAACCAAGTTGGACTTGCTTTCCCTCCCTGCAGATCTCACATTTTAGGAGGGACCACAGGTTCTCTATGGGGTTCAGATCAGGTGAACAAGGGGGCGATGTAATTTTTTCTTCTTTTAGACCTATACTGGCCAGCCACGCTGTGGAGTAGTTGGATGCATGTGATGGAGCATAGTCCTACATGAAAATCATGTTTTTCTTGAACTATACCGATTTCTTCCTGTACCACTGATTGAAGATGTTGTCTTTCAGAAACTGGCAGTAGGTCTAGGAGTTGAGCTTCACTCCATCCTCAACCCGAAAAGGTCCCAAAAGTTCATCTTTGATGATACCAGCCAGGGCCGGGACGACAGCTATGCGACCCTAGGCAATCGCCTAGGGCGCCATCTTGTGGAGGGCGCATTCCCGCCTCTCTCCACTGCTCCTCCATTAGCCGTCCGCCCGCACGCCCGCAGAGTGAGCCGCTGACACCGGGCGGGGCAGAGGATCCGCCGCACGCCGGCTCCAACATTCCATGGTACAGAGTGTCTATCTAAGGGTGGGCTGGGGGTGCATTTACCCCGGCCCGGGCGCAGCAGACAGGGGGGCGTTGTCGGCCCTTCTGCTGCAGCGCCTGAGGTGTCTCCCCACCGGTCGGATTTTGCGCGGGCACCCTCCATACTGCTTCCGCTATCAGCTGACAGCAGGAGCAGTGAAAGTGCCGCGCGCCGGCTCCTGCAATCAATAGTACAGCGTGTCTATCAGACACTCTGTACTATAGAAGCCGCGCCTTCAGCCGCTTTGTTCCCCTCACTTCCGGGTCAGGGGGACATCAGCAGCGTGATCTAATCACCTGACCACGCTGCTGACGTCACTCGGCGGCCCTGCATAGGCGGCAGGATGGGGAAAAGTGCTCCAGCTGCAGGAGCTGAAGACCCCGAAGAATCATGTAATTATGGTAAAGGGGAGAGGCTGGGGGAAGAAAACTGGGCATATACATATGAGGAACAAATCTGGAGGGTATATGGGCGCTGTGGGTGGAGTATGGGGTCAGTAATAGGAACAAACATGTGGGAGAGTGTGGGGGCAGTATGAGGAACATAGGGGGAGCATGGGGCAGTATTAGGAACAAACATGTGGGGGCGGGGTAGTATGAGAAACAAACAGGGGGAGAGTATGTGGGCAGTATTAGGAACAAACGTGGGGCAGTATGAGAAACAAACAGGGGGAAAGTATGGGGGCAATATGAGGAACAAACAGGGGGAGAGTATGTGGGCAGTATTAAGAACAAACATGTGGGGCAGTATGAGAAACAAACAGGGGGAGACTATGGGGGCAGTATGAGGAACAAACAGGGGGAGAGTATGGGGGCAGTATTAGGAACAAACTTGGGGGAGTATGGGGGCAGTATGAGGAACAAACGGGGAGTATAGGGCAGTATGAGGAACAAACTGGGGGAGTATGGAGGCAATATTAGGAACAAACATGGGGGGGAGTATTGTGCGGCAGTATTAGGAACAAATGTGGGGGGAGTATGGGGGCACATACAAACGTGGGGGAGTATGGGGCAGTATGAGGAACAAACGGGGAATATGGGGGCAGTATTAGGAACAAACATGGTGGGAGTAAGGGGCAGTATTAGGAACAAACATGGAGGGAGTATGTTGACAGTATGAGGAACAAACGGGGATTCCATGGAGGCAGTATTAGGAACAAACATGGGGGGAGTATGGCGGCAGTATGAGAAACTAACAGTGTGTGGAGTATGGGGGATGTATGAGAAATAAACATGATGGGGAGTATGGGAACAGTTTGAGGAACAAACGTGGGGGGGTGGATTATGGGGGCTGTATGAGGAACAAACATGGGGGAAGTATGGGGCAGTATAATGGACAAACGTGGAGGGAGGGATGATTGGGGTTATATGAGGAACAAACATTGGGGAGGGAGGATAGGGGCAGTATAAGGAACAAACATGAGGGGAAGTATGGGGGCTGTATGAGGAACAAATGGATTGGCAGTAAGGGGGCTGTATGAGGAGCAAACGTGTGGGGAGGAGGATGGGGGCTGTATGAGGAGAAAACGGGAGGATTAGGGCTGTGTGAGGAGCAAATGAGGGAGAGGGTGGAGGCTATATGAGGAGCAAACAGGGGAGGGGAGAGGGGCTGTATGAGGAGCAAATGGGGGGAGAGGGTGTGGGCTGTATGAGGAGCAAATCGGGAGGGGGGAGAAGGGCTGTATGAGCAGCAAATAAGGGGAAGAGGTTGGGGGGAGTGTATGTAGACGCAGCATGGAGCGCAAGCAGGGGGGATTTGAGGAAACAGAAAACGGAGTGAGGGGGTTGATAAGTATGGACATAGTATGAGTTGGACAGTATGGGAAACAATGGGGTAAGTTTGAGGATCCAGTATAAATAGTGAGATGGAGATGGCTGCTGAACAGTATGTGGAGTAAAGGGGGATGGGTGTGGATACAGTATAATGAGTGAGGACGGGATGGCTGCCACACAGTATGTGGAGTGAGGGGGCATGGCTACGACACAGTATGTGGAATGAGGGGGGATGAATGTAGACACAGTATGTGGTATGAGTGGGAGATAGGTGTGAACACAGTATGTGGAGTGAGGGGAGGGAAGTAATGAAGAAACTTTAGGGCATGAGAAAAATGTAAGGGGGCACAGAATAGAGAGTGAGTAGTGTGGGGCTGTATGGAGAGGGGGCAGCATGCGGGGACAGTGTGAGGCCACAGCCAGGAGAGGGAGTGTGATAAGGGAGGACAGTATAAACAGTGGGCAGTATAGGAGGACACAGTATGATAGGTCAGTGTGACCAGGGAGTTCACTATGGAAGGAGAGGGCAGTGTGATGAGGGGCAGTGTGGAAGACATGTACAGAAAGACGGACAGTGTGTAAATCATATTTTGTGCAGGAAACAGTGAGGAAGTACAATTATTATTCCAGGGTCAGTGTAGGGCAGATATTTTTGCTTTGGAGAATTTTGAACATTTTGCTATTTTTAAGGGTATCGTGTCGGGATGTGCTGAAGACTGGAAAAGATGGACGTCTCCAGAGACGAGCTGTGGATGTGAAGTCATTATGGCATCTGGACAAGATGAAGAAAAGAAAAAGGCGACCCCGATCAGAGACAAGGTAATCTATAAGGTACCTGGATGTAAATGGTTGTGATACTAATTCTCATTAGTGCTGTAGTTCCTGTGTCATCTGATGATGACTGAACAACTCCCAGTACCTCCTTACCATTGTTAAGGATGTAGTAGGAGTTGTAGGTTCATGCAGCACAAATATGTATGGGTCTGATCTGACATTATAATTGTTTTACCATGTACTGATGGGGTTCTGATGATGATTTTTTTTTTTGCTAGATGAGGGTTGTGATGCTGTACTTATGTACTGATAGGGGTTATATGTATGTATGTATTTCTGTACCTCTGGTGGTTCTGGTCATGTATCCCTGTACTGATGAGAGTTTTAATGCTGTGTTTTTATACTGATGAGGGTTCCATGGATGTATTTCTGTACCTCTTTTTTATCCTAGACATATTTCGGGGGGATGGGGGGGGGGCGCCGTTTGACTTACCTGCCTAGGGCACCAAAATGCCTTGTCCCGGCACTGATACCAGCCCATACCAGTATCCCACCTCCACCTTGCTGGCGTCTGAGTTGGAGTGGAGCTCTCTGCCCTTTACTGATCCAGCCTCTGGCCCATCCATCTGGCCCATCAAGAGTCACTCTCATTTCATCAGTCCATAAAACCTTTCAAAAATTAGTCTTAAGATATTTCTTGGCCCAGTCTTGACATTTTATCTTATGGTTCTTGTTCAAAGGTCGTTTTTCCGCCTTTCTTACCTTGGCCATGTCCTTGTGTATAGCACACCTTGTGCTTTTTGATACTCCAGTAACGTTGCAGCTCTGAAATATGGCAAAACTGGTGGCAAATGGCATCTTGACAGCTTCACGCTTGACTTTCCTCAATTCATGGGCAGTTATTTTGCGCCTTTTTTGCCCAACACTTTTCTTGTGATCCCATTGGCTATTTGCCATGAAACGCGTGATTGTTCTGTGATCACGATTCAAAAGTTTGGCAATTTCAAGAATGCTGCATCCCTCTGCAAGACATCAAATCTCTCTTCTGACCCATTTTGCCTAAGGAAAGGCATTTGCCTAATAATTAAGCACACTTTATATAGGGTGCTGATGTTATTACACGACACCCCTCCTCATTACAGAGATGCACATGACCTGATTTACTTAATTGGTAGTAGGCTCTCAAGCCTATACAGCTTGGAGTAGGACAACATGTATAAAAGGTATCATGTGATCAAAATACTCATTTGCCTAATAATTCTGCACACAGTGTATTGTCAAGCTCTGTCCTATTGTTAACTGCAATGATTGTTTTAGCACCAGGAGTTTATCATTGCTCTGACTACTTTGGTGCTCTACTGCATGCTTAATCTATAAACTCTGTGTCACACTGCTGTCCAAAGTAAACTAAGTGATACATCTATGAATTCAGGGTCTCTTTGCCTATGTCATGCTGCTGTCAGATGAGGTAGCAGAAACCTGCTGACAAATTCCCTTTAGCTTTATTTCTCTATAGGGCTAAGTACTTATCGGCTGGCAGTTGGTAGTGTGGCGCCCCACTGGTCATGCGTCACAAGTGGGGGTACTGCACCCAGAAATGAGCGTGTGTTTATCCATGTCGCAATTAGAATGCAGAGCACTATGGGAGGATTTAATCCCAGCACTCCCACACACCAACCTAGGCAACCGGGGGGAGGTCCCAAAGTTTGAGAGTCGGAGTTGTAAGGGGAGCAGGGAGGACACACGGGGAGTCTTCAAGAGTGTCTTTCCCAAGGAAAGACAGAAAACGAGAGCTTGCCCACGAGTGAAAGGAAAGGTTCTGACTGGTTCACCCGGAGTGCATGGGTCTGACAACGTGGCCTCGAGTGTTCATCCTCTGACCGTACTCGTCCCGGCTCCGAAGACGTTATCAGGGTGTTTATCCTCTGGGACGTAACACTGCTAACTAAGCAGGCATTGGAAAAAGAGGGAACAGGACAAGGGTTAGATCCAAGAAGGTACCACTAGAGTTACAAAGATTCTGCATTCTACTGCGACTACCCAGCCAGCCATCCAGCTAATGAACTGTAAGCTGTATCATTAGCCTGACCAGTTTGCAAGTACAGTACCCAGATAGAGTGACTGAGTCTCCATGTGCTTATTCACTGCTGACCTGCGCCTATGACCTCCATCATCAGCACCTTCATCCGTACAGGTGCAACCCTGCCCCGGAGGGTCAGCTCTGCCTGCAGGGAGTTGTACCATCTCGGCTGCAGTACCATCACCCAGGACTGAAGCAGCGCTGGTGTCTCTTTCACCAGGATCTGTGGGTGGCGTCACGATAAACTCTTTAAAGTTGTATTACTCCTATATTAATAACCCCTTGAAAAAGTAAGACCATAAGGCCACGGGTCTGGGCAGGCCACCAGTGACATCCCTACCGAAGCAGAGGGCCCAAATACCCGAGTCCCCATACCCTGGGCGAGTCACTAGCTACCTGCTTGTTGTGCCATATGACAATCTTTTCCAACTCACAGCACTCACAGACTGCTCTTGCCGGTGATTTTCTTTCTTCCTGTAACATCCCTTCAACAGAGTAATTTAATCTTTCATTTTGCTCTGCAGATGGTGCTTCACTGCTGGTAGCATGATAATGGACCACTAGCTCAGTGCTGTGTTAGGTTGAGCTGGTCATCAATCAACGTGATTTCCATAGTGACATCATATCGACAGAGCAGAGCAAAAGAGGGGAAAACTGCCCTGTCAATGTGAAATCACAGGAAGTAGGAGGATTGCTGCCAGGAGTGCTGAGTGACTGCTCTAACCCGGAAGAGATTGTAGCACCTCAGAACAGGCAAGTGGTTGGGAACTATCTGCTGGTACATTCTTAACCCCATGTAAAAAGAATTATGTCCCAGAATACCCCTTTAACTAGTACCTGACTAATTGTGTGTCTTCGTATAAACTCTGTTGACATGTCAGTGCTATGTGCAGTGAGCAATAACAAATAATTTAAATTATCACTGACTTTTTATTTAAACCTTCTTATACCAGATATAATTTAGTGAGCTACAATTGGTTAGTTCTATTATTACTATTATATCATTTCACTGTCAAACATAATACAGTCATCAAGGCTAGACTGGGACTTTAAGGGGTTGTCCAGTCTAAAACCACTAGTCTGCACTCACTCTATGTAATACAGGCTTGTGAATCCTCACATCGCTAGCACTGTGCACTGTGAGGATTCACTGGTGTCAGCACAAGGAACAGTCGTCACATGGCTGCATACTCCTTGATACATTCCGACTAGATGGCATTGAGCAATGCTGCAATGTCAGATTCTGTCCGGGAGTATGTATATGACATAGGGATGGGCGAGCATGCTCACCGGTACTTGGTTGCTCACCCGTGCATCTCTATTTCTCATTTCTATTTCTGACCTGAAGATGCTGTGCTCGTCACTCAGACCCACAGTCAGCTAGTGTAGGGAGAGGTTCTGCTGAGCTAGGGACAGATTTGGTGTGTGTCTTAGGTAGTGTAGTTACTAGACAGTGTCAGCTGATGGTTTAAATCGCCCGCCAGCAGCGGTCAACCAATCAGCTGATAGTCGGCTGATTGGTCACCCGCTGTCGGCGGGCGATTTAAACTGTCAGCTGACGCGGGAAGGCAGGCGACCAATGAGCTGACAGAATCCAATCAGCTGCCTGTATCGGCTGATTGGTCTCCCGCCGCTGGCGGACGATTTAAGCTATCAGCTGGCACTGTCAGTTGATTGGTCACCTGCCCACATTAGCTGATGGTTTAAATCACCCGCCGGCAGCGGACGATTTAAACCATTGACAGTGTCACCACTGACAGTGTTACCTGATTGGCCTCTGCTGATTTAATCCAACAGCTGACGTGGGGACCAATCAGCTGACAGTGTTAGCTGTTGCTATGAATCGCCCGCCGCCGGGCGATCAGAGTCAGCTGATTGGTCACCCACCGTGGTGGACAATCAGCTGACACTGTCAGTGGTGACATGGTCAATGGTTTAAATCGCCCACCATCGGGCGATTTAAACCAATAGCTGCAGCTGTCAGCTGATTGGTCGCCCGCTGCTGGCGGGCAATTTAAAACATCGGTTGTTGGCCAATCAGCTAGCACTGTCAATAGTGACACTGTGAATGGTTTAAATTGCCCGCCGGCAACTAATCAGATGATAGAGGCAGCTGACTGGTCGCCCGCCGATGGGGGGGGATTTAAACGCTGTTGCTTTGAATCTCCCACCAGCCGGCTAAACCAATCAATTCAGCAGAGCGGTTTTGGTTAGGTTTAAACTGCTCAGCTGATGCTGTCATGTTATCCATTAGCTGATGGGTTGTCACCGGTCAGCTGATTAGGTCCTTGCAGCGATCGGACGTGGACGCCTTACTCGGGACACTGCGGAGAGGTGAGCATTCATTTTTTTGTTATTTGTATCACTATTTCTTTCATTTATTTCGCTATAGCAGTGCTAACACTGCTATAGCGAAATGTCACATATGTGACCCTGGATTTTTCCTCCCCTCGTGTGACATCACTTCCCCCTGGCCCCGCGATTATAGGTGCTGGAATAGACATTTGTGAACGGCGGTGCATATTCCCGCAACTTATACTCCGACAACATTGTTCACAGCAGTGACCTGGGAGTCAGAAATGCTTATAGGGGACTTCGCCATGCTGTTCCCATGTCATTTGAACACTGTTCTTATAAATTTTTGACATTTTTAGGCTTTCTGCAGACCGCCGGGGGAGTCGCCGGAAATATGCTCAAGTTTCCCCTTAGGTTAACATTGGGCTCGGGTCGAGCATCCAAGCATTTCAATATTCTCGACCCGAGCATCGATCACCCCAGCATTTTACTGCTCGCCCATCAATAATATCGCATTTTCGCAGCCAAATTACCCGTTCCTGGTGCTGATCCCTTGCAAATCCTCATAGTGCACAGTGTTTGATGTGAGGATTCACAGGTCTGCAGTCACATAGAGTAACTGCAGACTTGAGGATTTAGATTGGCCAACCCTTTTAAAGTCAGGGCCACATTACACACACCAACTTATCTGTCCAACTTCTGAACAGATCTCTGGTTGCAGTGAAATCATGGACACATTGCTCCATTTTGTGGCTGTGTACAATGGAGCAATGTATCCATGATTTCACTGCAACCAGTAAGTTGTTCAGAAGTTGGACAGATAAGTTGGTGTGTGTAAAGTGGCCCTCTTTGTTTGTGACGTGATATGTGAGTCAATGGAATAATTTTTGGACAAGATCTTTTTGTTGTGGAACTATACAGAAATATTAAAACAGTTTCTATCTTTACCTTGACAGCTCCTTGTTAAATAAAGTAGTTCCCATTGTTAAATAAAAATAATAGATGCTCACCTTTCAATCCAGCGCCATTCTACCAATGTGGGAGCCAAGTCTCAAAGGTTTTGAGTTACATTGTTATGTTATGCAAGCCCTGAAGCTAATCAGCAGCCGCTATTGCAACTTCCCTTGGAAAATATGGACAAGTGGAAGAAATGTGAACACAGCAACCCACTAGCAGTAACTGATTAGATGCAGGGGGCATGTGGTATTAGAATTTCAGGTGATCTGTAGGAGACACATCCCTGGCATCGCTAGAGTGGCATTGGTGAGTATATATTATTTTTTTTACTTTATTTAAAAAGTACTTTTGAGTACTTTATTTAAAAGAGGTTGTTCAGTACTGTACAATCACTTTAAGGGTGTGTGCAGACGAGTGCGCATTTGCTGTGTATTTGGACAGCATATTTGTAAAAATGTGCAGAAAATGCTCATAGTATATAGGTCAGCCAGCAAGTCAATGTGACTTTGCCTGTGCCGACGTCTGCACATGTTTAGGCGACATAATTGCAGCTTATTTTTACGGATATTTTGATATGTAAGATTAAGTAGCATGTCAATTATTTTACATGATTACCTTTCGTACTGCGGCACTTCTGGGTTTCAGCCGCATCACACATCACTTTGATAGGAGATGTGTGGCTCTGTGGAAACCCAGAAGTGCCTGCCGGTATGGAAAGTAAGCGGTCCGTAGTAGGGCGCAGGGTGTGCACAGCAAGGACGGATGCAGAATTTTCTGTATAAAAAAACCCACATTATTACCTAGTAAAAGTGCAATGCTTTTTCTGCGTAATACGTGCCTGTAGCAGATGCAGATATGGCAATCACAATTCTGCATCACTTGCGCACCATCTAAACAAGCTTAATAGTTCAGTTTTATGCTCCATTTGCTCATTTGAAGCTCTAAAGGTACCTTTACACGCCGCCACTGTGGCTAGCAACAGGTATCCACCGCACGTGCACGCGCACGTTTTTAACGGTGGATGCCGATCGCTGATGCCGCATATACACGCCGCCATTACGTAGCAGCAACAGGTATTCGAAGGAACTGCAGGACACCGGGAGGAACTGCCCTATTTACACACCGCCATTTCGTAGCAATTTCATGGCAACAGGCACAATTGTCCCCAGTGCCCGCCAGTTGCTGCCTTCCTGTGGCGGCGTGTAAAGGTACCTTAAGGGCCCCTTTACACGCCACTACAGGAAGGTAGCAACTGCCGGGCACTGGGGATAATTGTGCCTGTTGCCATGAAATTGCTACAAAATGGCGGCGTGTAAATAGGGCAGTTCCTCCCGGTGTCCTGCAATTGACTCAGATACCTGTTGCTGAGCCGTGCTCAAAAACCGAAGGCAACAGAAAGGCACAATTGCCATGGTGTGGCGTCTAAACGGGGCATAGGCATGGATGTTGCGTCGCCTAATGAACTCCCAGGGGTGTGCCACAGCGTCATGGATACCACGCCCCATCAGCGATCATTGGTGGGGGCTACTGTGTAACCATTGGCTGTCCCTTCACAGGGCGCCATATTTAAAGAGCTATCCATTCACAGTCCACAATTGCAATGGCGTCATGTATTAGGCAGCCTTCCTGCGCAGGCTAGCCAATCATGACGCTATTGCGTTGTCCAATCAACGCTTTTGCATCACGGAATACACAACTCTGTCACGCCTATGTACTTAAGGCGCGAAATATGTACGCCCATATTCCTTTGTGGTAGCGGCGCGTGAAGTAGCAAAGGTATTCAACAGGAAGTAAGCCGCAGGATCTGTCGGAACTTCCGGGGAACAAAGATACCTTCAGTTGACAACGCAATGGCGGCGTGTATATGCGGCATCAGCGATCGGCATCCACCGTTAAAAATGTGCGTGTGCACGTGCGGTGGATACCTGTTGCTAGGCACAGTGGCGGCGTGTAAAGGTATCTTAAAGCGAACCTGTCACCCCCTCCAGGCATCTAAAAATACCATAGCCACCTTCTGCACCACTAAGGTTGCATTCTGACAAGGTGTCTATAGCATTTATGCTCCCTTGATTCACTGAAATAAAGACTTATATAAAATCTGTTTCAAACCTGATCCAAGACCGGGAGGCGGGTTTTCAAGTGTCTATCTCCCTCCTCTGTGGTGTCAGTCTACCCCCCTCTCTGCTCTCTGTGCACCGCCTCCAGGGCCATCTCCCTCCATTACAGAGCTTTGTCAGCTCTGCTACAACATAGAGCTGCTGTTATAGGAGACCCCACAGTAGTAAATCTAGCAGGAGGATACTGCCTGCTACGTAGTAGCCCTTGAGCTGAGCAGGTTTCACTTTAGTTTCTTGTACCCAGCAGCATTGCTCCGTCCTCAGCCCCTGATCTAAAGCACAAACTCAACTCTGCTGCACTGCTGACAGCTCAGCTCAAGGGCTGCTATGTAGCAGGCAGTGCTTTGTCTGCTCAGGGTCCTCCTGCTAGATTTACTACTGTGGGGTCTCCTATAACAGCAGCTGTGTGTTGTAGCAGAGCTGACAAAGCTCTGTAATGCAGGGAGATGGCCCTGGAGGCGGTGCACAGAGAGCAGAGAGGGATGACTGACACCACAGAGGAAGGAGACAGACACTTGAAAACCCGCCTCCCGGTCTTGGGTCTGGTTTGAAACAGATTTTATATAAGTCTTTATTTCAGTGAATCAAGGGAGCATAAATGCTATAGACACCTTGTCAGACATGCAGCCTTAGTGCTGCAGAAGGTGGCTATGGTATTTTTAGATGTCTGGAGGGGGTGATAGGTTCTCTTTAAAGGTAAAATAAAAAGAAAAACACAAGTCACAATAAACCATTCATGCCTCTTCCCCTCAAAGATAGCCTAAAAAGCGGTAAAGAGTCGACTTTTTGTTCTTGCAACAACTGCCATCTGCAGCATTCCAACATTATAGTACTGGAGAAACACAATGGCCTGATTGCATGTTCTATCAAGTTTTTAGTATTTTGCATCTTTTTTTGTCTGCACCATATTCATCTTTCCATCTGCTCCTTTTTTGTAGTCTATTTTAAATGTGTTCATTTTTTATGATGTTTGTCACTATTTAGAGTTTTTAGGTGATTTCACCTGATTCAGCATTTCAGACTTTTCAAAAAAATCACAAAGTTTCTCGCATATGCGCTTCACTTCTCCCTTGAGTGGTTTTACGTGCGTTAGAACATTTGGCACAATTTTTTGGCTATTTTGTAAAAAAAAGGTTAAAGACCAAAATAAAGATCAATTTTGACTTTGCGCAAAATTCCTGAACCATGCTCACTATTTTGAAAAATACGGTGCCAAAACAGCAACAAATACCATAAGTTAAAAAAAGTGACTTAAAACCCCACACAAATTAAGAATCAAGCCGAAGATGTTTAAATTAAGTATTCCCAAATTCTTTTTTCTGGAAGAAGAAGTAATGAAATACATAAAGATAAGTAGGATTGTGCTCCAATAAATAGTGCAGGATTGGTGTTCTGACATTTCCCAAAAATATTTAAATTGGCTATGAATTAAAACATGTATCCTAGAGCACAACCGAGAGAATAGACAAAGAACAATCTCCAATCTTGGAACTAACAAGTGTTAGTGCTAGGTCCTAGTTTCAAATCCCACCAAAGACAACAGCTGCAAGGAGTTTGTATGTTGTCATGCTTTTGTGGGTTTTTCCCAGTTATTCTGGTTTACCCCCACACTCTGAAGACATAATCATGGGGAATATTAAGTATCCACTACTATGGCCGCAGCATTACTCCACTCCTGCCACCGCTATGTAGCGGGGACAATGCCTCCCGTGACCCCCAGTAAGCTACAACACAGATCATAAAACATCCCCCCACTTTGCTCCTAATTTTTTGGTAGGTAAAGTATATTTTATAATCTGAAAAATGCGGTATGTGAAGGTTGTGCAAGTATCTTCCCAATTCATAAGCACACAACAGTGCCATACAGATTTGCTTTAGTTTAGCTTCTGTGGCTCCGTAATCTGTTTGTGCTCATCATCAAGCACTTCCAAAAAAGATCTTCAAACGCAGTACTGTCTTTATATAGTAACACTTCTGTCTTTCACAAATTACTATTCTGTGCCAAATGTTTTTATCAGTGCACAAACAAGTTGTTCTTTCCTTAAAGAATATGTAATAAAGAAAGTCTAAAGGCCCCGTCACACGGGGCGACATCGCCGCCAATTACATAGGCGACGTAGGGGCGTGGCCTATCGGCGTTGACATCGCCCCTACGTCGCCTCATGTAAAGGGGCAATGTCGGCGCCGCCGGGTAGTCGCCTGGTTTCAGAGCAGTGCTCTGAAACCAGGCGACCAATCTGGGGAGATGAGCACACATCGCCCCATGTAACCGGCCGCCGGCGACCTGTCAGGAGCCATAGGCTCACATTGTCCTGCATTGCCGCTGGGTTTTTCAGACACCCTGGCGGCGATGCGCCTGACAGCTCGCCGGCGCAGCGCTGGAGATGTCGCTCCATATAAATGGGGGACGGCGACGCTGGCGGGGCGCCAAAAACGCGTGCGCACCCGCATGTCACCGCTGACATCTCCAGCCCCGTCGCCATGTGTGACGGGGCCTTAAGATTTCATTTGTTTGTTTACGCTCTATTGGTCTCTGATTGTTGCTATTTTTTTTCTTTATTAAAGGAGATATCTGGGATAAAAAAAATGTGCCCAAGCACTAACAGGTAGGAAGCTGCCATGTACCTACTTGTTGTGCTCGGAACCATTCACCTCCTTTCACCACCGGCACAGAATGGTCAAAGACAGACCGCTCCTGCTGGGTGCAGCATGGCAGGGTAAACAGAGCAGAACGGCATAGGCTTCTTTTCCTCTTCTCCTCTGTAGCAGTGGGCGCATAGCTGATGTCACGCTGATTAACAGTCGGCTTCTTGCTACTTGATTGGGTGAGCCGGCTGTCAAACAACGTAACGTCAGCTATGCGCTTCTCTACAGAGGGGAGAAGTTATCGTGACATCAGCGGGAGCTGAAAAATGGCCAACAGGAGCGGTCTATGACCGCTCCGTGTTGGCGGTGAACGGTGCCAGTCACAACAGGTAGGTGGGTGGCAGCTATTAGCTGTTATTGCTTAGGCACAAATGTTTTTATTTTTTTTTTATCCTGGATAACTCCTTTAAAATTAAAAAGCTAAAATATTGCATATGCTATCAGGAGCTTTATCAGTGAACTGCCTTCAGGTGAATTGTGAGATAATGTTAAATTGGTCATTTTGAGGGTGTTTTTTTTTAGAAAAGTTTATTAGAATATTCTACAAGTAATGAGGGAGGTTCATGATGGAGATTTTGAAAATGATGCTTCTGATCACCTTTTGAGTAGTTGAAATGGTCAAACATAAATAATATGAATATGGAATGAATAAATTAAATTAAAAAATTATTTTAGAAGAATCCAGCTACTGTCTCCAATTTTTTGCAGGAACTGGCAGAAACAAGCAATACATAGCAAGATCATTGATTTAAAGGGGTGGTCTCATTTATTACATGAGTAACGTTGCAAATTGCTTCTACAAACAAATAGCATTGCACTTAACTTTATTAAAATCCTCTCCGATCTCATGAGTAAAGGGACTATTAATGCTAATAGTTTACTGCTCATTGCCTCTGTTACCAGCCAATTCTGTGGTCTATCAGTGGTGGCCTACAAGCATTGACTGGATCAATGAATTTGGCTCAGAATCCCTTCGTATGCCGCACAGGCAAAGCTGCCTCTGCTTACCGCTTATGCCATGCCAAAGGTCCGAACTGTGAATCTTCTGATCACTAAGGAATCAGTAATGGCACAACCAGGGACCAGCATATTTTAATGGACTTTGAGGAAGGCACATTGCGCAGATTTGCATAGTCCCACTGTGGATTACTTGTTTTAACAGTTTGTCACGGTATCACTTGGATGTCTTATCGATATACAATAAATGTTATATTTTAAAGGAATCCAACCTTCCATTCAACTTGCTGGATATTTTCATCTCTTTTTCTATATATATATACATATGGTCCGGGCATAAATCTCCCTAAGAATCTACCTCCAGAGTTCATTTAAAATGAAAGGGTGAGACTGGTGATGTCATCACTGTGCGCCCCATCACATGATCAGATGACGGCACAGACACAGGAAAATACCGAGTAGCTGGAAGCACGGAGCGAGTGATGGAGGGTAAGTAACAGCGGTTGTTATATTAATGTGTGGCGCCGGCAGAGGGGCATATATTGTGATGGGGGGGCCACATCCAGCACAGGGGGGTATATTGCCTGACGGGAGGACCATATCCAGCGCAGGAGGACAAATGTGCCAGCACAAGGGGCTAATGTGCCAGCCCAAGGGGGCCATATTCAGGATATGGGGGCTGTATCCCAGGATGAGGGACACATATGTGATTTGCAAGACGGACGCTGGAATTATAAGACGGACCCCATTTAACATTAAAAAGAGTTTTCTTCTCTTTTCCTTCACCAATTTTGGGGTGCGTCTTATAAAGAGAAAAATACGGTATTCAGCTTTCTATGACTTACATGCACATATAGATGGCTTAGGAGGGTTGATCCTACTGATAGATTCTGTTAGGTCCCCTGGCACCGCTCCCCAGCTCAAGTCTCCCGGGTAGGCATCCCCTGCTCCTCTGCCGACTGGGCATCCGGCGTCCAGGCGTGCTGTGTCTCGGAGCTGTCGCCGGGTTCCCTTCCTGTCAGCTGACCACCGGGTTCACACATGAGCACATTACAATGGTAGTATTCATGTGACCAATCAGCGGTGCACTAGGTGCACTCCTCCCTTGTGACTCTAGGGGCCGGCACGGTCCAACCTGACACTCCACTTGACCAATAGCTGCTCTTCCTCTGGTATATCAGGCCACCTCCACTGATGGGAGGTGCCTGATTATTGAGTTAGTTGAGCTTCTGCTTTGCTGGCTGTTGGCCAGGCCCTCTTTGTGCTCTGTTACTGGGAATCCTTAGCTGTGCTCTTCCCCGGTAGCACCATTCCTACACTCCTAGCCTTGTACCCAGTTACCTGGAATCCTTAGCGATGCTCTTCCCCGGTAGCCCCCTTCCTGCACTCCTAGCCTTTTACTCTGTTACCAGGAATACTTCGCTGTGCCTTAGTATAGGCTAACCTTACGAGCCGCCCCCCTGGTACTAGCTGCTGTGGTACTTAGACCTCCTGGGCTTGCTCCTGACAATCCCTGTATAGGGGTTGGGTAAACTAGGATCAGCTCACCCAGGGGAGTTCGGTACCACTGCCCAGTGGGTCCACTCTAGGGCGCCTTCCCCCGGAAGCGTGACAGATTCCCTTTAATAGAGGTGGTTCTTTTCATGACATGATTTGTGCTGGAAGTGTGGGAGACTGTCCCTGCAAATTAATCTACATTCTTAAATACAACTACCCCTTTAGCAGTACTCCCGTAAAATGATCTAGATTTTCTCTCCTGGTTTCAACCTGCGTTCACTTCCGAACTACAATGATTTCCTTGTATAAAATTACCTAATCTAATGATTTGTGTTATGTGGATTTTTCCTATTACAGCAGATTGTTGCTCTCATAGATTTTTACAACCTAATCCAGCATGTTCTAGGAATAAATAACTAGAAAATGTGATATTGTCATCTGTTCTATGTCCCAAAACCTCACTGCTCGGCTTTGTGTCTTGGGAAAGTTTCATTTTGACCTCTACAAAAGAAACATTTAACATTGCAGACAGCTAATAAGAATGTCCAAGCTTTATTGCACTGGGTGATTTAGAGGAGAACACCAGACCATTCAGATCATTGTTACAGAAGAACAGCCCATTTAATGCTGTTTATAATAAATATGCTTTATAAAAGGCAGAGACAGATAGTTTTTATATAACAGTATTTAATTTCTGGTGGCTTCCTTAGGATAAAGTCAGGGCCTGTGTTAGGAGAGGTTAAACTGTCAGCTATACAGGGCCCACACCCGCTCAGGGAGTCCCAGAGTTTTTAAGCACAAACTGCAGTGATAATGCAAGTTCCAAGGTTTTGAATGCAGAAAGGCCTTTGGTGAGATCACAGCCATGTGACAATGATGTCACCATAGGTCCTTAACACACCTGGAGACATCACTCTCTTCTTATATTCACATTACATTTGTGCCCGATATTATCACATTGGGAGGGTGGTGACGTCACGATGGTGGCAGGTTCTGTGGTACTGATGAAGCACCCATGCTTTGGGGTACTCAGGTGTCAGGCTTCAGGGGTAGCGTCTGCTGTGTCACGGGGAATGGCGGCCGCGCCTGATCCCGTGTCCTGGGCCTACCTTTGAAAAAGGGGGTGATATATACAGGGGATTATGTACAGTTTATTGTCGTGACGCCACCTGTAGTTTCTGGTGATTTGCACAAGCACTGCCACAGTACGCCGGAGGTGGATGATATTGTGGCTAGGATGGTATAGTCCTCCACAGGTAGGACTGGGACCTCCGGGCAGTGTTGTGAGAAGGGGCAGCTTGGAGTGGAACTGGGATTGTATAGGGAGCGTTGGAACAGTCTATGGAGGATACTGGGAGTGGATAAGAAGGATACACGCACACAGCGAAGTCTCTTTTACTGATGTTGAGCAGGTAGAGATATCCAGGGCACTGACAGGTGGACAGGTTGCACAGTGGGTCCCCACAGCAAGTGGGTATAAGGCCACCTCTGCTCTGTAGTAATTTACAAGACAGACCTGTAAATATAATTCATTGGTAGCCTTGAAAATGGACTGTTTTTCAATGTAGTAATACAGTCCACAATTAAAGAAAATCTGTCTGCAGGTTTTTTCTTTTTAATCTGAGAGCATTATAATATAGGGGCAGATACCCAAATTCCAGTGATGTATGACTTACTGGGCTGCTTGTAGTTTCAATAAAACCAGTGTGTTATCAGTGAGAGACAATGTATGGAGAATCAGTTGTCTAATGTCATGTAATCCTCCTATTCTGTGTAACCCTGACCTCACCACTGATTAGCAGGTTTCTGCCTTTGTACAGTGTACACAGAAACCTGCCAATGAGTGGCGAGGTGAGGTTATATAGTAGCTCAGTATTCAGATAACTGCTAGATCTGCAGAAGAGAAAACAGTTTTATCAAAACTACAACAAGCAGCCCAGTAAGTAACACATCATTGGAATCAGGGTCTCTGTGCCTGTTGTATGTAGTAGTTACCTGCTGTGGAAACCCAGCTGTGCATTTAGAGAAGTCTGTGGCTACCTGCGTGAGCAGGGCGCCACATACCCCCCTAGGTAACATCAGTACTCCTGGACTGAGCAATTTTTGTTTTTCAACAAGAAATAACAATAATAATAATGAAACAGGTAACATATTTACATAGTCTTAAAATATAAAAAATTTACAAAAAGACACTGAAAAATATTAAAAAACGGAAAAACAGGTAAGTCCATACAGTGCTAGTCCATCCACAGCAGGCTTTGAAAAGTTTGTGGCTACATTAGTCCAGTAACTGTAGTCCGCTGAAGTTTTTAAAAGTTCAAAAAGGGAAAAAGTTCAAAGAGTCTTTTACAGTCCATTTCTGTATGCTCCAGGTAAGAAAAGCGGGAAAGCCTTTTTAAATGTCCACAATTTTAACAAACACATGTCCCTATGGGTGTCTCGCTTAGGAGACCTGGTACCTCCCCGCCCCAGGCACTTTCTGTTCCTAACTTAATGTGCTTGGGACTAGGCCAGTTCCTCCACCCTTCTGTACACTACTATTTACACTCTGTTGTATAGTTTAATATCTACATGTTTCCTCAGTGTGCTCTATCTTATTTTATACCCACTCTCCAAACCTAGACGGGGTTGACCTTGTGTGCATCTCTTTGACTTCCGCACTACAGGTGTTACTGTCTCAGGTGATGTGTCTAGTGATGAGCTTGGTGCAGGCATGTCAGGTAAGCTTCTGCATTGCCTTAGTCTCACTACAGGGCTAGCAGGTGTACCGATTGTAGCATCCTCAGATTCTCTAGCAACCGGTATTTCTTCCTGATTCCTTTGTACCTCTTCATTGGGCTGGTAGAAGTTTATTATTGGCACTATTATGGCTCCATCTTGTTGAGGCCAATCTTCTGGGAATTCTCCTAAGATAGTCGGGATTACTTTCTTCTTTTGTTCTGGATATGGACTTAGTTCTTGTACTGGTTCAGACTCTTGAATGGGTTGATTGGAGAGGTCTTGATTTTCCCAATCTATAGGACACTTTTTTATGTGATCTCTAGATACAGTCTGTTTGGTTCTTCCACCGTCTTTGCTGATGACGCAGACTTTATCGATATAATTTCCAGAGTCTAGTAGGACATAGGGTTCTCGTTCCCCCCGATCATCTAATTTATGGCGAGTTCTTCTTCTTTTTAGGACCATACTTCTGGGTGGTATTGGTTCAGCTGGATTATTTTTGCTATAGTCCCTTTCTTGCTTTTCACGGGATTTCTCCAGGTTGTCTTCGACACTGGCTTGAATCTTTTTGTATTGCTCTCGGCGATGGATTTTCCAATTTGAAATGGCATGATCTGCTTCAGGATCTACTACTCCGAGTTCCAAATCTACGGGTAATTTTCCTGTACGAGCTCTCATCAGGTATGCTGGTGTACAGTTGGTAGAACTTACTGGAATGTGGTTATACATTTCAACCGAGTCAGGTAGTTTCTCCAGCCATTGGTTTCTCTCTTCTAACGGTAGGATCTTTAACATGTTAATGATGATGTGATTAATATTCTCACAGAGTCCGTTGGTTTGGAGATGATACGGGGTCGTTCTGATCTTCTTGCACCCATACATCTGGCAGAACTCTTGGAAGATCTTTGCTTCGAATGCTGATCCTTGATCTGTTAAGATACGCTCTGGATACCCCAACGGTCTGCAGAAGACATTTTGGAATGTTTTAACAGATGTTGCAGCTGTCAAGTATTTTACAGGGGCAACCATTAGGAAACTTGAGTAATGGTCTACAATTATACAAAGGTTTAATGGTCTACCATTGTCAACTGCGTAGGTAAAACCGGATCTACTTGGAGTCAGTTTTACATAGTCCAAGGCGACTATTTCCAAAGGCTGTTTGGTTACAATGGGATGAAGCTGGGCTTTCTGGCTCTGTACGTCCTTTCTTCTCAGGTGGCAGGATTTACAATTCTTACAACATCTTTCAATGGATGACTGCATGCCGACCCAAAAGAACCTATCCTTCAGTAGCATCTCAAGCTTCTTCCATCCGAAGTGACCAGTTTGGTTGTGATAGGCGTTCAAGACCACAGGGATTTCTGATTTTGGCACAATGATTTGCCAAGCCATTTTGTGAGTCCTTGGATTGATGTATCGCCGGCATAACTTATCTTGGTATAGCAACAGTTTACTCCGCTCATTTCACAGATGTTTGGCTTCAGAAGGGGGATTTTCAGGCAGCTTCGCTAATTCTTGGGTTATCAGTTGTTTGATTAGACTGACAGCCAGGTCAACATCTTGCGCTTCCCTCCAGCCGAAGTTTACTGTCCTTGTAGAGGAGTCTTGACGGGTCTGCTGGCATTGGGTTACTCTCACATGATGGAAGGCAGATCATATATAAAAGAGAAAGAAAAAATGGCTTCACGATCACCATGGAACAAAGATGGATGGCCAGATTGTCCAACTACCAATTCACCATCAAGTACCGGGCTGGGCACCAGAATGGTAACGCGGACGCCTTATCCAGGATGCCTCACTTATCAGAAGAGGCTGTAGATGAAGACGAGCTGGAAGAAGTAGAGTTACCTGCCTTCCATCATATAATAGAGGGATAGAAAGCGCACTATAGGGTCTTATCTCAATTCTATATAGTCAATTTTC